>CM066036.1:762753870-763132371 GCA_033557465.1 Ichthyophis bannanicus | reverse complement strand
ATAATGGCGCTTTATCGGTCCGCAGAGGTACCTTAACGCCCGACACGCGTGCAGCAAATGCGCAAACGAGCGCTGGAAGGCGGAGAAAGGCTACCTGTAGGGCGGAGGAACGGAGGAAGGCTCCCTAGGAGCGGAGAGAATGGTCAATGGGTGGAGAGGTGGGAGGGGAGAGGCTCCCCGCACACTAACGATGTGAAATCCGAGGCTCAAAACTAACGCAAGTGAAACCTGGCATTAAAGCTGATTTAGGGGTATGTTTACTGAACCTGCGCACTTGTTGGCGGGGCGCACTTGAGCGTTTGCGAAAATGAATGCACTTAAGTGCTTCTTAAGCACCCCGACACGCGTTGCACGTTCACATTTAATGGGCCCCGCACACATGCCACCGTAAAACGCGCACAGCAGTGCTGGTGCGCTGATGTGCGATTGAGGCGGGGATGACGGGAAAGGACGAACGGAGGGCGGAGGAAGGCCCCCGAGGGGCGGAGAGACGGAGTCAATGGGTGTAGAGGCTCCCCGCACAGGAGCGGGGCTGAATATACAAGGAAAAAATACCGCGAGGTGAAACACATGCGGTAGAGTGCAGTTAAAGGGAAGAGAAACTATTTCCGTCAGCAATGTACAGCAAAACCGGGGAAACCTAAAACACGTGAGCAGTGTGATACATGTGCACAGAACAAAATAGCTAATACAATATGAAAATGACCACAACAAATTATAAGAAAATTATAATCCAGCTGGGCAACAGTGATATTAATGGGCAACAATAAAAAACACTCCCAGGAAAGCCCCAAAAAAACAAAATGTTTTTTTGGAAGGGTCTACGCTCGTAGACTCGTTCAAAAGCACTGCATTGTAATGGAACTTTCCTGGGAGTGTATTTCAGGTTGCCCATTGATATCACTTTTGCACGGCTTGTTGTTTTTATTTTTCTCCCCTTTTTTGGAGGGCATATTTAAGGTTTTTCTGCACCTTTGTCACCATACAAGGTAAAAGAGCCCACAGTCTAAAAATTATGCAGAGCAGGGTTGTCTGACTCGTGCGGCCAGGTTTCCTATCTCCAGAGACCTGCACTGTCTCTGTGGCTACAGTGTGGTGCAGCAGACACAGCCAGTGACTGTAGGACCAGAGGGTCACAGGTTCAAATCCCAGCTGGGGCTACTGCCAACCCAGTCCCCATAGTTTTACCCACCACTAAACAGTGAGAGTACAGACAGTCCTTTATTGCAGAGAACATAAGCATGGTCCCAACACCTACAGCCGAGTCCCCCACAGTCAGTCCTGGAGTGCTACAACTCACTCAGGTCATATGTTTTTCCCAGATAGGGACATGTCTGCATGTTGGCGGAAGGGTACAGGTGGTGGAGGGGGCAGTGGCTGCAAACCACAGCGGGACAGTGGGATAGGCCTGTGCAGGCTGGCCACCGTCCACCGCAGCAGACAGGCTCTGTCGGATGTACAGTCATGGCCTCCCCAGGGATTTGCAGCACATCTGTGGCAACACAGTAGTGCAGTGCACACAGACAGTGTGTGCAAGAACAGAAGGGCACAGGTTCAAAGCCCAGCCGGGGCTACTGTCAATCCTGTCCACATATTTTTCCCACAAACTAAACCGTGATAGTAAGGGACAAACCTGTATTGCTGAGAACATACGCATGGTTAATACGCCCATATTTTACACCACCAAACACAGACATCATAAAACAGCTGCATTACCTAGAGCAGAGTCTCCCAAATGCAGCCTGGAGGGCCCCACACCATTAGGATCCATGCTGCCTCTAATAAAGATGCCTGTGCTGCATAGCTATGCACCACCCCCCATGGTATGCAGGGCCAAACACACCCACACACACACCCACAGGCCCCATTGGCCAATGCGCTTCTGGAGAGGCTGGACATTGGGCCCTGCCTGTATCTCCCAATACTAGCAGTTGCATACATCAGCAATGGCCACCCTACACCTGGGTATACGGTACACAGCTATCAAACGTTTCCTATGATAACTGGCAGATCTCCAGTCCTATGTAAAGCACAGTTTGCTCATTGAGCTCCACCATAACAATCAGTCAGATGTCTGCGGTGTGTGCTGCAGGTCTGGTCTCTGACGGTGTTTACCACCTGGGATGTGACCCACAACCAGTAATGAGTTACCATATCCATGCATGTACTGTGTCCAGGACTGGTGTGGTGAGTATGGCTGCTGAACCCCTCTATAGTAGCACAATGCTGGCATAGGTGTGGGGGTGGCTGTCTGTCTATCCAGTGTTGTGGTGGCTGCAAAACACCTTCCACAGCCCACACTGCCAGCAATGTTGCCAGTATTGGCCTGCCAATGTGCATAATGACGAGCAAGGTACCATGGGTATAGGCCGGACAGGGTGGACTGGCCAGGGTGCATCTGCACAGGGCATAGGGCACTGACTGGGACATTGTAGTGCTCAGCCACCACCTACACAGACAGGGTGACCTCAGTATGTCCTGCTGAGAGATCACTCTCACCCTGACTGTGCAGTGACCACAGCATGGCTAGGCACCCCCATAGTGCTATATAGTATTTCTCTCATGTGATGTCCTTTTGGGGCCTTTTTCTCTCATGTGATATCCTTTTGGGGCCTTTTTCTCTCATGTGATGTCCTTTTGGGGCCCAGTCACAGATTTATGTGTATACTGACATCCCAGTTCTGGGTGCACGCATCTCCACTGGGAACATGCACTATGGACTAACTAGCAGACTGTTTGTAGCTGGTATGTGTCCTGATGGAGCGGCTTGCAGGGTGCAGCGGCTGATGGCTTGCTGCAGGAGAATATCAGATAGTGGTGGGGTGCAGCTTACCATATCCTGGTCTAATATCTGTCTGCTATTGTGTTATGGATGTGTATAGAGCTGCATTGACTGCCCTGTGGGGTGTCTGTTCCTCAGCATGACCGGGGTTGATGGGCCCCTCTACTGCCACCTTTGCAGGGAGGTATAAGGTGGATCTATTGATGGGAGACCATGTTTGCCACCTCTATCCATGGTGTTTGTGCAGACATCTACACTATCTTACACATTAACATTGCTTTGGACCTCCCACATGGCCTCCATCAGCCATGGATGGTGTTGTGGACCTGGTCCTAGACGCCTTATCGCAAACTCAAAGTGAGCACAGTAACCACACAATGTGACGGTGTGTAGGTACTCTGTGCCAGTAAAACACCCGGTCAGTACCCCCTACCAGGGCGAGGTGCTGTGGGGGTGCACCCGGTCACTTCCCCCTACCTCGGTGCTGTGGGGGTGCATTCCCCATCTTGTGTTCATCTGTGGACAGCTGATTTGCATGTGCAGTGAGCACAGCAGACTGTCTGTGTGGTGACGTGCAGGCTCTCTACAGCCAGCCAGGGGCTTGCTAGCAGCTATAGAGCTGTAGCCCCAATGGTTACTTCACTGCCTGTGAAGCCAGAGATCATTTATTTATTTTATTTATTTGGCATACATTTATACAACCGCTCCTTCCAGCGATCAGAAGCGGTCCATGGGTTCAAACCCACAGTGGGGTTATTTGATAGGGTTGCCCCAAACATTATTTTTCTTTAATGTACATATTTTGATGCCAGCAAAAACACCCTCAGCGTACTGTACCCATAGGGTGCCTCGGAGGGTGCTTCATAGGGCACCCTATAGAGCACCTTATGGTTCCCGTCCATATAAGGTGCACTATACATTATCCTGTGAAGCAACTTATAGGGTGCCCTATAGGGGACATATTAGGGTACCGTGGCGGACAGTGCACTCTATAATGTGCACTCTATGGCACCTTCACTTACGGCACGTGAAGGCGTGTTTGCTGGCGGCAATTAATAAAATAAACATACGGTGCTGCTGGGAAAAATATGTACATTGCAAAGCTGATGCCACAGCCAGCCTTACGTATTAGGCACCCTGGGGAGCAAACTCATGACCCCTGTATCAGCAGTCAGTGCCTTAACCATTGTGCTCCACTGCTGCTCAGCGCACCTACTAATGCTTTTCATTCCTTAAACTGCACAGTGCTGCCATCAAAAACAGTACTCTGACCTTGCGGTACCTCATACGGCACCTCTAAAGCGCCCTATAAGCTACATTCTAGGGTGCCTTGGCGGACAGTGCACTTTAAAATGTGCCTTATAGGGTGCCTTATGTTAACACGCTTTGAGGGTGTGTTTGCTAGTAATGATAATTAAAATAAAAATAACATGCCCCCTAAAGCACTCTTGCCCATAATACGCAATGCCTCAGCCAGCCTTGTTCATTGGGCACTGTGGGGGATCGAACCCCTGATCCCTGCACCATTGGTAAGTGCCTTCACCATTGTGCTGTGTTTGCACATCAGCGCGCTGCTTATACCTCCCAGTATTAGAATGCAGCAGGAACATCAGCGCGCCGCCTTATGCCGCCCAGTATTAATATGCCGCCAAAAACATCAGCGCGCCGCTTTATGCCGCCCAAAATATCAGCGCGCCGCTTTATGTTGCCCAGTATTTTTCTGCCTCATAAATTAACACCTAAGCCAGCTGTCTTTATTGGGCTCTGTGGGGGATTGGACCCCTGATCCCTGCACCATTGGCAGGTGCCTTAACCATTGTGCTGTGGCTCTGCTCTTCTGCTTGCCCATCGGCGTGCCACATATGCCTCCCACGCAGCTATCCGATGCGCTAAGGTGCAGGGCGCACAAGGGCGCCACGCACCTTAGCGCATATGTCAATCACGGCTTTTCTTCTTCAGGACGGAACGCCCACTCCTATATGGCACCTGCACTCTACCGCGGCCCGCACTTTACCGGGGTTTTAGTAAAACATACCCCTTAAAGAGAAAAGAAACCATTTCCATCAGCAATGTACAGCAAAACCAGGGAAACTTACAAAAAGTGATAAGTGTGATATATGTGCATAGAAGAGAAGGGCAAATAAACAGTGAAAATGAACAGAGAAAATGGAAAAATAAAATAACCAAGCTGGGCAATAGTGATCTCAATGGGAAACATCAAAAAACACTCCCAAGAAAGCACCAAAAAAAGGATATGAATTTTGGAAGGGTCCATGCTCCGTCCCCATACAAGGTGAATGGGCCCACAGTGAAATTGCGCTGTGCAGGGTTTTCCTCTCCATCGGAAGGTTTCCTATGGTGTGCACATGTGTGGCAACAGCAGGACGGGCATGTCGGAACGGCCAACTAGACAGATGCTTGAAAATGGGATACAGAGGGCTGCAGGCGGCACAAGCTGTGGTGCAGCTGGGGCACAGTGCGGACTAGGCAGATGCCTAGGTGGCACTTAGTAATGCTGAAACTGTACAGCAGCCAGACAGCAACTGATGAAGGCCCAACTTGGGCACAAGTGTGTTTATCACAGTGTCACAGGGGATAGTACCCAGCAGGTACCTCCAAGGGCACAGAACATTGGCAAGCAGTGTTGGGGGGGAAGCGTGGACGTTTATGCAGACACCCCTACCCAAGAACACGCACCATAGGCAGCCACCTACCTGCACACTGGATGGCCTGAGACTGCGCACCACCAGCAGAAGGGCATGTCAGCATGGTGGCAGAGGGGTACTGGTGGTGGAGGGGGACAGTGGCAGCTGCCCTGAGCAGACCATGGCCTAGCCCTGTGTAGGTGGATGCTATGCACTGCAACAGACAGGCCCTGCCGGACGAACAGTCATGGTAGCACCAGGTAATGCACTATCTCTATGGCAACAGGATGGTGCAGTGTAAACAACCAGTGTGTTCAGAGACAGAAGGTCACAAGTTCAAGTCCCAGCTGTGGTTCCTGCCAGCCCAGTCCCCATATTTTACCCACTACTAAAACGTGCTAATACAGACAGAACCTTTATTGCAGATGACATAAACATGCCCAAAACACCTACATTTTACCCTACAGAGCATAGACACCATAAACAGGCGCATTACCTAGAGCAGAGTCTCCCAAATGCAGTCCTGGAGGGCCAAACACCATTCAGGTTCTATGCTGCCTCTAAGAAAGATGCCTGTGCTGCATTTCTATGCGCCGCCTCCATGGTACATAAGAACATAAGATATGCCATACTGGGTCAGACCAAGGTCCATCAAGTCCAGTATTCTGTTTCCAACAATGGCCAGTCTAGGTCATACGTACCTAGCAGTTTCCCCAAGGGACACAGGTTCCACAATGCTTGTATTGGTTCAAGCATTGATATCCTGGATCCCTTCTTAATAATGGTTTATGGACCTTTCCTCCAGGAACTTGTCCAAACCTTTTTTAAAACCCAGCTACACTAACAGCCTTTACTACATCCTCCGGTAACAAATTCCAGAGTTTGATTACACGTTGAGTGAAAAAATATTTTCTTTTATTAGTCTTAAATAGTTTACCCTGTAGCTTCATTACATGTCCCCTAGTCTTTCTATATTCTGATAAGGTAAACAATCAATCTACGTTTACCCGTTCCACTCCGTCCATTAATTTATAGACTTCTATCATATCTCCCCTCAGCCGTCTCTTTTCCAGGTTAAAGAGCCCCAACCTTTTTAGCCTTTCTTCATAGGAGTATCCTAGAGAAACTGCTAGGTACGTATGACCTAGATTGGCCACTGTTGGAAACAGAATACTGGGCTTGATGGACCTTGGTCTGACCCAGTATGGCATATCTTATGTTCTTATCTTATGTTCTTATGTTCCATCCCCTTTACCATTTTGGTGGCTCTTCTCGGAACCTTTCCTAAAATCGCTATATCCTTTTTAAGATACGGCAACCAGAATTGCACGCAATATTCAAGGTGCGGTCTCACCATGGAACGATATAGAGGCATTATAATATCTTTTGTTTTATTTTCCATTCCTTTCCTTATCATACCTAGCATTCTATTTGCTCTCTTGGCCGCTGCTGCACACTGGGCCGAGAGTTTTAACATGGTATCCACAATGACGCCTAAATCTTTTTCCTGGGTGGTGGTTCGTAATGTGGAACCTTGCATCGTGTAACCATAATTTGGGTTGTTCTTCCCTAGGTGTATAACCTTGCACTTGTCCACATTAAATTTCATCTGCCATTTTGATGCCCAGTCTTCCAATTTATCAAGATCCTCTTGCAATTTTCCACAATCCTCTTGGGTTTTTAACAATTTTAAATAGTTTTGTGTCATCTGCAAATTTGATAACCTCACTCGTTATTCCACTTTCCGGGTCATTTATGAATATGTCAAAAAGCAGTGGACCCAGCACAGATCCCTGGGGTACACCACTATTCGCCTTTCTCCATTGGGAAAATTGGCCATTTAGCCCTACCCTCTGCTTTCTATCTTTCAACCAGTTCCTGATCCACAATAGTACACTGCCTCCTATCCTATGACTCTTTAGTTTTGCCAAAAGTCTCTGATGAGGGACCTTGTCAAAGGCTTTCTGAAAGTCCAGATACACAATATCAACCGACTCACCTTTGTCCACCTGATTATTCACTCCTTCAAAAAAACATAACAGATTAGTAAGACAAGATCTTCCTTGTCTAAAGCCATGTTGGCTGTCTCCCATTAGGTCATGACTATCTACATGCTGAGTAATTTTATTCTTTATGATGGTTTCTGCCATTTTTCCCGGTACTGATGTCAGGCTCACCGGTCTGTAGTTTCCCGGATCACCCCTGGAACCCTTTTTAAAAATTGGTGTTACATTGGCGATCCTCCAATCTTCAGGTATTAGAGATGATTTTAATGATAGTTCACAGATTACTAATAGCAGGTCTGCAATCTCGTATTTCAGTTCTTTCAACACCCTTGGATCCGGCCCAGTTGATTTGCTACTCTTCAGTTTAGTTGTAATACATCTTCCCGATGTATCGATATTTCCTTCAATTCTTCCTCACCTTTATATACCACTTCAGTAACATCCCTACATCTTCCTCAGTAAAGACTGAAGCAAAGAATTCATTCAATCTCTCCGCTATCGCCTTGTCGCCTCTTAGTGCTCCTTTAACCCCTTTATTTTATTTATTTATTTATTTTATTTATTACAGTTGCTTATATACCGCACTATTCGGCATCAGCGCGGTTCACAGTATAACAAAATGACCAAAACACACTTCTGTTTGGTTTTACATCGAACAGGGGTATAAACTTGGATAACAGGGGGGGTTGAACTATCATCTAATGGACCAACTGACTCTCTCACAGGTTTTTTGCTACGAATGTATTTGAAAAGGTCTTTACTTCGCGTTTTTGCTTCTGCAGCAAGCTTCTTCTCAAATTCTCCCTTTGCCTGCCTTATCAGTGCCTTGCATTTGACTTGCCAGTGCTTGTTCTGTTTCCAGGTTTCGTCGTTTGGCTCTTTCTTCCATTTCCTGAAAGATGCTTTTTTGGCAACAGCCTCTCTGACCTCACCTTTAAACCATGCTGGCAGTTTTTTGGACTTCCTTCCACTTTTCTTAAAGCGTGGAATACAGCTGGTCTGGGCTTCCAACATAGTATTTTCAACAACAGCCAAGCCTGATGTACGTCTTTAACCTTTGCAACTGCTCCTTTTAGTTTTTTCTTAACTGTTTTCATCATTTTATCATAGTTTCCCTTTCGAAAGTTAAAAGAAACATAGAAACATAGAAACATGATGACAGAAAAAGACCACAAGGCCCATCTAGTCTGTCCTTCCATAACAACAACTACAACAGTCCTCTTTTTACCTTTAGAGATCCTCTGTGTTGGTCCCATGCTTTTTTGAATTCAGTTACTGTCCTCATCTCTACTATCTCCACTGGGAGACTATTCCACGGATCCACTACTCTTTCTGTAAAGAAATATTCCGCATATCACTCCTGAATCTATCTCCCTTCACCATCATCCCATGTCCCCTCATCGCAGAACTTGCTTTCAATTGAAAGAGGCTCTCTCCCTGAACATTTATGCCACGGAGGTATTTAAACATCTCAATCATATCACCTCTATCCCGCCTTTCTTCTAAGGTGTACATATTAAGATCCTTAAGTCTGTCCTCATATGCTTTATAATGAAGACCACTAATCATCTTAGTAGCAACCCTCTGCACCGACTCCATCCTGTTCACATCCTTTTGAAGGTGCGGTCTCCAGAATTGCACACCATACTCCAAATGAGGTCGCACCAAAAACTTATACAGAGGCATTATCACCTCCTTTTTTCGCTAGCCATTCCTCTCCGTATGCACCCAAGCATCCTTCTAGCTTTTGCCGTCGCCTTTTCTACCTGTTTAGCTACTTTAAGATCATCAGACACAACTACGCCTAGGTCCCGCTCTTCTTTAGTGGACAAAAGTACTTCACCTCCTATACTGTATTGCTCCCTTGGATTGCTGCAGCCCAAATGCATGACCTTACATTTTTTAACATTAAATCCCAGTTGCCAAATTCTAGACCATTCTTCAAGCTTAGCTAGATCCCTCCTCATGTTATCTACACCTTCCTGGGTGTCTACTCTATTGCAGATTTTGGTATCATCCGAAAAGAGGCAAACCTTACCCGACAGCCCTTCCGCTGTATCACTAACAAAGATGTTAAAAAGACATCAAAAAGGTTAGATAGAATTTGTTACAGTCCTCCTCACTTCTCAGGTCCAGGTACACCATTTCCGTTGAAAGCCGACCCAGCGGCGTCCCGCGCCGCGGGCGCACGCCGAAGGTGCGCGCACAAGGAGCAGGTCGTGCTCCTTGGGCGAGCTCCTTGGGGCGACGACGGGGGCGCGGCGAGGGTTCCATACAAACCCAGCTCTGGTCCCTGTGCCGGTCTTACCTTACTCTGTGCGTTGTCCATTCTGCTGCTGCACACCCGGCTTTCCTTATCTGTTCCACTCTGCAGTTCTGCCGACGCTTCCTCGCCAGCATTTTACTCTCTGCCAGCGCCTGCTTTGTCATCACATTCCCCCTCTCCGTTTAACTTGATGTCTGTCATGGTGGGGACATCGTCCCCATGCTTTCCTATCCCCACCTGTTGGGGCGCTTTCCCGTGTCCCACAGAATCTTATTCACTGTCCGATTGCCCGTTCATCTCTTCCATCCTCAATACCCACTGCCCCATCTCTAGCATTGCTGACGATTTCCTTGGCTCTCTTAAACTACCGGTCTCTGCGCGCCAAAACACACTTGATATATGATCTGTTGGTTCAACACTCGCTGGACGCCCTTTTCCTTATGGAATCCTGGCTTCTCCCAGGGGAGGATGGACTTCTTCATCAATGTCTCCCCCCTGGGTATTCAGCTTTCCATGCTCCACGTCTTAACCGCAGGGAGGAGGAGTGGCAGTCATCCATCGAACGTCTCTCCCCCTGCTGATGATACCAAGGGGTTGCCAGTGGACAGCATCGGGGATTGGGCGCTTTGTGCACCCCGGAATTTTTGGGCCATTGGGTCCGTGGGCTTGCGGGGCGAGTCCATGGGGGGTTTGGGGCACTGGGGCAGTGGTTGGGGTGACTGGTTTGGAGCTGGGTGTCGGGAGGTGAGGAGTACCGCGGGCAGGGGTTCCACTGCCTGGGATGCCGGTGGTCTTTGGTTCCTCGGTGTGGGGTTGGGGCGGGGGCCGGGTGAGGCGCCAAGCACTATGAGGGCCGTTGCTGCTGGTTTCTCTCCCTCTCTTCCTCTGCAGGTCCTGCGGAATTTGACACCCAGGACATCCATGGCTGACTCGGCTCAGGCGGTTGGTGCAGGCCCCTCCAATTCTGCAGACGAGTTGACTGGTACAGTGTCGGGGGGGCAGACCATGGGCACTCTGGCACCTTCCCCCTGTGGTGTTGGCGAGTATGCAGGGGACGCAGGTGGGGTGGATGGCGGAGCACAAACCCTGGGTGCGGGGCTTGCCGTGGCAAGAAAAGCAAAAGCTAAACGTAGGCGGGGGCGCCGCTGTCGGAGGGCATCTTCTTCTTCCTCCTCTTCTTCGACGGCATCCACGGCTTCCTTGGGTGACTCCATTAGTGGAGGAGTGGAGTGGAGTGGAGGAGTGGCCTAGTGGTTGGGGCAAGGTACTTCAGGCCGGAAGGTCAGGGGTTCAAATCCCACTAGAGGACAGCAACCTTGGGCCGGAAGGACTGGGGTTTCTAGTCCCACAGGTGCTCCTTGTGGTCTTGGGCAAGCCACTTAACCCTCCATAGCCCATGTTCCCTGTAAAATAGTTCTCTGTGTGCTGTGCTTTCCTGTCTAATCAATGTGTTTATACCTCAAAAAAAAATTTCTGTCATGATTTGACAATTTCCAATCTGTAATCAAACCGCTGCTGATCGCTGGAAGTAGCGGTATACAAATGTATACTAAATAAATAAATAAATTATAGCGGGGGGTGGGAAAGGGGAGGGCGGTGGGTCTTCTGTGGTGCGCTGTGCCGAATTGTGGGAATGCGTGCCGTGGAAGCTGCGCCATCGGATCAAGAGGCGCAAGTATATTGACATTTTCCGCCTTCTCGATGGCAGGAAACATTCCGGTGAAAGCAAAAAGAAGTGCAAAGAGGACGAGAAAGCTGGCAGGGTGTGGAAGGCTTCTCACAATACTCTTAATTGGACTCGCGCCTTTTTGCGCTTGGCGAGTGTATGGGGTAATTATTTTCCGGATCATTACGGGGTGCTGCTGGCTTATGCAGATATGAATTTGGCAGCGTCGCAGGTGCACGATGGGTGGGCATGGTTAAATTATGATGAGGAGTTCAGGGACATGATGGAGGAGAATGGCCAGCTTTCTTGGGGGACGGAGGACATCAATCTTTGGTTAACTCAAATGTCTGCGAGGAGTCGGGTCGGGGGAGCAGGAGTCAGGGTTGGAAAGGCGGGGCCGTCACTTGCCTCAGCGGGTTTGCGTTTCTTTCGGGCCTCTGCTCCCATTGTCTCCCAATCGCAGGGGGGTGCTGTTGGGGGAGACATCTGTTGGCGTTTCAACAAGGCGTCATGCCCGTTCCCTGACTGCAAATTTAAGCACGTCTGCTCATTGTGTGGGGGTGGGCATGCGGCCACAAAATGTAGTCAGAAAGGAGTTGCGGGAGCCCCAGCAGGGGCTGTGAGGTGGTTCGTGGGGCATTGGCTCCTACGCCTGTGAGAGTCGACGCATTGCACCCGTGGTTAGTGATGTACGGGTCTCGGCGTGGGGGGGCATCGAGTTTGCTATTAAAAGGTTTTTCTGAGGGCTTTAGGATTCCGTTTCAGGGTTTGCCAGTGGGGGGTGGGTCGCAAAACGCTAGTTCGGTGCGAGAGCAGGCTGATGTTGTGCACAGGAAGCTCGCGGAGGAATGCGCATTGGGCAGAGTAGCGGGGCCCTTCACCATGCTCCCCTTTTCTCCGTTAATGGTTTGCCCGGCTCTTGGGTGTGGTGCCCAAGAAAGAGCCGGGTAAGTTTAGGCTGATACACAACCTTTCTTGCCCTCTGGGAGATTACGTGAACGATCGCATTCCTCGGGAGCTGTGCATGGTGCGCTACGCTTCCTTGGACGCGGTCCTGGTGTGCCAGTGTGGGGCTGGTGCCCTGCTGGCCAAGGTAGACATTGAATCTGTGTTTTGATTGTTGCCAGTTCACCCTTCGGCTTTTCCTTTGCTGGGCTTCCGCTTCGAGTCGCTGTTTTACTTCGACAAGTGCATGCCAATGGGCTGTGCGATATCCTGCGCCTACTTCGAAGCTTTTAGTACATTCTTGCATTGGGTGTTGGAGAAGCAGATGGGTGTCGCTAACATAGTGCATTACCTCAATGATTTCCTTTTCGTCGGGCCGGAGCAGGCGCCTACCTGCGACACTCTGCTGGAGGCTATTATGCGCTTGGCCAGGGATTTTGGCATTCCCATAGCGGCCAAAAAAACTGTGGGTCCGGTTACCCGCCTCACCTTTTTAGGGATCGAGATCGATACGGTGGGTATGGTGGTGCGCTTGCCTGCGCAGAAGATCGAGCGGCTCAGGGAGTTTGTGGGATCTTCCTCCAAGACTACCCTTCGGGTCATGCAGTCGTTAGTCGGACATCTCAATTTTGCCTGCAGGGTTCTGCCCATTGGGCGCCCCTTTGTGCGGCGGTTATCATTGGCCATGGCGGGCGTTCGCCTCCCACATCATCGATTCGGGTGTCTGTGGGAATGCGCGAGGGTCTGCGGTTGTGGGATACTTTCCTAGCGAATTTCAATGGCTGTTCTTTGCTTCAGTTGCCGGAGATTTCGAACCTGGATTTGCATTTGTTCACGGATGCTGTGGGTAGTTCCGGTTTCGGAGCCTATTGCCAAGGGGCTTGGTGTGCGGAACCTTGGCCGGAGGAATGGGTGCAATCCAGCTTGACGCGCAACATTACCTTCTTGGAGCTTTTTCCTATAGTGGTAGCTTTTTGGGTATGGCCCGAACGCCTGCGTGATGGGTGGGTAGTGTTTTGGTGCGATAACGCTTGAGGTTATCAAGCGGCATGCGCCTCGTTGCCAGCGGGTAGCCTCCCTGATGAGAGTGTTTGTGTTGGCCTGCTTGCGCTTGAATGTCACCGCCCGGGCGCGCCATGTGCCGGGCTCCCAGAATTCCATTGCTGATGCTCTGTCCCGTTTTCAGTGGGAGCAGTTTCGGCGATTGGCTCCGGAGGCGGAAGGGTCGGCCTCTTGGGTCCCGGAGCATCTCTGGAGGGTTGGGACCCCGACTTGATGGCATTGCTGGCTGCATCAGTGGCACGTGGCACATGGGTGCTGTATCGGCATGGATACTCTCAGGTGAGTGCGTTTGCGAGCGCGAGGGGTTGGTCTGGAGGGAGTGTGCCTGATGGGCTGATGAGTCAATTTGTTTTGTGGGCAAAGAGTGAAGGTTGGTCTCGGTCGGCGGTCGCTTCTGCGTTGGCCGGGTTTTCCTTCTTTTGTAAGGCGGCGGGATAGGGCAACCCTAGGGTTTCCTTTTTTGTTACGTACCTTCTGGCAGGTTGGGCCAGGGCGCATCCTAGGTCACGGGATTGGCAGCTTCCGGTTTCCCATGAACTCTTACTTCAGATATGCGAGGCGTTACTGCGCATTGCGGCCTCGAGTTTCAAGTCTGTTTTGTTCCACGCGCTGTTCGTGACTGTATATTTTGGGGCATTCAGAGTGTGTGAGCTAGTGCCCTGCACGGCTGGGTGCGTTCGGAGGGCTCGACTTCGAGCACGTCATGGTGGAAGCATCACGGGTTCGTATTTACCTAACGCGTTCCAAAACGGACCAGACTGGGAAGGGTGGCTTGGTGGTGCTGAGCACCATCTTTCCCTTGTTATCCTGCCCGGTGCATGCTTTACGGACTTACCTGCGGCTGCGGCCGGTGGTGCGGGGCTATTTTTTTGTCCACGATGACGGCAGGCCGGTAACACAGTTTCAGTTTACGGCTGTGCTGCGCTTGGCTTTGTGGTCCCTGGGTTATGACGACAGGAGCTATGCTTCGCATTCATTCCGGATTGGTGCGGCTACTAGTGCGGCTGCTGCAGGCCTTGAAGTGCGTGACATCCAGCACATTGGCAGGTGGCGTTTGGGAGCGTACGAGGGGTACGTTCACCCATAGGTCTTCTGTGCTGTGCGTATCAGGCTGTGTGATGAGCCCGGCAACGGAGGTTCACCTTGGGGGGTACTAATTTTTTCCATTCCTTTTGCAGATTGGCCTGCTGGTGGCAGTCTGCTTTTCTACTTTCAGATGGCGCCTGGGCATTCATTCGTCTACTGGGCGGAGTGTCGGGCGGCAGTGTGGCCGTTGGGCTCCCATCTCTGTCTGGCCGGTTCAGGAGTTCGGCTGTGTTGGATGGGGCAATGCGGCATGCGATGGTGGCAACTCCTGGCCTGTGTTCAGGCTAAGCTTGGACTGCGGCGGCATTCATTTGGGTGGCAATGACCTGGCCAGCTGGTCCTGCCGGAAAATAATTAGAACTGTGCAGAGGGACATTGGTCAGGTGTGGGAGTTACTCCCGGCTGTGGCCATCATTTGGTCGGACATCATTCCATGCCCTGCATGCTGGACTCAGCGGCGCTGGTCGCGGGGTCTGGTCAAGATTAACCGTCAGACTGGGCGTTGGGTTCAGCAGACAGGTGGGCTTCAGGTGTTACACCCTTGGGCGGATGTCAGGTGTGCTGGCTTGTATCATTTAGATGGGGTTTACTTGGCCCTGGTGGGTCAAAATCTGCTGTTGAACGACTGGCAGGAAGCTTTAGAGGGTGGTGCTGGTCGCAGCTTTCCTTGGTGGGGGCGGCACAAGGTGGTCTACCTTGTGCCGGTGGCGGGGTAGTGAGCTGGCGCTCGCCGACCCAGCGGGGCATTTGAGGCTGATGCCGCTTTACACGGTAGCGGCAGCACTCCTTAGGTTGGGAGAGACGTCCCGGCTGGGGTCTCTGCCCGGTGGAATGCAACCTTGAGCCGGCCTTTACATGGCGAGGCGGGCGGTAGGGGGAATGGGGGGAGGATGATGCACCACTTTGCTATAAACAGCTGGTGGGGGGCATCATCCGGAAATGGGGAGGGGGGGCAACTTGTGGGTTCATGAATGTTGAGTTGGCCCATGTTGGGCCGGTGTTCCAATACTGTTAATAAAGCTGCGACCAAGCAATTTTCACCAAGTTCCTATGTCTGCGTGTTCTGTTCAGGTGTTGGGGAGGGGGGGGGAGTGTGGGGTAGGAATTGACCTTGAGCAAGTTCGACGTGGATCCCTGAGGTGTGTGTGTGTGGGGGGGGGGTGGTGTCTATAGAGCTTAGGCTGAAGCAGGGGACAGGGCATCCGGATACCTCGTTTACTAGTCTCAAAAGTAACCTTACCTTTAAACATATTGGTTGTGTGAAGTAGAAACTTCTAGTCTAATTCTTATTGTGGGAAATCGCCATAGAATGTTCACACTCTGAAAGGCCAAAATTCTTACTTTGAGGGAGAACATTGAAACTAGTCTCAAAAGTAACCTTACCTTATAACATAAGTCTAATTCTAATTGTGGGAAATCTCATAGAAAGTGCAGATTCAGAAAAGCCAAAAATCTGACTTTGAGGTAGAACGTTGAAGTAGTCTGAAAAGTAATCTAACAGAATGGGTGTGTGAAGTAGAAACTTGAAGCCTTATTCTAAGTGTCGCACATCTCATAGAATGTTCACACTCTGAAAGGCCAAAAATCTGACTTTGAGGTAGAACATTGAATAGTCTCAAAAGTATCCTTTCCTTATAACATAATGGGTGTGTGAAGTAGAGACCTCTAGTCTAATTCTAAGGGTATGTTTGCTAAACTGTCTTAATGTGCGCCCGGCGATAGTGTGCAGGCTGCCATAAAAGGATTGGGCGTTTCAGTCTTAAAGTAGCAAAACGGGATTATCATGCGATAACGCGCGCTGCTGTGCACATTATCGGGTGAAGCGCAGCTAAGCACGTTAACACGCTGTAATCTTAAGTAGGCGCGCAGAGATGCAAACATAGAAACAGAGGTGTAGCACAATGGTTAATACACTGACTGGTGATACAGGAGTCATGAGTTCGATCCCCCAGTGTGCCTAATGCATAAGGCTGGCTGAGGTATCAGCTTTGACATGTAAATATTGTTTCTTGAGGCATTGTATTTATATTTTAATTATTGCTGCCAGCAAACACACCCTCACGTGCCATAACCTAAGGTGCCGCATAAGGCACCCTATAATGTCCCCTATAGGGCACCCTATAAGGCGCTCCATAGGACACCTTATAAGGCACCTTATACGGACTGTAACCAGTTACAGTACTCTGAGGGTGTTGTTGCTGGCAGCACTAATGTACATTAAAAATAGATAATGCTGCAGACAGCCCTATCAAATAATCCCACTGTGGGTTTAAACCCATGACCTCTGGCTCCACGGGCACTGAAGTAACCAGTGGGCTACTGCTCTATAGCTGCTAACAAACCCCTGGCTGGCTGCAGGACTGCACTGGAGGAGATGCATGCACCCAGAACCAGGATGTCAGTATACATACCAAACAGATAAGTCAGTGATTGGGCCCTAAAAGGGAACCCATAAATATCACGAGAGAAATGCTATATAGCACTATGGGGGAACCTAGCCATGCCGTGGTCACTGCTTAGTCAGGGTGAGAGTGATCTCCCAGCAGGACATGCTGTGGCCACCCTGTCTGTGCAGGTAGTGGCCGGGCACTACAGTGTCCCAGCCATTGCCCTATGCCCTGTGCAGATGCATCCTGGCCAGGCTACCCTGTCCGGGCTATACCCATGGTACCTTGCTCCTCATTATGCACATTGGCAGGCCAATACTGGCAACAGTGCTGGCAGTGTGGGCTGTGGAGGGTGTTTGTAGCCACCACACACTGGATAGACTGACACACACTTCCACACCTATGCCAGCATTGTACAACTATAAAGCTGTTTGGCAGCCCTGGCCACTGCTCCAGTCCTGGGCACAGTGCAGGCATGCCTATGGTATGCAATACTGTTGAGGTCACTCCCCAGGGTGGTAAACACTGTCAGACACAAGACCTGTGGCACACTCCACAGACATCAGAAAGGTTGCCATGATGCAGCTCAATCAGAAAATTGTACTTAATCTCGGAATTGCTATCTGCCAGTATTCATAGCAACCTTTCCATACACCTACCCCTGTCATGTGTGTGTGAGGTTCACACAGTCAATCAGTACTGGGGTTGTCACACAGGACGCAGTAGATAACATGGGATGTGGTGTGGCGAACTACAAAGGATGTTTCTGGCCTTTGCAACTAGGAGTACATGTTTGCATAAGTATGGGCATGGATTTGGCCTGTGTCATGGCAAGGGAGCAACACAGTCTAGGGGTTTGCAGGGCCCTGGGCCACTGTAGATTTGCGTGACATAGGCATCGTTGTATGTGCTGATCCTGCTGTTGCTGAGCATTATGGGAAGGTGGCAGCAAGGGCAAGGGGGCTACTTGGTTGCATACAGAGAGGTGTTGGTTGCGCATCCCCAGGTAGATACTCTTCCTCTGTATATGTGATGGTTGCAACCTCATGTGGGCTATTGTGTGCTATTCTGTGGACCACAGCTTAAAAAGGCTCTGAACATGATGGAGACAGTGCAGAGGGTGGCTACTGAAACAATTGTTGGTCAGCAGTATACAGCATATGGTTTCAGACCGATAAATGTTGATATGTAGACCTTGGAGGACAGGGGGAATAGAGTTGATGTGGTTTTGATCTTCTCACACCTGACTGCCATACATGTTCTGGGCGTGAGCCTCCATTGCAGCACAGCACATGTTTGTGTTGTGTACCATGCTGACATATACTTTGAACATGTGATCAGTGTATTAGTGGTCTAGTCTAACGTTGGAGGTGTTAGAGATGGGGACCACAACTGCAGTACAATACTTATGTGCCACACATAGCGGATCTCTATACGTAAAACTGTGACAGTTGTGTTATTGGGCATTTATGTACAGGCTCCCTAGGCCATGTGTCGGATTTCACCTAACATATATATGTTTTTCTTAAATACATAGTTGTGATGTCCGTACGTTATGTCCGGATGCGTTCTGCATTTGTTGCTCACGTCTATACCTGTGTCAATTTGGGGGTACAGGCGCTCATGCATTCACATGCAACATTTCTTTCTACAGGTGATGCCGGGTGTGGGTGTCGCCCCTGGCTGCTGACCCCTGTGCGTCAGCCACGGACACGTGCAGAGCGGAGGTACAATGAGGCCCACGCCTCCAGCCGCTCTGTCATAGAGCGCACCTTTGGCGTTTTGAAAAGTCGCTTCAGGTGTCTGGATAGGACAGGCGGGGCCTTACAATATAGGCCAGTGACTGTGGCAGAGATAATCATAGCCTGTTGCATCCTGCACAACATTGCTCTCAGGCACGATATTCCTGCAGAGATTAATGAGGATCTGGAGGAGGATCCACCGTGCCCCCCTGTGCGTACCAGTGGTGACACACAAGTGGGCACAGCGGTCAGGTGGAGGTTAATTGCAGACATCTTCTCTGGTACGTATTGCATATATTCCCACATAAATGTGCTGTTATGTGTGTGTGATGTTTAAAACGGTTGATGTTG
Source organism: Ichthyophis bannanicus (assembly GCA_033557465.1). Classification (NCBI taxonomy): domain Eukaryota; kingdom Metazoa; phylum Chordata; class Amphibia; order Gymnophiona; family Ichthyophiidae; genus Ichthyophis; species Ichthyophis bannanicus. Next base: position 763,113,433 of record CM066036.1, on the reverse strand, counting down.
CAGGACATATGGCACTCAGATGCAACAATGCATTGTGATTAAACTTAACATCCCAAGGACACATATAGCCATGAGTGTGTGACCAACAATGTGGACAGGGCACAGCGGCATCTGTTGGTGGATTATGTGGGTGGGTGTTGATACGCCTTTCACAGCTTTTGGGGGTCACATTCCCAGTTAATGGCTGGTTCTGATAGCAGCTGCTGTGCAAACACAGTTAGTGGTTTTGATGGTCTGTGTGGGGCATGGTGTAAGGCATATGGTGCAGTGTTCCCAGTGGGAGGGGGGTGCATGTTTGGCTTTCTTAACCAGGGCTCCACACATCAAACAGTAAGTAAGGATTTGAGGGTTTCTTTGTTTGGTTTTTCTTTTGTTACATTGCTAGCTCTCTGACTGGTAGCTCTTAAAAGGGTTTTGTGTATATTTTTTAAAGCAAGGTTAATTTCATTTTTGCTGTTTTAGGGGAACATTACTTGAGCACAGTAGGTTGCTGAACTCTGTAACCTCCCCAGTTTCAGGAACTGCTAACACCTAATCAGGAGTTAGTGGGCCTGTTTCCTGAGTGCAGTTGAAGCCTGCATAAAAAGGCTCCTTTGCCCTGCCTTTTTGAGGCTTTCTTAACCAGGGCTCCACATATCAAACAGTAAGTAAGGATTTGAGGGTTTCTCTGTTTGGTTTTTCTTTTGTTACATTGCTAGCTCTCTGACTGGGAGCTCTTAAAAGGGTTTTGTGTATATTTTTTAAAGCAAGGTTAATTTCATTTTTGCTCTTTTAGGGGAACATTACTTGAGCACAGTAGGTTGCTGAACTCTGTAACCTCCTCAGGTTCAGGAACTGCTAACACCTAATCAGGTGTTAGTTCCCTCCCTACCCACCCCGACTCCCACCCACCCCTAGTGAGCAGTCTTGCTTTATAGGGCACCTCCCCCTTTAACAAATCACAGTGAATTGGACCAGCACATTTTGAATATAAAGGACAGCTGCGAAACCAGCTGGTACTTGGTAGATCTCTCTCTTTTGCTTTAACAGATACCTAAGCTCCACAAACAGAACAATGGCTGGGAAAAATCGTATTGCTAAAGCTGTTGCCCCCGTTACAGCTTCTGCCTCGGTCCAGACAGAGGTCCTATTGCCAGTTGAAGAACCGGTTCCATGTGCAGGGTGCCTGCATGCTGAAGCTCTGAGGAAACAAGTGGAGGAACTCAGAGAGGAGGTGGCGAGGCTGAGGAGCATTCAAGACAGTGAGAAGTACATTGATGAGATGCTTCTTGCAGCAACCAGGCTCTCCAGCACAGGAGAAGATGGGTGCCAACAGAATGTCGATGGTTGGACAAAAGTCACCAGAGCCTGCAAAATCACCAATCCAACTTCTCCAGCCCTTGAATTGAAGAACCATTATGCAGCCCTGGAAGTGGAGGAGGTGAAAGCATTCCTGGAAAGGGAAGAACCAGAGTTCAAGTACCCCATCGTTGCGGAATCAGTGACCAGAAGAAAACGAAGGGTAGTGGTGGTTGGAGACTCTCTTCTGAGGGGTACTGAGGCGTCCATCTGCCGACTAGACTTGATGTCCAGAGAGGTATGCTGTCTGCCTGGTGCCAAGATCCAAAATGTTACGGAGAGTTTGCCGAGACTCATCAAGCCCACTGACTATTACCCAATGTTGCTAATCAATGTTGGAACAAATGATACTGCCAGGTATACCTCGGAATGTATCAAAAGTGACTTCATGGCTCTGGGACAGAGGGTGAAGCAGGTAGGTGCACAGGTGGTGTTCTCTTCAATCCTCCCTGTTGAGGGTAAAGGCCAAGGCAGAGAGGCTCACATCCTGGAGATTAATGCATGGCTGCGTGGATGGTGTCTTCGAGAGCGTTTTGGTTTCCTAGACCATGGGATGCTGTTCCAAGGGTTGCAGAGCAGAGATGGCATCCATCTGTCCAAGAAAGGTCAACGCATCTTTGGTAGTAGACTGGCTAATCTACTGAAGAGGGCTTTAAACTAGATTCGTTGGGGATGGGTGAAGAAAGCCCCCAGGTAAGTGAAAGCCCCCAGGTAAGTGATACATTAAATACCTTTATGGAAATGGGTAACAGGGGTAACATATGGAAAGCAGTGTGTATTAATGCCCGTAGCATGGGAAATAAGATCTCTGAAGTTGAAGCTTTGGTGGGAGTGGCTGACTTGGATTTAGTGGCAGTTACAGAAACATGGTTCACAGAAAACCATGACTGGGATGTATCTATACCTGGCTATACTTTATTCAGAAAGGACAGGGTAGGAAGAAGGGGAGGAGGAGTGGCACTATATGTAAAAACTACTATTAAAGCTTTGGAATTACAGAGCTTAAAAGGGAGAGAGGAGGCATTGTGGGTTAAACTAGAAAGAGGGAAAGAGAAATCTGTTTGCATTGGTGTGCTATACAGACCTCCCTCACAAGAGGAAGAGGTGGACAGAGAGTTAATTGAAGACATACGCAGCATTGCTAGGAAAGGGGAAGTGCTACTGCTAGGAGATTTCAATATGCCAGATGTTGATTGGCACATTCCTGCTGCAGTATCATCTAGGAGTAAGGAGATCCTGGATTCTCTACAGGGAGAACTATTCAGGCAATTGGTAACAGACCCCACACGTGAAGGGGCCATACTGGACTTGGTGCTTACCAATGGTGAAAGTGTTTCTGATGTTGTAGTGGGAGATCATTTTGCATCCAGTGATCACCAGATGGTGTGGTTCAGTATTAGGACTAGGGCTGTTAGAATCCATTCCAAGGTGAAGATCTTAGACTTTAGGAAGACTAACTTTGCGAAGATGGGCCAATACCTCAGGGAGTTGTTAGTGGAATGGGAACAGCTGGGGGATGTAGAAAAACAGTGGGCAAAACTGAAAGGGGGTATTTTAAAGGCAACCAACCTTTTTGTTAAAAAGGTAAATAAAGGCAAAAGGAACAGGAGACCGCTATGGTTTTCAAAGGAAGCAGCTGAAAAAGTGAAGAAAAAGAGGGAGGCCTTCATGAAATACAAGAGATCACAGAGAGAGGAAGACAGGCATCTGTATTTGGAAAAACTTAGAGAAGCTAGCAAAGTAGTCAAGAAGGCAAAGATTCAAAAGGAGGAGGAAATAGCCAATGCAATAAAATGGGGGGATAAGACATTTTTCAGATATATTAGTGAGAAGAGGAAGGGCAAAAGTGGTATTGTCAGACTCAAGGGTGCAGGGGGGAATATGTAGAAGCTGATAAGGATAAAGCGGAATTGCTTAACAAATATTTTTGTTCTGTGTTCACAGATGAAGAACCAGGAGCAGGACCTCAGAAAACACCCACAAATAAGAACAGAAGCGAGGGACATCTTGAACAATTTTCAGAAGACTGTGTTCGTGAGAAACTAGCTCAACTTAAAGTAGACAAAGCGATGGGACCGGATGGGATACACCCTAGAATACTGAGGGAACTTGGGGACGTTCTAGCAACTCCACTGACTTTTCAATGCCTCATTGGAGTCGGGAGTGGTGCCAAAGGACTGGAGAGAGGCTCATGTGGTGCCTTTACACAAAAGCGGTAGTAAGGATGTGGTTGAAAACTACAGGCCGGTTAGTTTAACTTCAGTGGTAAGTAAATTAATGGAAACGCTGTTGAAAGAGAAAATAGTGAGGTTTCTGGAGTCCAGCGGATTACAGGATCTGAGGCAGCATGGATTCACCAGAGGCAGGTCTTGTCAGACAAATTTGATTGATTTCTTTGACTGGGTGACCAGGGAGTTGGATCGCGGGAGAGCTCTAGATGTGGTGTATTTAGATTTCAGTAAAGCCTTTGACACTGTTCCTCACAGGCGACTTATAAACAAACTGAGCACCCTAGGGATGGACCCTAAAGTTACTGCTTGGGTTAGAAATTGGTTGGGTGGGAGGCGACAAAGAGTACAAGTAAATGGAGCTCACTCTGAGGAGAAGGATGTTACCAGTGCTGTGCCCCAGGGATCTGTCCTTGGTCCGATTCTTTTTAACATCTTTGTTAGTGATATAGCGGAAGGGCTGTCGGGTAAGGTTTGCCTCTTTGCGGATGATACCAAAATCTGCAATAGAGTAGATACCCAGGAAGTTGTAGATAACATGAGGAGGGATCTAGCTAAGCTTGAAGAATGGTCTAGAATTTGGCAACTGGGATTTAATGTTAAAAAATGTAAGGTCATGCATTTGGGCTGCAGCAATCCAAGGGAGCAATACAGTATAGGAGGTGAAGTACTTTTGTCCACTAAAGAAGAGCGGGACCTAGGCGTAGTTGTGTCCGATGATCTTAAAGTAGCTAAACAGGTAGAAAAGGCGACGGCAAAAGCTAGAAGGATGCTTGGGTGCATACGGAGAGGAATGGCTAGCAGAAAAAAGGAGGTGATAATGCCTCTGTATAAGTCTTTGGTGCGACCTCATTTGGAGTATGGTGTGCAATTCTGGAGACCGCACCTTCAAAAGGATGTGAACAGGATGGAGTCGGTGCAGAGGGTTGCTACTAAGATGATTAGTGGTCTTCATTATAAAGCATATGAGGACAGACTTAAGGATCTTAATATGTACACCTTAGAGGAAAGGCGGGATAGAGGTGATATGATTGAGATGTTTAAATACCTCCGTGGCATAAATGTTCAGGGAGAGAGCCTCTTTCAATTGAAAGCAAGTTCTGTGACGAGGGGACATGGGATGAGGGTGAAGGGAGATAGATTCAGGAGTGATATGCGGAAATATTTCTTTACGGAAAGAGTAGTGGATCCGTGGAATAGTCTCCCAGTGGAGGGTGGTAGAGATGAGGACAGTAACTGAATTCAAAAAAGCATGGGACCAACACAGAGGATCTCTAAAGGTAAAAAGTGGACTGGTGTAGTTGTTGTTATGGAAGGACAGACTAGATGGGCCTTGTGGTCTTTTTCTGTCATCATGTTTCTATGTTTCTATGTTTCTACTGTTCTCTTGCGGGGTATTTGTTTATATTGTATAATTTGTTGCTGCTTGTGTGGTTGTTCTGCTCGTGTCAGCTGGCTATGTGTGTATGTTTCCTGTGTGTGGTGACACATGTCATACATAGCACAGTACACATGGCCATGACTACCTTCCAAACATGGTGTTAATTAGTGGTGACAGGTGTTACTGCAACCCCACAGTGTGCCCTAATGTATACATCATCACAAAGGCCTGACATGGCTATATTGAGGGATGGGGACCTGTGCAGTGTGCAGCCAGGGGGCCATATCATTGCTACTGTTGTTTTTTGGATTATAGCCAGTGCCTGCATTGATGCATATGTACACACATACAGATGTGATGCACGTCTGATCAGCAAAGGGTGGGTTACAGTGGCCAAGTGCTATGCTGCATGTGTAGGTGTGTTTTGTGTCTAGTGGTTTGTCATGGGGACATGCCATATGTAGCTGATGCTATCTCAACATATGCCACATGGCTCAACGTGTCATCAGACTCTGGAACTTGTTACCAGAGGATGTTGTATGGCCTGTTAGTTTATCTGTGCTTAGGAACCAGTTTGGACATGTTCCTTGCGTAAAGGTCCATATCGGACTATTACTAAGGGACCCAGGATAATCGGTGCTTGACCCTGCTCAGGCATTGTGGAACCTGAGTATTTTGTGGATACTACTAGGTATATATGACCTAGATTGACCACTGTTGGAGGCAGGATACTGGCCCTGATGGACCTCTGTCTGACACAGTATGGCGTATGGCATATCTTACATGCTGTGGATGTGTGTGGGGCAAGGGAACACAGTACACATCAACAACTACCTTGCGGACCCTGGCGAGGGCTGTAATGTCCACATACACACAGAGACCTACATGAGCGTTATTTGTTTGAGGCGCACATGTAGGCTATCCATGGTTTCACATTCTCACTGTCACACAGGGGGCTGACATGCAGCCATCATGGTCAGGTCACACACAGACATCGGGGTGTGGTTTTGAGGACGTGGCGCTGACCTTGCCATCTATTTCCACACATCATCATCACACAGCTGTCCATATTATTTGTGGTCTGAAATGTACACTGCAGGATATGTTCATGGCCCGTGGATACAGGAGCTGTTCATGCATGGAGTGGAGGAGTGGCCTAGTGGTTGGGGCAAGGTACTTCAGGCCGGAAGGTCGGGGGTTCAAATCCCACTAGAGGACAGCAACCTTGGGCCGGAAGGACTGGGGTTTCTAGTCCCACAGGTGCTCCTTGTGGTCTTGGGCAAGCCACTTAACCCTCCATAGCCCATGTTCCCTGTAAAATAGTTCTCTGTGTGCTGTGCTTTCCTGTCTAATCAATGTGTTTATACCTCAAAAATTTCCTGTCATGATTTGACAATTTCCAATCTGTAATCAAACCGCTGCTGATCGCTGGAAGTAGCAGTATACAAATATATACTAAATAAATAAATAAATAAATATTTCCATGTATTTCAGCAATTTACAGTGTGGTGACAGAGAACATTGGGAGGGCACTACACACGGGGAGGGGGTATTGTTGGCAAAATGGGGGACACAGACTAGTATTGTGACCATGGGATGGGCCATAAACAGGGTGGGAGCAGACACCTCTATAGACCATTGTGGAGGAATTCCGGAGACCTTTATTTAGCAGCAGATACCTCCGTCCTGACTCTCCCATGAGAGAGATCAGGACAGTGTGATAGTGAACAGTCAGTCCGTATGGCATGTTGTGGGGTCTGACAGCTGCGTACAGGGAGGTGCAGTGTGTGTTTCAGACCTCGATCATTACATATGTTTGTTTCTCTTGTGTTTTCCACTGCACAGGACATACTTCGTGAGGATGGTATTGCTGTGGTGCATTGCCTCATTTGCCTTTTGCCTGCTTTTTCTGCAGATCCTGCGCTGTTACTGTGTGTCCCAGCCTGCCTCTCTGTGTCAGCCCCGCCTCCCGGTGGTGACGTGGACGCGTGTCTATTAGACAACTTTTTGGTGGTGGTGAGAATCGAGGAGGAATGTGACACATTCTATATACCCTTTCGATGTCTAGGACATCTGTACCTTGCCCACTCACAATCTTAAATGACAGAGGTATAAGGCAGGGGTCTCCAAATCCAGCCCTGGAGGGCCACAAACCAGTGGCAGGTTGGCAGGATATCTCTAATGCATATATATCTCATGCATAGTCATTAGGGATATCCCGAAAACCTGACTGGCCGGTGGGCCCCATAGGACTGGGTTGGGGACCACTGCTCTACACTACTGTCCCATATGGCTGCCAATGAAGGCTGCTGGGTCATGTAGTTGTTTGAGCAAGGAGTGTGACCACACGGTGAATAGGCAAACAGAGAATTTTATTTCGGGGTTCCCCCTCCGCATTGAATTCAAAAGAACCTCAACTCAAACTGGATAATTCTCCAATAAGGCAAATAAGAATGTGAAAACAGGTTGAACAGAAAAATACAGGATTTCCTTTTAAAACATCAGCTTTCCACTTCTTGTGAGGAACAAGCTTCCAAAACTCAATCTGTTCTCCAGATTAGCTTCTGGTTATTTACTTTCAAACAGCTTCCTTTCTCCAAGCCATGCACAGCACAAGTCTTTAAATGGCTTTCCTGAAACAGTCTTTACACAGGCAAATAATCAGCAGCTATTCAGGTTCTTGGCCAGACACAAAGAACATTGCATTTCTATATCAGAACCATTAGGATCCTCCAGCAGGTCTATATCCATTTCATCTCCAGATTCACTGTGTCTATCCTGAATATCAGCTGACTGGTTATTCTCCTGCCTTATCAGCTCCTGCAATCGTAACAATAGCTGCTCCCTAGGGTCTCCAGCCACAGGCTCTTGCAACGGAGTTTCTCTCCCTTTTAAGAAGTTAGCAAGCTCTGTTAGAGTGGGGGTTCGGCAGTCACTGGCATAAGCTCTAGGCTTAATAAAGCTTTGCTTTCCAGAGTTCAGGGGCACACAGCGTTTAGCACTGTCTCTTAATTCTTTAATAATGCCTTCAGTCTGGCTTTGGTTAGGAATTAAAGAAAAGACATTCTCATTACCTTCAGGGTTTAAATGCTGTCTTGAACTATTTCCCCACCTGGAAATACTTCTTTGTCCTGGCAATTGTGGCTTGCACTGGGTTCCAGCCACCATCTGTTTCTCCTTTATTCTTGCATGTGAATCAGCGAGGTCTCTACCTGAAGCTCCTCTCTTCAGTACCTACTTCAAAACTCAGCAAGTCCCTGATTCCAGGCTTTTCCCCTTTAGAATAAACTTCTCTTACTTGAACTGTTTCTGGAACTTGACGGACTCCAAACACTGCCTGCTCATCGAGCTGTTGCTGTGCTTCTGTTCCTCTCTGCTGTGCTTTTGTTCCCGTCCGTTGTGCTTCTTCCTTCTCCTCTTCCTTGTTCTAAAACTGAAACACTTTTTAACTGCTGGTTTCCAGGCACCACGCCTTTCTTCCTGCCCATGTGCAGCTCATCAGTGCTCAACCTAGCCCTGACATCACTAGGTGGGCGGAGCTTAGCACTCGGAATACTCTGCCTTGGAGGCTTGTGGTTTCTATGGGAACTGCCTTTCTCTCCAGATTTAAAGAGACAGGGCTCATTTTCCTCCCATTCCATTTCCTCTGCACAGCTCTCCTTACCACAGTACCTAGCAGTTTCCCCAAGAGACACAAGTTCCACAATGCTTGTACTGGGTCAAACATTGATATCTTCGATCACTTCTTAATAATGGTTTATGGACCTTTCCTCCAGGAACTTGTCTAAACCTTTTTTAAACCCAGCTACACTAACAGCCTTTACTACATCCTCCGGTAACAAATTCCAGAGTTTGATTACACGTTGAGTGAAAAAATATTTTCTTTTATTAGTCTTAAATAGTTTACCCTGTAGCTTCATTGCATGTCCCCTAGTCTTTCTATATTCTGATAAGGTAAACAATTGATCTATGTTTACCTGTTCCACTCCGTTCATTAATTTATAGACTTCTATCATATCTCCCCTCAGCCGTCTCTTTTCCAGGTTAAAGAGCCCTAACCTTTTTAGCCTTTCTTCATAGGAGTATCCTTCCATCCCCTTTACCATTTTGGTGGCTCTTCTCTGTACCTTTTCTAAAATCGCTATATCCTTTTTATTTATTATTTATTTAACATCTTTTATATACCGCACTATTCATAATCAGCGCGGTTTACATAGAACAAGAAAACATCAGATAAGATACAGATTATCTGTTTTTTTTTTACATAAAACAGGAACAGAAACTTGGGTAACCGGGGCAATTATTTACAATAAATAATAGTCAGTGAAACTATTTATATTTGGAAGACATAAGATACAGCGACCAGAATTACACACAATATTCAAGGTGCGGTCTCACCATGGAACGATATAGAGACATTATAATATCTTTTGTTTTATTTTCCATTCCTTTTGAGACTAGTTTCAACGTTCTTCCTCAAAGTCAGATTATGGCCTTTCAGAGTGTGAACATTCTATGACATTTCCCATAATTAGAATTAGACTAAAGGTTTCTACTTCACACACCCATTATGTTATAAGGTAAGGTTACTTTTCAGACTAGTTTCAACGTTCTACCTCAAAGTCAGATCTTTGGTATTTAATAGTGTGAACATTCTATGAGATTTCCTACACTTAGAATAAGACTACAAGTTTCTACTTCACATACCCATTATGTTATATAGTAAGGTTACTTTTGAGACTAGTTTCAACTTTCTACCTCAAAGTCAGATTTTTGGCTTTTCTGAATCTGCACTTTCTATGAGATTTCCTACACTTAGAATAAGACTAGAAGTTTCTATTTCACACACCCATTATGTTATAAGGTGAGGTTACTTTTGAGACTAGTTTCAACGTTCTCCCTCAAAGTCTTATTTTTAGCCTTTCAGAGTGTGAACATTCTATGAGATTTGCAAAACTTAGAATAAGACTACAAGTTTCTGCTTCCCACATCCATTATGTTATAAGGTAAGGTTACTTTTGAGACTAGTTTCAACGTTCTACATCAAAGTCAGATCTTTGGCCTTTAATAGTGTGAACATTCTATGAGATTTGCGACACTTAGAATTAGACTGCAAGTTTCTACTTCACACACCCATTATGTTATATGGTAAGGTTACTTTTGAGACTAGTTTCAACGTTCTTCCTCAAAGTCAGATTTTTGGCCTTTCAGAGTGTGAACATTCTATGAGATTTCCAGCATTTAGTATAAGACTGCATGTTTCTACTACACACACCCATTCTGTTGTATGGTAAGGTTACTTTTGAGACCAGTTTCAACATTCTACCTCAAAGTCAGAATTTTGGCTTTTCAGAGTTTGAACATTCTATGAGATTTCCCACAATTAGAATTAGACTAAAGGTTTCTACTTCACACACCCATTATGTTATAAGGTAAGGTTACTTTTGAGACTAGTTTCAATATTCTACCTCAAAGTCAGATCTTTGGTCTTTAATAGTGTGAACATTCTATGAGATTTCCTACACTTAGAATAAGACTACAAGTTTCTACTTCACATACCCATTATGTTATATAGTAAGGTTACTTTTGAGACTAGTTTCAACTTTCTACCTCAAAGTCAGATTTTTGGCTTTTCTGAATCTGCACTTTCTATGAGATTTCCTACACTTAGAATTATACTAGATAGAGGTTTCTACTTCACACACCCATTATGTTATAAGGTAAGGTTACTTTTGAGACTAGTTTCAAAGTTCTACCTCAAAGTCAGATTTTTGGCCTTTCAGAGTGTGAACATTCTATGAGATTTGTGACACTTAGAATAGGGCTACAAGTTTCTACTTCACACACCCATTATGTTATATGGTAAGGCTACTTTTGAGACAGGTTTCAACGTTCTACCTCAAAGTCAGATTTTTGCCTTTCAGAGTGTGAACATTCTATGAGATTTGTGACACTTAGAATTAGACTAGAGGTTACTTTACACAGCCATTATGTTATATGGTAAGGTTACTTTTGAGAGAAGTTAAAAAACGTTCTACCTCAAAGTCAGATTTTTGGCTTTTTTGAATCTGCACTTTCTATGAGATTTCCTATACTTAGAATTATACTAGAGGTTTCTACTTTACACAGCCATTATGTTATATGGTAAGGTTACTTTTGAGATTAATTTCAAAGTTATCACTCAAAGTCAAATTTTTGTCCTTTCAGAGTGTGAACATTCTATGAGATTTCCTACATTTAGAATAAGACTGCAAGTTTCTACTACACACACCCATTCTGTTATATGGTAAGGTTACTTTTGAGACTAGTTTCAATGTTCTACCTCAAAGTCAGATTTTTGGCCTTTCAGAGTGTGAACATTCTATGAGATTTGCGACACTTAGAATTATACTAGAGGTTTCTACTTTACACAGCCATTATGTTATAAGGTAAGGTTACTTTTGAGACTAGTTTAAACATTCTCCCTCAAAGTCAAATCTTTGTCCTTTCAGAGTGTGAACATTCTATGAGATTTCCTACATTTAGAATAAGACTGCAAGTTTCTACTTCACACACCCATTCTGCTATACTGTAAGGTTGCTTTTGAGACTACTTTCAACGTTCTATCTCAAAGTCAGATTTTTGGCTTTTCTGAATCTGCACTTAGAATTAGACTAGAGGTTTCTACTTCACACAACCATTATGTTATAAGGTAAGGTTACTTTTGAGACTAGTTTCAACGTTCTACCTCAAAGTCAGATCTTTGGCTTTTAATAGTGTGAACATTCTATGAGATTTCCTACACTTAGAATAAGACTACAAGTTTCTACTTCACATACCCATTATGTTATATAGTAAGGTTACTTTTGAGACCAGTTTCAACTTTCTACCTCAAAGTCAGATTTTTGGCTTTTCTGAATCTGCACTTTCAATGAGATTTCCTACACTTAGAATTATACTAGATAGAGATTTCTACTTCACACACCCATTATGTTATAAGGTAAGGTTACATTTGAGACCAGTTTCAACGTTCTACCTCAAAGTCAGATTTTTGGCCTTTCAGAGTGTGAACATTCTATGAGATATCCTACACTTAGAATTAGACTAGAGGTTTCTACTTCCCACAGCCATTATGTTATAAGGTAAGGTTACTTTTGAGACTAGTTTCAAAGTTCTACCTCAGTCTGATTTTTGGTTTTTCTGAATCTGCACTTTCTATGAGATTTCCTACACTTAGAATAAGACTAGAAGTTTCTACTTCACACAGCCATTATGTTATATGGTAAGGTTACTTTTGAGATTAGTTTCAAAGTTATCACTCAAAGTCAGATTTTTGGGCTTTCAGAGTGTTAACATTCTAAGGGGTATGTTTGCTAAAGTTTCTTAATGTGTGCGGCACGCATGAGCGCGTGCTAAGGTACCTTAGCGCACGCTAATGATGCTTTATGGGGCCAAAATGCGCACACGAGCGCTGAAGGCGAGGAACGTCTACCGGAGGGCGGAGGAAGGCTCCTCAGGGGCGGAGAGAAGGGGTCAATGGGTGGAGAGTGGGAGGGGAGAGGGTCCCCACACACTAGCGAGGTGAAATTCGAGGCTAAAAATAACGCAAGTGAAAACCCCATGTTAGAGCCGATTTAAAGGGAAGGGAAACCATTTCTGTTGGCAATGTACAGCAAAACCAGGGAAACCTACAAAAAGTGATAAGTGTGATACATGTGCACAGAACAAAAGTACAAATAAACATTGAAAAGGACCCCAACAAAATTAATAAAAATTATAATCAAGCTGGGCAATAGTGATAATAATGGGAAACAGCAAAACACACTCCCAAAAAAGCCCCAAAAAATAAATACAAGGTGAATGATCCCACAGTGAAATAGCACTGATCAGGGTTTCCCTCTCCATTGTACAGGTTACCTATGGCATACACATGTTCCACAACAGCATGGCGGGCATGTCGGAATGGGCAACTGGACAGATGCTGGGAAAGGGGATACAGAGGGCTGCATGCTGTGGTGCAGCTGGGGCACAGTGCGGACTAGGCAGATGCCTAGGTGGCACTTAGGAATGCTGAAACTGAACAGCAGCCAGACAGCAACTGATGAGGGCCCAACATGGGCACGAGAGTGTTTATCACAGTGTCACAGGGGATAGTACCCAGCAGGTACCCCCAAGGGCACAGAACATTGGCAGGTGGTGTTGGGGGGAAGCGTGGACGCCTATGCAGGCACCCCTACCCCAGAACATGCACCATAGGCAGCCACCTACCTGCACACTGGATGGCTTGCGACTGCACACCACCAGCACCACCAGCAGAAGGGCATGTCAGCATGGTGGCAGAGGTGTACTGGTGGTGGATGGGGGCAGTGGCAGCTACCCAGAGCCGACCATGGCCGAGCCCTGTGTAGGTGGGTGCCATGCACTGCAACAGACAGGCTCTGTCTGACAAACAATCATGGTATCTCCAGGGACTGCACTGTCTCTGTGAGCATAGTGTGGTGCAGTGAACACATTGTTCAGGAGCAGAAGGTCACAAGTTCAAGTCCCAGCTGGGGCTACTGCCAATCCAGTCCCCATATTTTACCCGCTACTAAACCGTGATAGTAAGGACAAACCTTTATTGCAGAGAACATACGCATGGTTCAAACGCCTATATTTTACCCCACCGAGCACAGACACCAGAAACATGCGCATTACCTAGAGCAGAGTCCCCCAAATGCAGGCCTGGAGGGCCACAAATCATTCAGGTTTTATGCTGTCTCCATGTCAGCATGGTGGCGGAGGGGTACTGGTGGTGGAGGGGGCAGTGGCAGCTGCCCAGAGTAGACCATGGCCTAGCCCTGTGTAGGTGGGTGCCATGCAACAGATGGGCTCTGTCTGACAAACAACCATGGTATCTCCAGGGACTGCACTGTCTCTGTGAGCACAGTGTGTTGCGGTGAACACAGCCAGTGTGTTCATGAGCACAAGGTCACAAGTTCAAGTCCCAGCTGGGGCTACTGCCAATCCCATCCCCATATTTTACCCGCTACTAAACCATGATAGTAAGGACAAACCTTTACTGCAGAGAACATACGCATGGTTCAAATGCCTAAATTTTACCCCACCGAGCACAGACACCAGAAACATGCGCATTACCTAGAGCAGAGTCCCCCAAATGCAGGCCTGGAGGGCCACAAATCATTCAGGTTTTATGCTGTCTCCAATATAAGGCCATGTCAGCATGGTGGCGGAGGGGTACTGGTGATGGAGGGGGCAGTGGCAGTTGCCCAGAGCAGACCATGGCCTAGCCCTGTCTCTGTGAGCACAGTGTGGTGTGGTGAACACAGCCAGTGTGTTCATGAGCACAAGGTCACAAGTTCAAGTCCCAGCTGGGGCTACTGCCAATCCAGTCCCCATAATTTACCTGCTACTAAACCGTGATAGTAAGGACAAACCTTTATTGCAGAGAAAATACGCATGGTTCAAACGCCTATATTTTACCTCACCGAGCACAGACACCAGAAACAGGTGCATTACCCAGAGCAAAAATGCAATGTGTGCCTTTGAGTCAGTCCTGACTCCTGGTGACCCAGAAGCTCCTGGGTTTTCTTGGCAGTGTCACCGGAAGTAGATTGCCAGGCCTTTCTTCTGAGGCAATGGAGGGTTAAGTGACTTGCCCAAGGCCACAAGGAGTGCTAGTGGGAATCAAACCCTGGTTGCTTGGTTACCAAGCTAGTGTTCTAACCACTAGGCTACTGGAGTATCCCAAATGCAGTCCTGGAGGGCCAAACACCATTCAGGTTTTATGCGGCCTCTAATAAGGATGCCTGTGCTGCATTTCTATGCGCCGCCCCCATGATATGCAGATGTATTACATGCATATTCATGAGGGACAGCATGAAAACCCGAACAGTGTTGCACACACCAGGACCGGGGTTGGGAACCTCTGCCGTAAAGCAGCAGCCAACAGGGCCAGACAAACCCGCACCCACACGCTCCATTATCCAATGCCTCCTGGAGAGGCAGGACATTGGGCCCTGCGTGCATCTCCCAATACTAGCACCTGCATACCTTAGCAATGCCACCCTAAACCAGGGAATACAGTACACAGCTATCAAAAGGTTGCTATGATAACTGGCAATTCCGAGGTTAAGTACAATTATCTGCGTGAGCTGCATCATGGCAACCTTTCTGATGTCTGTGCTACAGGTCTTGTGTCTGACAGTGTTTACCACCCTGGGGAGTGACCCCAACAGTACTGCGTGCCATAGCCATGCCTGCACTGTGCCCAGGACTGGAGCGGTGGCCAGGGCTGCCAAACATCCCTACTACAATGCTGGCATAGGTGTGGGAGTGTGTATCTGCTATCCAGTGTGTGGTGTTGCAAACACCCCCCACACCCCACACTGCCAGCACTGTTGGCAGTATTGGCCTCCAAGGGCACAGAGCAGTGGCAGGAGGTGCTGGGGGGGAAGCGTGGACGTCTAGGCAGGCACCCCTACCCCAGAACCCACACCATCCTGCTGTTATGATGGGGTCTGCAGTTGCAGGGTAAAACATCTGCCCCACCCCCAGGGGCTGTGAAACGTGCCCAAAATGGTATGTTGGTCCCAATGGTGATATGCGTGTGTGTGACCCAACAGTCCAAAACATCTTCCCTACCCCCACTTGGCCAGAAAGTCCAAAAAAGTGGGTCCACAGCACCCCTGCTGGTATGGAAGATGCTGCTTTTGCTGTTTTCCAAACCACCCTACCCCCAGGAGTCCAGAAAGCCCATCAAAGTGGGCTGTCACTCACCCTGGTGATATGCTTCTGTGTGCCTAAACAGTTGAATACATTGTCCCTATCCCCAGGGTTCCTGAGAGTCCATCAAAGTGGGCTATCACTCACCCTGGCGATATGGTTCTGTGTGCCTAAACAGTTGAATACATTGTCCCTATCCCCAGGGTTCCTGAGAGTCCATCAAAGTGGGCTGTCACTCACCCTGGTGATATGGGGTTGTGTGTGCCTATGGGGTATGTTCATTAATCCATCTTAATGTGAAGCCAGCAGGATGCCATGGGGGGGGGAGGGGACCCTCTGGTCAGCCGGGTGGGGAATTACATAGCCCTTCCCCACACTAGGCAACAGTGGGGGACCCTGAACCAGGCCTTTGAGGTATTAGCCGGGATACCACATGTGATGGGCGCTACTGATTGCACACATGTTGCCCTGGTCCCGCCAAGAGACAGGGAGGTAGTGTTCCGCAACCGCAAACACTATCAATCCCTGAATGTTCAGGTTGTCTGTGATGCACATCAGCATATTCTGAATGTGGTACCTGAAAGCATGTATATTCGTATGGGGTACCATATACTATTAGACTGAATAAATCTGAGAAAGAGTTAATTCTGTTCAGAACCTTGCTTAGAAATAAAACTTCATATATTAGCTTACTAGGTGAAGGTTTACATAAATAAAGAAAAGGGCAGGTTGTACTTCTAGCCTTTCTGTCTCAGAGTTATTAGCTAAAATACTCTCAGGGTTAGTAATTAGTAGATATCAAGTCAAGTCAAGTCATCAGCAGTAAACAATTATGTCAATTAGGTCATTCTATATCTTTGATTCCTGTATGTCTCCTTATAATGGCCATGTAACAGTAAATAATTATGTCTCGGACTCCATTTATGTCTCCACATTGACCCACACTGAATAAGTTGACCTACAATATGATACATACATGACGTATAATGATAAAGTGAAATTATGCTGTATCATCTACAAAAGCCTTATAAATAAAGTGAACCATGGCTGAGAAGTTAGAGTAAACAGGGAGAACGTGTGTCTCTCAGTTTCTCTCCGCAAAGCTTTGGTGTATTTTCTATAGAACTGTGTGTATTTTATTGCTGTCTTGATAACCTTTTCATTGCTTGTGAATGTAATTTTTTGTAGCTTCAAGAACCCAGTGAGGAGAGAGTTAAGTAAGCTCTTCAGTACCCAGGTTTGCAGGGTCCACCCATGACTCCTATATCCTGCAGCACTCAGCACTTTACACTCAATTCGAGGATGGACAATATGGGGACTGTCTATTGCTGGGTGTGTATTTATCATTTCTGACATGCACATGCTGTTCATGTTACTAACCGTATGTGCAGATGTCTGTCTCAGAGGTGTGTCCCTCTTTGTGTGGGTATGTCATCTGTCTGTGTGTGATATCAGGGGTTGTGGCCTCTTACCCCTCCTTGCTATGGAGCTTTGTCATGCTAGTTACATGTCTGCTTGCATATGTGCCGTGGTTACAGATTATGTTTCCAAACCATGCCCCACACCCTTGTCGTGTGTGTCTGCCCTTCACACCCTGATGCATGGTCCTGCTGTCCCATCATGTGGTGTCATATGTTTATGTCACAATGTGTTCTGCATCTGTTTTGCACATACATACCTGTGTCCATTTTGGAGGACATGGGCTCCTGCTTTAATGTCGTACGTCTCTTTGTTGCAGGTGATGAGGATATGGGTGTCGCCCCTGGTTGCTGACCCCCATGCGTCGACCATGGACACGTGCAGAGAGGAGGTACAATGAGGCCCATGCCACCAGCCGCTCCATCATAGAGCGCACCTTTGGCGTATTAAAGAGTCGCTTCAGGTGTCTGGATAGGACAGGCAGGGCCTTACAATACAGACCACAGACTGTGGCAGAGATCATTGTCGCCTGTTGCATCCTGCACAACATTGCTCTCAGGCACCACATCCCTGTCGATATTAATGAGGGTCTGGAGGAGGACCTTACGTGCCCCCCTGCACCTGCCCATGGCGACACACGTGAGGGCACAGCAGTCAGGCGGCAGCTGATTGCAGAGCTCTTCTCATGTAAGTACTGCATATGTTACCACCTACATTTGTTTGGATATGTGTGTACTGCTAATGCTAGTTACCATTTGTATCATGATATCTGTACAATGCAATACTGAACGGATATGTAACCGAGACTGGCTTGCCATACCAGCTTCACATCTACTCATGCCTGATCCACATCAGATGTGGATAGGGCACAACAGTAGGTGGAGGTGGCTTGTGTGTGTGTGGTGTTTTAGGCTTTGGTGTGGTGTAGGATTTGATACTTTGGGACGGCAGGATGAGAGGCATGTGGTATGGCATTAACAATGCGGGAGCAGACCATGGATGGGGCCAGTTGTCTAGATGTCTGTGTCTTACAGTTGGTGTTCTGCGCTGAGTGTGTGATTGGTATGCTCTGATGTGCAGGGTCTGTGCATTAGTTGTTTTAGTATGCTGCTAAATGTGATACATACCAATATCTATGTGATCTGTGGTAACTGGAGCACTGGTATGTGGTATCCGTGAGGGACATTATTGCACCACCACAGTGTGCCTGAATGTAGAGGTCATCACGTAGCCCTCTCAGACATTCCGGGAGGATAGAGAACCTGTGTAGTGTGCAGCCAGGGGGGGGGGGGGTATATTGCATTAGTTGTGTGGGATATAGAATAGCTGTGCAATGCAGTGGTGCATATTTGTACGCTGACAGAGATTATTCATGCCAGATCAGCAGGGTGTGGTTTACAGTAGGCAAGCTGTGGGATAACTGTGGGTGTGGAGCCTGGTTTCCGTGTTGTTGTCAGGGGAATCAGGGCACATCTATCTGATGACATCTGCACATGTCACACACATACAAGCACAGCACAAGTGGGGAGAATGGGCAGAGGGGGTAGGTGCAGTCCAGAGGATGACTTATGTCCACACACACACCATCGCTCTGAAGGGGGGCGGAGGGTTTAGGTGCACATTTGGCCTATCCATGCCTTTCCATTATCCATGTCACACAGCAGTATGACATGCAGCCATCATGGTCTGGTCACATGCACACATTGGGGTGTGGTTTGGCAGGCATAACTCAGCCGTGGCGATGTAGATTTGCAGCTTGTCATCACAGAGCTGTTAATGTAAGTGATGGTAGGAGCTATACACACCACTGAATTGTATATGGTCAGCCACTGGGGAGGTGCCCCTGCATAGTTCCTTGTGTTACAGTACTTGATAGCAGGGTATCGGACATCAGTGGGACACCAGGATACACAGTGAGGAGCATTGGGGGACATATGGGGGATACAGGGTATTACTGCAGCCATGGATTGATGCTGGGACACAGTAGGGACGGAGCACTTCTGTTTACCCTTTTGTACATGAACAGAGAGATGGGGGGGACAGACTGAGTGCAGACCCTTGTAGTTTGGCATTCACACATCAGAGATATCTCTCACATGACATAGATCTGTACGGTGTGCTGGTGAACAGTTGCTCAGTGAAGGATCAGGGGGGCTGTGAGCTGAGGACAGGAAGGTGCAGTGTGTGTTGCATAACTGGCAAATGGCATATGTATGTTTCCCTTGTGTTTCCTACTCTGCAGGACATACCTATTGCAGCTCCTGGTGCGGACGTGCATTGGATGACTGTCATTCATCCAACATGCAGTGGTCTGTGGTAGGTGGCTGTACGGCTACATTGTCTGTGCTGACAGGCACGGTAGACACATGTTCTCGGTTATGTGTCAGATAGTACATATGATGTTGTTTACCTGTTTTCCCTGCACCACCATAAGCCATATCTTGGTGTTGTCACACATATGCCCATGTGTTCCTGTCCAGTTTGTCTTGTGCAACACTGTGTCTGTGACACAGCCAACAGAGCTTCATGTGTGTGGGTGTCCTAGGTGCTGTGGTGATGGGCTGCACGTGCACCCTTCCCCAACAGTATACCATCAGACAACACCAGTCTTTCATTTGATTTCACAGGGCCTTTCAGTCCACACATCTCCAATTGGGCACATCCCAGCCATATGCTACTGCTGGCATGCTCACCTTAGCATTCTGTGTGGGTGTGTTTCTTACAGTTGGCTGTGTGTTGGTACAGTGTGCAGGCATGTTACATTATCATGTGGTGTGTGGGGTCTGTACACCTGGGGGGCAGTGCTGACTGTACTATCTCTTCCTTACTGCTGTTTACCATGTGAATATTGTGGACATGTGTTGTGTATTGTGAGCAGACCTGTGTCTTGTGTTGTGACATACGACTGTTGGACTGTATTTTCCAGATCTCAGATATCGCCATGATGTGGACATGCATCAACAGTGGCTGGACATGGTTACATGGTGATTCTCCCAATTGGGGTGACGTCGTCTCCCTTCACTGAGTGACCCAGGAGACCCATGACATATACCTGCTGCACGCAGACGGTAGGTGAAACCTTTGGGGGGGAGGAACTGACATCTGGCTTTGCATGTTAATGATTTTGTTTCAGAGATGTTTCATGTTGCTTCTCTGTTCACACTCGCTGATGCACATGGGGTGGCACTGTGATACACTTGTGTAACATGGACATGGCCATGCAGATGAACATATCCATGTGACAGCCGTGTCTGCAGTTCCAATTCCACATCTGAGCAACCTGCAGGTTTGTGCTCTGTTCTGTTTCTGTGTTCTGTGTTCTGTTTTGTGCTCATGTTATGTTTGCCTGTGTGTCATTTTATTATGTGCATATTCATGGTTGCCTGTCTGCATTTTGTGCTGCTGTTGGACACTGCATACCAAAACATTATTTCTACTCCTCTGACAGGGCAGAGAACAAACTGGACATATCCACTGGAGCGCATCTAGCATTGACATCATCCAACAGTTGGGGGACACACCACCATGGAACTATCCCTTGGAGAATGGTGCCATAGAATGTATGACCTCTGCAAGAGGGACACATGCATAGGATGGACAGTATTACTTTGGGATCGCTACTTTATCCATGACGGATGTATATAACACACTGTTGCTGCCATGCTCTTGCTGGGAGTTGTGCTCATCTCAGGGGACACACATGACCTTTCATGTACTGTGTCATATTGGGATGTGACACTTGACTATGCATGCCCAGGGCTGCAAGGATAGTCTTCACCTGACATGTTGGATTGCATATACGCTTTGGACTTTGCGCACTGTGTACTGGTCCCCATGTGTGCAGCAGGGATTGGCTGTGTAAATTAGAAACCCCTAGTGTAATTCTAAGTGTTGAAATCTCAAAGCATGTGCAGAAAAGCCAAAAATCTGACTTTGAGGTAGAACATTGAAACTAGTCTCAAAAGAAATCTTACCATATAACATACATGCTGTATAAATTAGAAACCCCTAGTGTAATTCTAAGTGTAGGAAATCTCAAAGCATATGCAGAAAAGCCAAAAATCTGACTTTGAGGTAGAACGTTAAAAATAGCCTCAAAAGAAACCTTACCATATAACATACTGGCTGTGTAAATTAGAAACCCCTAGTGTAATTCTAAGTGTAGGAAATCTCAAAGCATGTGCAGAAAAGCCAAAAATCTGACGTTGAGGTAGAATGTTGAAACTAGTCTCAAAATGAACCTTATTTATTTTATTTTATTTAGTAAGGACTTATATACCGCTCCTTCCAGCGATCAGAAGCGGTTTGATTACAATTACGGGATTTGTCATAAATTACAGACAGAATTATTTGGGGATTAGATAGAGAGAGCAGGGGGGGGGATACACAGCACACATATGCGGGTCCATATAAAGACCTTAGCTATTATCATCCTGGCTGTGTGAATTAGAAACCCCTAGTGTAATTCTAAGTGTATGAAATCTCAAAGCATGTGCAGAAAAGCCAAAATTCTGATGTTGAGTTAGAACGTTGAAACTAGTCTCAAAAGAAACCTTACCATATAACATACTGGCTGTGTGAATTAGAAAGCCCTAGTGTAATTCTAAGTGTATGAAATCTCAAAGCATATGCAGAAAGGCCAAAATCTGACTTCTTTATCTTTATTCAACAAATTTGATATACCGCCTTTACAAAAAGTATTAAGGCGGTGTACAATAACAAACAATCTTGGCTGCAAAGAGAGAAGAATGTAAAGGAACGCCATTTATAGATAGGAAAATGGACAGAGAGGAAGGGGCAGTATAGATAGGAGACAAGCTGTAGAACCAACAAGCCAGATGAGACAAGACGTGGTAAGCGGACTAACAAAACGAGTAGTAGACAGGGGTGACAAAGAGGACAAATAACATACAGACGGATAGATTACAGGTATACAACAAACCACATAAGGGTGAGTCGAGGCGGCGGGGCGGCAGGGGAGGCGGCCCTGAGGGCCGTGAGTATGAATCAGGGGAGTGGAGGAGATGTTATAGCCCTGAAAGGAGTGGTGAGTGGGTAGGTATAATCGACTGGGTGGTGGTGAATGAAGGGGGAGGGAGGTCAAAGGCCTGGCAAAAAAGGAAAGTTTTAAGCATAGTCTTGAAGTGGGGGAAGGACAACTTGGTACGGATAGCATGTGGAAGGGAATTCCATAGAGCGGGACTAGCAAAGAAGAAGGCAGCGTGACGGGTAGATTCAAGATGTGCCTGTGTCGGGGAGGGGAGGGGAGAAAAAGACGATTGCCGTGAGCGGAGCGTAGTAGGCGGGGGGTAGGTTGAAGAAAGATGAGATCGGCTAAGTATTGGGCGTGTTAGTATAGAGAACTTTGTGAGTAGTAATAAGGAGCTTATAAACGTAGCGAGCCTTAACGGGAAGCCAGTGGAGAGAGAGCAGACAGGGGGTGACATGATCGTGAGGGGATGAAAAGGTGAGAAGACGGGCGGCTGTGTTCTGAATTAATTGTAATCTGCAAAGTTGGTACTGAGGAATGCCAGCAAATATAGAGTTACAATATTCAAGGCGGCTAATTACCAGAGAAATAACTAATGTGGTAAGAGATGCGATGGGGAGAAGGGAATGGACGGCACGAATTTTCCGAAGTTGAAAAAGAGAGCTACGTACTACCCCAGAGATATGTTGGTGAAAAGACAGTGCGGAATCGAGGGTCACACCAAGGTAGCGGAGGGTAGGTGCAAGTGGGATGGGTGCATTTGACATCACAGGAGCCAGGGTGGGAGAGGGAGTCCCAAAAGTGAGCCAGGGTGGGAGAGGGAGCCCCAAAAGTGAACCAGATAGCTGCGGACTTAGAAGGGTTGATGATGAGGAAGTTGTCATTAAACCACTGTGCGACAGAAGTTAGGCACTCATTCAAGGGAGAAAGATCAGGGGCAAGTGATGGCATATGGTGGACCAAAAGGATGTCGTCAGCAAAGAAATAGGCGGAGAGACCAGTTTGTTGTATGAGTAGTGCCAGTGGTGCGAGAAAAACATTAAAGAGGAGTGGGGCGAGGATAGACCCTTGCGGGACTCCACAGGGAAGGGGGCAGAAGAGGAGGAGCCCGAGTGTACTGTGAAAGAACGGGAAGAGAGAAAAGAGTGGAACCATCGGTGAACTGTGCCCTGAACCCTGAGTTCCGATAACCGTGAGAGCAGAGTGCGGTGATCAATAACATCAAAGGCTGCGGTGAGGTCCAGTGAAACAGCAATCGAAAGATTTCCTTTGTCGTGAGAGCGATGTAATTCATTAAGAAGTGCAATAAGGATGGTTTCAGTGCTGTGGCCGGTCCTGAAACCCGATTGTCGGGGGTGTAGAGAGATGGTTGTGTCAAGATGGGCGGTGAGTTGATGAAAAGCAAACTTCTCGAGAATTTTAGACAGGAAAGGTAGGTTGGAAACAGGGCGCCAATTGGAGGGGACAGCTGGGTCAAGAGTAGCTTTTTTGAGCAGGGGGCGGACCAAGGCATGCTTCCATGCGGAGGGGAAATCTCCAGAGGACAGACTGGAGTTCATGATGCGAAGGGCAAAGGGAAGGAGTGTGAGAGAAGGGTCAAGAAGCCAAGGGGATGGTACGGGATCGAGGGGACAGGTGGTCTTATGGGAAAGCGAGACGGCTTTGGTCAGTTCAGTTAAAGTAACAGGGTGGAATTCGGACCAAATATGGGGAAATATAGGAGCCGAGGATGGGGAATGACAGATAACAAGCGTGGGAGAGGAGGGAGGGGGTGAGGGAGGAAGGGGATGAGGGTCGAAGGTAGAACGAAGGGTCGAGATCTTAGTTGAGAAGAAAGAAGCAAGAGCCATAGGGCTAGGGGCATTGGGTGGGGGAGACGAGGAGGACAGGGTGGAGGCCGAGGAAAGGGAATTCAAAACCCGGTACAGTTGGCGGGATGAATTGGAAGAGGTAGTAATAAGATTGGAGTAGTATGATTTCTTGGCAGATGTTAACAAGGAGTAGTAAGATTTATGGATGCTACGGAGGGTTTCGTTAGAGGGGCATTTACGCCAGAGTTGAGCTGCATGGCGAAGATGCAGGTAGAGGCTGGAATGAAACCAGGGATGGTGTGAAGAGGGACGAGGGGAACAGGTTGCAGGGGGGCAATGGAATCAAGGGTAGATGATAGGGTAGAGGTCCAGAGGTCGACCTGTCTGTCTAAGGGAAGAGAAGAGAAATCTGATGGAAAAAGGGACTCAGCGGGGGGGAAAAGTTGTAGTGTGGTGGGATTAAGACGCCGGGATAGGTGAGAGGGAGGGGGGGTCCAAGAGGGATCCTTGGGGAGGGGGAAGAGATAGAGAGAAAAATAGGCAGTGGTGGTCAGACCAGGGAAGGGGTAGGGGGGTGATATGGGCTGGCGAGAAGGGGCAAGAATCCGCAGTGAGGATTAAGTCAAGAGTGTGTCCAGAGGCATGTGTTGGGCAGGTCACGTGCTGGGTGAGAGAAAGATCGCTAAATAAAGTGGCAAGGGCTTTATCGCGAGGGCGTGTTTGGGAGTGGAGGTGGACGTTAAAATCTCCCAAAACAACCAATTGAGAAGACAGAAGGGTGGACTCTGATATGGCAAGCAGAAGAGAGTCCCAGAGCTCCGGACGCAAGGAAGGGGGTGCATAAAGTAAAAGAAAAGAAGTTGGGGTTGGAGACGAAGTATGGAAGAGGAGAGACTCAGGATAGTGGGGAGAGGGGGAGACAAGAGAGAGGGGGAGAGACGTTCGATGGATGACTGCCACTCCTCCTCCCTGCGGTTAAGACGTGGAGCATGGAAAGCTGAATACCCAGGGGGGAGACATTGATGAAGAAGTCCATCCTCCCCTGGGAGAAGCCAGGATTCCGTAAGGAAAAGGGCGTCCAGCGAGTGTTGAACCAACAGATCATATATCAAGTGTGTTTTGGCGCGCAGAGACCGGCAGTTTAAGAGAGCCAAGGAAATCGTCAGCAATGCTAGAGATGGGGCAGTGGGTGTTGAGGATGGAAGAGATGAACGGGCAATCGGACAGTGAATAAGATTCTGTGGGACACGGGAAAACGCCCCAATAGGTGGGGATAGGAAAGCATGGGGACGATGTCCCCACCATGATAGACATCAAGTTAAACGGAGAGGGGGAATGTGATGACAAAGCAGGCGCTGGCAGAGAGTAAAATGCTGGTGAGGAAGCGTCGGCAGAACTGCAGAGTGGAACAGATAAGGAAAGCCGGGTGTGCAGCAGCAGAATGGACAACGCACAGAGAAAGGTAAGACCGGCACAGGGACCAGAGCTGGGTTTGTATGGAACCCTCGCCGCGCCCCCGTCGTCGCCCCAAGGAGCTCGCCCAAGGAGCACGACCTGCTCCTTGTGCGCGCACCTTCGGCGTGCGCCCGCGGTGCGGGACGCCGCTGGGTCGGCTTTCAATGGAAATGGTGTACCTGGACGCTGACGTGGACACGTTTCACGCGTCCACGTCACCACCAGGAGGCGGGGCTGGCACAGAGAGGCAGGCTGGGACACACAGTAACAGCGCAGGATCTGCAGAGAAAGCAGGCAAAAGGCAAATAAGGCAATGCACCACAGCAATACCATCCTCACGAAGTATGTCCTGTGCAGTGGAAAACACAAGAGAAACAAACATATGTAATGACCGAGGTCTGAAACACACACTGCACCTCCCTGTACGCAGCTGTCAGACCCCACAACATGCCATACGGACTGACTGTTCACTATCACACTGTCCTGATCTCTCTCATGGGAGAGTCAGGACGGAGGTATCTGCTGCTAAATAAAGGTCTCCGGAATTCCTCCACAATGGTCTATAGAGGTGTCTGCTCCCACCCTGTTTATGGCCCATCCCATGGTCACAATACTAGTCTGTGTCCCCCATTTTGCCACCAATACCCCCTCCCCGTGTGTAGTGCCCTCCCAATGTTCTCTGTCACCACACTGTAAATTGCTGAAATACATGGAAATATTTATTTATTTATTTATTTATTTAGTATATTTGTATACCGCTACTTCCAGCGATCAGCAGCGATTTGATTACAGATTGGAAATTGTCAAATCATGACAGGAAATTTTTGAGGTATAAACACATTGATTAGACAGGAAAGCACAGCACACAGAGAACTATTTTACAGGGAACATGGGACTAGAAACCCCAGTCCTTCCGGCCCAAGGTTGCTGTCCTCTAGTGGGATTTGAACCCCCGACCTTCCGGCCTGAAGTACCTTGCCCCAACCACTAGGCCACTCCTCCACTCCATGCATGAACAGCTCCTGTATCCACGGGCCACGAACATATCCTGCTGTGTACATTTCAGACCACAAATAATGTGGACAGCTGTGTGATGATGATGTGTGGAAATAGATGGCAAGGTCAGCGCCACGTCCTCAAAACCACACCCCGATGTCTGTGTGTGACCTGACCATGATGGCTGCATGTCAGCCCCCTGTGTGACAGTGAGAATGTGAAACCATGGATAGCCTACATGTGCGCCTCAAACAAATAACGCTCATGTAGGTCTCTGTGTGTATGTGGACATTACAGCCCTCGCCAGGGTCCGCAAGGTAGTTGTTGATGTGTACTGTGTTCCCTTGCCCCACACACATCCACAGCATGTAAGATATGCCATACGCCATACTGTGTCAGACAGAGGTCCATCAGGGCCAGTATCCTGCCTCCAACAGTGGTCAATCTAGGTCATATATACCTAGTAGTATCCACAAAATACTCAGGTTCCACAATGCCTGAGCAGGGTCAAGCACCGATTATCCTGGGTCCCTTAGTAATAGTCCGATATGGACCTTTACGCAAGGAACATGTCCAAACTGGTTCCTAAGCACAGATAAACTAACAGGCCATACAACATCCTCTGGTAACAAGTTCCAGAGTCTGATGACACGTTGAGCCATGTGGCATATGTTGAGATAGCATCAGCTACATATGGCATGTCCCCATGACAAACCACTAGACACAAAACACACCTACACATGCAGCATAGCACTTGGCCACTGTAACCCACCCTTTGCTGATCAGACGTGCATCACATCTGTATGTGTGTACATATGCATCAATGCAGGCACTGGCTATAATCCAAAAAACAACAGTAGCAATGATATGGCCCCCTGGCTGCACACTGCACAGGTCCCCATCCCTCAATATAGCCATGTCAGGCCTTTGTGATGATGTATACATTAGGGCACACTGTGGGGTTGCAGTAACACCTGTCACCACTAATTAACACCATGTTTGGAAGGTAGTCATGGCCATGTGTACTGTGCTATGTATGACATGTGTCACCACACACAGGAAACATACACACATAGCCAGCTGACACGAGCAGAACAACCACACAAGCAGCAACAAATTATACAATATAAACAAATACCCCGCAAGAGAACAGTAGAAACATAGAAACATAGAAACATGATGACAGAAAAAGACCACAAGGCCCATCTAGTCTGTCCTTCCATAACAACAACTACACCAGTCCACTTTTTACCTTTAGAGATCCTCTGTGTTGGTCCCATGCTTTTTTGAATTCAGTTACTGTCCTCATCTCTACCACCCTCCACTGGGAGACTATTCCACGGATCCACTACTCTTTCCGTAAAGAAATATTTCCGCATATCACTCCTGAATCTATCTCCCTTCACCCTCATCCCATGTCCCCTCGTCACAGAACTTGCTTTCAATTGAAAGAGGCTCTCTCCCTGAACATTTATGCCACGGAGGTATTTAAACATCTCAATCATATCACCTCTATCCCGCCTTTCCTCTAAGGTGTACATATTAAGATCCTTAAGTCTGTCCTCATATGCTTTATAATGAAGACCACTAATCATCTTAGTAGCAACCCTCTGCACCGACTCCATCCTGTTCACATCCTTTTGAAGGTGCGGTCTCCAGAATTGCACACCATACTCCAAATGAGGTCGCACCAAAGACTTATACAGAGGCATTATCACCTCCTTTTTTCTGCTAGCCATTCCTCTCCGTATGCACCCAAGCATCCTTCTACCTGTCGCCTTTTCTACCTGTTTAGCTACTTTAAGATCATCGGACACAACTACGCCTAGGTCCCGCTCTTCTTTAGTGGACAAAAGTACTTCACCTCCTATACTGTATTGCTCCCTTGGATTGCTGCAGCCCAAATGCATGACCTTACGTTTTTTAACATTAAATCCCAGTTGCCAAATTCTAGACCATTCTTCAAGCTTAGCTAGATCCCTCCTCATGTTATCTACACCTTCCTGGGTGTCTACTCTATTGAAGATTTTGGTATCATCCGCAAAGAGGCAAACCTTACCCGACAGCCCTTCCGCTATATCACTAACAAAGATGTTAAAAAGAATCGGACCAAGGACAGATCCCTGGGGCACACCACTGGTAACATCCTTCTCCTCAGAGTGAGCTCAATTTACTTGTACTCTTTGTTGCCTCCCACCCAACCAATTTCTAACCCAAGCAGTAACTTTAGGGTCCATCCCTAGGGTGCTCAGTTTGTTTATAAGTCGCCTGTGAGGAACAGTGTCAAAGGCTTTACTGAAATCTAAATACACCACATCTAGAGCTCTCCCGCGATCCAACTCCCTGGTCACCCAGTCAAAGAAATCAATCAGATTTGTCTGACAAGACCTGCCTCTGGTGAATCCATGCTGCCTCGGATCCTGTAATCTGCTGGACTCCAGAAACCTCACTATTTTCTTTTTCAACAGCGTTTCCATTAATTTACTTACCACTGAAGTTAAACTAACCGGCCTGTAGTTTTCAACCGCATCCTTACTACCGCTTTTGTGTAAAAGCACCACATGAGCCTCTCTCCAGTCCTTTGGCACCACTCCCGACTCCAATGAGGCATTGAAAAGTCAGTGGAGTTGCTAGAATGTCCCCAAGTTCCCTCAGTATTCTAGGGTGTATCCCATCCGGTCCCATCGCTTTGTCTACTTTAAGATGAGCTAGTTTCTCACGAACACAGTCTTCTGAAAATTGTTCAAGATGTCCCTCGCTTCTGTTCTTATTTGTGGGTGTTTTCTGAGGTCCTGCTCCTGGTTCTTCATCTGTGAACACAGAACAAAAATATTTGTTAAGCAATTCCGCTTTATCCTTATCAGCTTCTACATATTCCCCCCCTGCACCCTTGAGTCTGACAATACCACTTTTGCCCTTCCTCTTCTCACTAATATATCTGAAAAATGTCTTATCCCCCCATTTTATTGCATTGGCTATTTCCTCCTCCTTTTGAATCTTTGCCTTCTTGACTACTTTGCTAGCTTCTCTAAGTTTTTCCAAATACAGATGCCTGTCTTCCTCTCTCTGTGATCTCTTGTATTTCATGAAGGTTTCCCTCTTTTTCTTTACTCTTTCAGCTACTTCCTTCGAAAACCATAGCGGTCTCCTGTTCCTTTTGCCTTTATTTACCTTTTTAACAAAAAGGTTGGTTGCCTTTAAAATACCCCCTTTCAGTTTTGCCCACTGTTTTTCTACATCCCCCAGCTGTTCCCATTCCACTAACAACTCCCTGAGGTATTGGCCCATCTTCGCAAAGTTAGTCTTCCTAAAGTCTAAGATCTTCACCTTGGAATGGATTCTAACAGCCCTAGTCCTAATACTGAACCACACCATCTGGTGATCACTGGATGCAAAATGATCTCCCACTACAACATCAGAAACACTTTCACCATTGGTAAGCACCAAGTCCAGTATGGCCCCTTCACGTGTGGGGTCTGTTACCAATTGCCTGAATAGTTCTCCCTGTAGAGAATCCAGGATCTCCTTACTCCTAGATGATACTGCAGCAGGAATGTGCCAATCAACATCTGGCATATTGAAATCTCCTAGCAGTAGCACTTCCCCTTTCCTAGCAATGCTGCGTATGTCTTCAATTAACTCTCTGTCCACCTCTTCCTCTTGTGAGGGAGGTCTGTATATCACACCAATGCAAATAGATTTCTCTTTCCCTCTTTGTAGTTTAACCCACAATGCCTCCTCTCTCCCTTTTAAGCTCTGTAATTCCAAAGCTTTAATAGTAGTTTTTACATATAGTGCCACTCCTCCTCCCCTTCTTCCTACCCTGTCCTTTCTGAATAAAGTATAGCCAGGTATAGATACATCCCAGTCATGGTTTTCTGTGAACCATGTTTCTGTAACTGCCACTAAATCCAAGTCAGCCACTCCCACCAAAGCTTCAACTTCAGAGATCTTATTTCCCATGCTACGGGCATTAATACACACTGCTTTCCATATGTTACCCCTGTTACCCATTTCCATAAAGGTATTTAATGTATCACTTACCTGGGGGCTTTCACTTACCTGGGGGCTTTCTTCACCCATCCCCAACGAATCTAGTTTAAAGCCCTCTTCAGTAGATTAGCCAGTCTACTACCAAAGATGCGTTGACCTTTCTTGGACAGATGGATGCCATCTCTGCTCTGCAACCCTTGGAACAGCATCCCATGGTCTAGGAAACCAAAACGCTCTCGAAGACACCATCCACGCAGCCATGCATTAATCTCCAGGATGTGAGCCTCTCTGCCTTGGCCTTTACCCTCAACAGGGAGGATTGAAGAGAACACCACCTGTGCACCTACCTGCTTCACCCTCTGTCCCAGAGCCATGAAGTCACTTTTGATACATTCCGAGGTATACCTGGCAGTATCATTTGTTCCAACATTGATTAGCAACATTGGGTAATAGTCAGTGGGCTTGATGAGTCTCGGCAAACTCTCCGTAACATTTTGGATCTTGGCACCAGGCAGACAGCATACCTCTCTGGACATCAAGTCTGGTCGGCAGATGGACGCCTCAGTACCCCTCAGAAGAGAGTCTCCAACCACCACTACCCTTCGTTTCCTTCTGGTCACTGATTCCGCAACGATGGGGTACTTGAACTCTGGTTCTTCCCTTTCCAGGGATGCTTTCACCTCCTCCACTTCCAGGGCTGCATAATGGTTCTTCAATTCAAGGGCTGGAGAAGTTGGATTGGTGATTTTGCAGGCTCTGGTGACTTTTGTCCAACCATCGACATTCTGTTGGCACCCATCTTCTCCTGTGCTGGAGAGCCTGGTTGCTGCAAGAAGCATCTCATCAATGTACTTCTCACTGTCTTGAATGCTCCTCAGCCTCGCCACCTCCTCTCTGAGTTCCTCCACTTGTTTCCTCAGAGCTTCAGCATGCAGGCACCCTGCACATGGAACCGGTTCTTCAACTGGCAATAGGACCTCTGTCTGGACCGAGGCAGAAGCTGTAACGGGGGCAACAGCTTTAGCAATACGATTTTTCCCAGCCATTGTTCTGTTTGTGGAGCTTAGGTATCTGTTAAAGCAAAAGAGAGAGATCTACCAAGTACCAGCTGGTTTCGCAGCTGTCCTTTATATTCAAAATGTGCTGGTCCAATTCACTGTGATTTGTTAAAGGGGGAGGTGCCCTATAAAGCAAGACTGTTCACTAGGGGTGGGTGGGAGTCGGGGTGGGTAGGGAGGGAACTAACACCTGATTAGGTGTTAGCAGTTCCTGAACCTGAGGAGGTTACAGAGTTCAGCAACCTACTGTGCTCAAGTAATGTTCCCCTAAAACAGCAAAAATGAAATTAACCTTGCTTTAAAAAATATACACAAAACCCTTTTAAGAGCTCCCAGTCAGAGAGCTAGCAAAGTAACAAAAGAAAAACCAAACAGAGAAACCCTCAAATCCTTACTTACTGTTTGATGTGTGGAGCCCTGGTTAAGAAAGCCTCAAAAAGGCAGGGCAAAGGAGCCTTTTTATGCAGGCTTCAACTGCACTCAGGAAACAGGCCCACTAACTCCTGATTAGGTGTTAGCAGTTCCTGAACCTGGGGAGGTTACAGAGTTCAGCAACCTACTGTGCTGAAGTAATGTTCCCCTAAAACAGCAAAAATGAAATTAACCTTGCTTTAAAAAATATACACAAAACCCTTTTAAGAGCTACCAGTCATAGAGCTAGCAATGTAACAAAAGAAAAACCAAACAAAGAAACCCTCAAATCCTTACTTACTGTTTGATGTGTGGAGCCCTGGTTAAGAAAGCCAAACATGCACCCCCCTCACACTGGGAACACTGCACCATATGCCTTACACCATGCCCCACACAGACCATCAAAACCACTAACTGTGTTTGCACAGCAGCTGCTATCAGAACCAGCCATTAACTGGGAATGTGACCCCCAAAAGCTGTGAAAGGTGTATCAACACCCACCCACATAATCCACCAACAGATGCCGCTGTGCCCTGTCCACATTGTTGGTCACACACTCATGACTATATGTGTCCTTGGGATGTTAAGTTTAATCACAATGAATTGTTGCATCTGAGTGCCATATGTCCTGCAACATCAACCGTTTTAAACATCACACACACATAACAGCACATTTATGTGGGAATATATGCAATACGTACCAGAGAAGATGTCTGCAATTAACCTCCGCCTGACCGCTGTGCCCACTTGTGTGTCACCACTGGCACGCACAGGGGGGCACGGTGGATCCTCCTCCAGATCCTCATTAATCTCTGCAGGAATATCGTGCCTGAGAGCAATGTTGTGCAGGATGCAACAGGCTATGATTTTCTCTGCCACAGTCACTGGCCTATATTGTAAGGCCCCGCCTGTCCTATCCAGACACCTGAAGCGACTTTTCAACACGCCAAAGGTGCGCTCTGTGACAGAGCGGCTGGAGGCGTGGGCCTCATTGTACCTCCGCTCTGCATGTGTCCGTGGCTGACGCACAGGGGTCAGCAGCCAGGGGCGACACCCATACCTGGCATCACCTGCAGAAAGAAATGTTGCATGTGAATGCATGAGCGTCTGTACCCCCAAATTGACACAGGTATAGATGTGAGCAACAAATGCAGAATGCATCCTGACATAACTATCGGACAGCACAACAATGTATTAAAAAAAACAGATATATGTTAGGTGAAATCCGACACATGGCCTAGGGAGCCTGTACATAAATGCCCAATAACACAACTGTTACAGTTTTACGTATAGAGATCCGCTATGTGTGGCACATAAGTATTGTACTGCAGTTGTGGTCCCCATCTCTAACACCTCCAACGTTAGACTAGACCACTAATACACTGATCACATGTTCAAAGTATATGTCAGCATGGTACACAACACAAACATGTGCTGTGCTGCAATGGAGGCTCACGCCCAGAACATGTATGGCAGTCAGGTGTGAGAAGATCAAAACCACATCAACTCTATTCCCCCTGTCCTCCAAGGTAATATGTAGATATTTGTATATATGTTATATATATATATATTTGTATATATATATATGTAGATATCAACATTTATCGGTCTGAAACCATATGCTGTATACTGCTGACCAACAATTGTTTCAGTAGCCACCCTCTGCACTGTCTCCATCATGTTCAGAGCCTTTTTAAGCTGTGGTCCACAGAATAGCACACAATAGCCCACATGAGGTTGCAACCATCACATATACAGAGGAAGAGTATCTACCTGGGGATGCGCAACCAACACCTCTCTGTATGCAACCATGTAGCCCCCTTGCCCTTGCTGCCACCTTCCCATAATGCTCAGCAACAGCAGGATCAGCACATACAACGATGCCTATGTCACGCACATCTACAGTGGCCCAGGGCCCTGCAAACCCTTAGACTGTGTTGCTCCCTTGCCATGACACAGGCCAAATCCATGCCCATATTTATGCAAACATGTACTCCTAGTTGCAAAGGCCAGGAACATCCATTGTAGTTCGCCACACCACATCCCATGTTATCTACTGCGTCCTGTGTGACAACCCCAGTACTGATTGACTGTGTGAACCTCACACACACATGACAGGGGTAGGTGTATGGATTTCCACGAACATACATGTTACATGACATACCAAAAATACCAGAAACAGACCCGGCACCACAGGTGGGTGTGAATGGCAACCCCCCCCCCCCATGTGGGCTGATGGCACACACACACACGTGGAAATCTGCTACCAGGACACACATCTGCACACGTGCGTAGTTTCAGGAACACCATGATCTGGGTATGATCTGAACTTGTTACAATCCTGATGTCACATTCCTATTCATGTACCCTGTTACACTACGTTCTCCCTCATGTAACACGGTAAAATCTGAACATTCGCCTGTCTGTCTAATGTTAGTTACGTTTCAAAACGCACAGAGAGCAAACTGCGCCCATACAAGAGATGGCACTGAAACAGATACATAGATGCATACCTAAAGAAGAGATATGGAAATACTCACCCAGCAATATACAGTCCCCATATTGTCCCTCCTCGAATTGGCTGAATAGTGCTGAGTGATGCAGGATATAGGAGTCATGGGTGGACCCTGCAAACCTCGGGACCACATTCAGAATATGCAGATTAGCATCACATACAACCTGAACATTCAGGGAATGGTAGTGTTTGCGGTTGCGGAACACCACCTCCCTGTCTCTAGGCGGGACCAGGGCAACATGTGTGCAATCAATAGCGCCCATCATGTGTGGTATCCCGGCTAACGCCTCAAAGGCCTGGTTCAGGGTCCCCCACTGTTGCCTAGTGTGAGGAAGGGCTATGTAATTCCCCATCCGGCTGACCATGGCACGCAGTACTTGGTGGAGACATCTTGAGAAGGAGGGGCGGCTCATTTCACCCACTGCGGCCACAGATGACTGGAAACAGCCAGAGGCAAAGAAATGTAAGGCAGCAAGGAGCTTGACTAAACCTGGTATGGCATGAGACCGATCAGTCAGGGGCTCGAGGTCAGGTCTTAGATCCTCATAGAGCTCCCTAATAGCCCTTGTGCTCAGTCGGTAAAGGGAGATGACCTGGTCCTCACGCATGCCCTGGAGCTGGGCACTGGGCCTGTAGAGGCGTGGCTGCCGAGCCTGCACCTCGGCACACCTCCTGTGCCGTTGGCGAACAGCACCTGCTGTGACCGCCCCCACAGCTGCAGTTGTGAGGTGCTGTGGGACTACATCCATGCCCTGTGGCCCAGCCCCATGGACACCATCTCCCCTGTCCTGCAACCTCAGCATCTGTCCACATGTCAGGGCACATGCGGCAACATACATCCCTTCCATCACCTCCTCCCTCCCGGCTACACAAACACACGCAAACACACACAATACCAGCAGACACTAAAAACAAAGGGATAGAACCAACACACAGAATACAATCAACAACACCTCTTGCCTTGCTCACTCTGTCACCCTCCATAAACACGCACCTCGCCTACAAAACAACCCTCAACGTGACTCATCTCTGCATGACAATATATAGATGTTTTTACGTTTGCTTTTGCCGCGCAGCGCAGTTCTGCGCATGCGCTTGCGTCTGTGCACGGCACACAGGGGGGGCGTACATCCATGGGCGTGCGTCTGTGCGCGGCACGCAAGGTGCGTATAGCCATGGCCGTGCGTCGGTGTGCGGCACGCAGGGCTGTGTATGTGTGCTGCGCGCATGTGGGACTCTGTGCACCACCCACATACACACGTCCATGCACAGCATAGCCGCACCTGCGCGGCGCACAGACGCCAGCACATGCGCCGTAGTGCATCTGCGGCATGCCAAACCACAGGCCGCGCACAACAGCGCATGCGCAACGTGAACAATCCAAACACAACCTATAAAGGACCCTGTACCCCTGGTACACGTCGAGGGGTGTGAGAGGAGAGCTGAGGTGTGTGCGACAGAGCTTTGTAGTTTGTGGCAGTGAGGGCAGGAGTGTAGGAGGCTGTGTGTTTGTGGTCTGTGCACTGTGGTTTGTGGTGTCGTCGTGAGTGCGTGTTTGTTGTTTGTCCATGATTGTGTTGTGTGCTAGTCAGGGTAGGGTAGGGTAGGGTGGGCTGGTTGGTGTGGGGTAGGGTGGTCTGGTCTGTGTGTAGGGTGGGGTGGGGTACTCTGTGTTGGGTGGGGAGTGGTGAAGGGGGAAGGGAGATGGAGAGGGAGGGGGAAAGGGAGAGGGAATTGGAGGGGGAGGGTGATGCTGAGGGGGTTGGGGAGCAACAAACACCTGTTGCTGGGGCAGCTGGTGGTGAGGGGACACAGGAGCATGAGCCAGTGGCAGGCCCATCTGCGGGGCCACAGGCTCCAAGTTACAGCCACACGGCCAAACGCAAGCGCGTACCAGTGCCGGAGACGCAGAGGAGGAGGGCCCTCAGGTTCACAGACATGGAGAACTACAACCTCCTCTCTATGGTGCTGGAGCACTACGACGAGCTGTTTGGCAGGATGAGCAGCAAAACCTCCGTCGCTACACGTAATGCCGTGTGGGAGGAGGTAAGGGTCCGTGGCTGGGGCTGGGGGTCCACCTAGAGACATTGAAAGTTTAAAGAAGAGGTTCTCCGACATCAAGCGAGGGGTGAGGCAGACGATGTATGCCGAGAGACAGCATGCGCAGGGGACAGGTGGCGGGGGCCCCCTCACCCTCCCACTCTCACCCCTGGAGAGGGAGCTTGCAGCCCGTCTAGGGCAGATATACACATGTGGCCTACCGGAGTTCCTGGACAGCGCCCACCCGTCGGCAGGTATGTATGATACGTAGTGTTGCAAAAAAGTATCGGCAACAGCCTACATGTAGCAATGTGCAATATTGTTATTGGTCAAACTGTCCTGTACCAGAGCATGTTCAGCTGCAACCTCTGAGCACGTTGGGGTAAATAGGTAATCCGCATAGTGTAGGGCTACCAGCCTGAACATATGGCATATCTGTCTAACTCGTGAAATGTTATATAGTCAACAGCTTACTGTGACATTAGCCAGGTGCCACATAGACAGCGAGGTGCAAGTGAGAAAGCTCCCCAGTACAGACCAGCAATCTATGTCGTACACAGTGTCTGGAAAGCTATACCTGCAAACCCACACACACACATAACAA
Organism: Ichthyophis bannanicus; assembly: GCA_033557465.1. Lineage (NCBI taxonomy): Eukaryota > Metazoa > Chordata > Amphibia > Gymnophiona > Ichthyophiidae > Ichthyophis > Ichthyophis bannanicus. Next base: position 763,076,490 of record CM066036.1, on the reverse strand, counting down.
GCACATTTAGGCACATCTCCCCTCGCTCACCTTTAAGACGTCACCTCTGCTCTCCACCCCATGAAACATGGGCTGTGGACCACTCCATGAGAGAATCAGAGACAGGGTATGATCCTGAGGCATTGGTTCCCATATGTAACATTCCATCCCACACCATCCCTGGTGTGCTACTAGCCCAATCTGCCTTGACCTGGTGCAGGGATTGAATTACATTATCCCAGGGGGTTATTGTTCCCCACACAGGTATTCCAGATGCATGCCAAGGGGACTGTCTCAACAGACAACACTCTGACTGGACTCTGCTGGTAACTATGCACAGGCATCCGCTCTGTCCTCTGTGAGGTCTACATCCCCACCTCTGGGTCCTCAGCACCCCCCTTACAGTGTGAGCACGACTCTACAATGCTCGCTGAACCTGGACCCCCCCTCATAGGGCCCTGCAACACCAGGGGGGCAGTACCTGGTGGGATACCCGCTGTCAGAATACTGTCCAGACCAAGGGTCCAACCTGTGCAGCCCACACCTTGGCTCTGGCCTCTGAGCCCCCTGCTGTGGTCCCAGTGCTTGTTCTGTCAAACATGTCTGTATGGACACTGGTGATACATTTCCATATGGCAATCCGTGGTGTCCCTGTGCTCCCTAGTCTACCTGTGTCTACCTCCCATCATGCCACAGTCCCATCAGACCCCCGTTGTGTTCAACTACTGAAACCCTTTGTTGAGGGATGTGCTACCAAAACCCTAGACAAACGTGTGTCCCATGTGAATCATGTGCTGTAACTGAGCCAGGGTGAGGTATGCGCACAGCCCCCTCAACCATGTGGCTGTCATCCCCCAGATATGATTTCACTGTTTGCTTGCATGGCTCAGGTTGCGGCTAATGATATGACACTCTCCCACAGACAACCTTAAGATGCCCGACATTGTCTAGAAGAAGTCAAACACGCAACCGAGTCAGTACCCCAAATGAATACAAGCACACACGCAAGGACACAACAAACAGAGCTCTCTCCATGGCTGCTCCAACAATATGGAACAATCTACCAGACGATCTAAGGGCAACTCCAGACCTCAAAGACTTCAGAAAACAACTGAAAACCATGCTGTTCATAGAGCACTATGGTCACATCACATAACCTAAGAGAATGGATAACAGCACTCCAATCCTCCTAAACAACTGTATGTATATAAAATGTGTTTTTAGCACCACTGTAAATAGCCCACCTTGTACATAGCTCAAACAAATCAAGCACCCAACACAGCCCTCACACAACTAAGTTTCATCCTCACTGCATGTACAACACACACACTTTACCTGATTGCTTGCTGTGATACCACCTTGATTATTAAGATAAGGCGGTTTAGAAATACTGTTAAATAAATAAATAAATACTGTTAAATAAATTGTCCTCATTCCCACAACTGACACCTATGAGCTCCCAGGACCTGGCTCCGATCAGCACTGTTTAGAAAGCAGCCCCCTGGTACCACCCCCCCAAACCTGTCTCACATGCCCCACCATGTAGCCCTCCCATTCTCACCTGTGTGTGCTGCACCCCCACAAACACTGATGCATCGCCATGTTGAACACCATAGTCAACATGTGTCCCGCATCTCATTCCCCCTCCCCACCTGCCCCAAAACTGTCTGCGCACACAAGCCACATCCCGCCCCCCCCCAACAGGGTTGGACATCACCTGTATGAATGTGAGGGGTGTGGCTCAGGGCATGTACATGTCACATACACACTGCCCAGCTCAGCATGTGTGCAGCAGTAGCCCAGAGATGATAGACAAGATAGGCGCACAGCAGAGTGGGTCACAGACTCGCACAGTCAACACCCATACAAGGGTAGCTCGTAACAAAACATGACCTGATAACTGTTCCCGACAGTCTGAAAGGGAGTGTCAGTGACAAGTGTGCACAACTGGTATAGCAGGGTAATGGTGGCAGAGGTATTGCAGATGCCAAGAGTCATGGGATGGGGCCAAGATGCGCATTGGGGACATGAACACCTGGGTGTCAACCAGACAGGGCGGGCAGGGGCAATGCACTGACATGTACCCCTGGTGTCTATGTCTGAGTGCAAAATATAGGTATGGGAGGGTGTAGGGGAGTGTGTAGGCAGCACACATGCACGCCCCCACCCCCTCATGTATGTGTCAGCTGCAGCACACACGTAAATATATGTGGTAACTATAAACAGATTTGTGCTGCCACAGATTGTTATCATTACAGGTGACTACAGCAGCATGGGGGCGCAGGATGCAGGGGATGAGGAGGTGGATGAGGAGCCGGAGGATCAAGCGCCACCAATGTTCCAGGAGGCAGAGGAGGCCATACCAGGGGGGGGCACCTGTGCATCAGGGGATGTTCCCGAAACCCCTAGCACAGGTCGCACAGCAACAGAGCCTGCAGTCCGCAGCCCACAGCCTGGTGGGGGGCCAACGAGGGAGCCTCTCCCGCAACCAAGGCAGGACCCGTACACCGACAGACTGGATGTGCTAATGGCTGATTTCCGGGACCATGCCGCATCAGGAGAATGCCATGCTGAAGGTGGGTGGCAACAAGGCGTCACACACAACGCCTGGAACAGTAGTCTGTGTTAGGTGTGTGTGTGTGGTGGATGTGGCACTGTTCCCCCACAGCTCCTACCTGTAAGGGTTAGGTAGATGGCAGTCAGTGGAGAGAACACAGGCGTATGGTGTAGGGTGGACATTGTCAATGTGACACAACACAGACCGGTTCAGGGCCGGTGTACTCAGCCAGATACAGACAGAACAGCACTGAGTTCTCACCACCAACACGGTAACAGCAGAAAACTAGATACAGGCAATGACCTTGCAACAGTCTGCCCCTTGGTAAATAGTCAGAGGACCTGCAGATAACAGGGTGCCACTTGTCACCTCGTCATCGGGCAATCGGGACACGCACCCCCAAACCTAGGTGGCATGGGTAATGTCATGTCATGCGTCCCCCAGTCACCGCTGACAGCAGCTGCAGGTCTACAACAGACATAGGATAGTATCACAGCAAACATCGAGTGTGGGGACACCCATATACCAGCACTCCCCAAGCTGACAGGGCCAAGAATCATGTTGAGTTAGCCTGGTAGAGGTACAGGTACATAAAGTCTGTGTGTACGCCACAAAATGGGATGGCCTGCCTGACATACAGAACAGGACATGAACGTGTCCCCGTGCTGTGGACCTGATCCAGAGTCACCAGATAGCATAGCTGTGGGACTCACCCACATCACCACACAAGTCAGGTAATGACCTCAGTGTTGTGATGAGTGACACAACACCCCCGACCCGCATCCACAGCTGCAAACCACAGTCAGGGAGACACCCCCCCCATCCCTGGAGACCCACGCCCTCCCCCATGGTGTACCACGTGCTGGGGAACCCCCGGCATGTCACTGGTCATGTGTCACTGGTGTTTGTCCACCTCTGCTGTGCCAACTGTTGCCCCCTCCCCTGTCCATGCCCTCTACATGGCTACAGGGGTGAACATGCACTGCTTTCAGAACCCTCCCCGCTATACACAAGGTGTATGTGAACCACTCTGTCGGCAGACAGCTCACACGGGAGTGCACATGCGCATGTAACAGTTGGCGGTCTGATGCTGCCACCCCATCCGCGTGATTAGCGCACGCTCCAGCCGTGCCCTCTCCAAACTGTGTAGAACCACCCACCTGTGGCCGCCCCTGGGCTGCCTAGCTACGAACCACATCTAATTGCCACTGATGGGGTGCCTCTGTTGTTCCTGTCCCTGTTTCACGCCTCCCCCCCAATGGCCAGTTAGACATGTGCTTGCTACCTCTGCAGTACGTGTGTGTGTTAGCACAGCCTGTGGAGTAATGTGTCTGCCTCACATATCACACTACTCTACTGTGTCCAGTGTGTGGCTGTGCCCTACCCTACTGTGACGATGAGGGCTCGTCACCCTAGCCATGTGTGTACCAGAGTCCTCCCTGTCACTGTACTATCAATGTTGACTATGTGTGACGGTTTGGTGTGTGTCTGTTGTCTCACAGAGAGGTATCTCACACACAACCCTGTGTCTCACCCACAGGCCAGTGTCAGGCACTGGAGAGGATCCAGGCATCACTGGATCAGACCAACAAACAGCTGGGCGATATGTGTGGTAGTCTGCAACGCCTCACGGATGTGGTGGAGGCGATCCCTTACACCCGGATCTGCGAGGCCCTGAAGAGTATCGCAGCTGCATTACGGCAGCAAAACATACCACCGCCACCAGCGGCACAGGCACCACCGGCAGCACCCGGCCAAGAGGAGCACGTGGCACCAGGGGGGGGAAGGAGGCTTGCGACGGGGCAGGCGTGGGCGACCATGCCACAGTCAATGACGCCAAATAAATACCTATTATGTATAAATCATGCAATGTGTGTTTTCAATGTGTGCACCTGTGAACCCCTATGTAGTGTACACATGGATGGTTTGTCCAGAACCATGTGACCAGCGTCAAGGCACGTTGTCAGTGTGTTCATTGGACGGCCAGGCATGTCTGCACCAATGCCAGCACAAGCCATGTGCGACCCTCACAGTGTGTGTATGCTAAAAGAGAGTTAAGGAAGTTAGAACGCCACTGGAGACGCTCCAAATCTCCAACCGCACAAAACATTTACTTAACAAAGCAAAAGAGATATAATGATCTTATTAACGATACAAAACGAGAGCATCACACAAACACTGTTCTGAAAGCCTACAATAAACCCAGAGAACTCTTCGAGATAGTAAAAGATTTAACTAACGAACCAAGTCCTGACAAAGACATACAAATCAAGCCTCAAACCTTTGCAAACTTTCTTCATGAGAAAATAGGTCACACACCGACTCAAATACATACCGAAACCCACAACTCCATCTCAACAACAACAACAACAAGTTGGGACAGATTCCACACTCCTTCAACCAAACAAATTTCGGATATCATCTCTGCCCTCAATACTAGCACTGCGCCTACTGATCCTTGCCCAGTTCAATGGCTCAAAGCAACCAAACATAACTTCCTCAGTTATATACACAATATCGTATCTATCTCCCTATCTCAAGGAACAATGCCTGAACAACTTAAACTAGCTTCAATAAGGCCTATTCTCAAAAAAACCAACCTGGATAAGAACAATCCAGCAGCTTACAGGCCAATCTCTAGCATACCACTCCTAGCCAAAGTAATAGAAAAAGCAGTACAGCTACAACTCCAAGACCATGTTGACGACCATGCCCCACTCGATCTACATCAACATGGCTTCCGCCCCAATCATGGAGTTGAAACACTGCTGCTATATCTTTTCAATGATATCACCCAGACCATAGACAATTACAGGCAAGGATCTCTAATGATCTTCATAGATATATCAGCGGCGTTCGACACAGTTGACCACACTATCCTCCTATCAAGATTGGAAAGTATCGGTATCTCTGGTACTGTCCTTAGTTGGTTTAACTCTTACTTAACAAACAGGCAGTTCCAGGTTAAAATTGGAACCAACACTTCACAACCTACATATATCAAACAAGGAGTACCACAGGGATCTGCGCTTTCTTCCCTTCTGTTCAACATTTTTATCCAGCCAATTTGTCAAATTATGGCAGCCCATCAAATAAGTTACACGATTTATGCAGATGACATTATGATTTATACACCGATTGATCTCATCAACCCCGATTACAGCAAGATTATAAATTGCCTTGACAACATGTCTTCCTGGCTCACACTCAATAACCTTTCCATAAACTACAATAAGACAGAGGCACTTATTGTCACTCGAAACACCGACTTCAACCCCCCACCTTTCATTAAATACAACAATATTACAATACCAGTCAAGGACGAAGTTAGATATCTTGGAATTACCCTCGATAAAGGACTAACCCTCCAGTCACATATCAGAAAGACTGTTAGGAGTGCATACTATAGAATGAAAGTGATTAGACGCCTCAAGCCCTTACTCTCATATGACCACTTCCGGTCAGTCTGCCAAGCCTTAATAACTCCTATTCTGGACTTTTGTAATCCTATTTACTACGGACTATCAAAACACTCACTTAAGCCTCTTCAGATGGCTCAGAATACAGCAGCCAGAATAATTGCTGGCTCAGCATCTCAAGATCACATCACCCCTACTCTCAAAGAGCTCCATTGGCTTCCAATAAGCCAGCGCATCAAATATAAAATGGTAATTAATATATTCAAGATCAGACACAAGTGCTCTGCTTTTAGCCTTCATAATCTCTTACTCCAGAATAACAACAGGCCAAGAAGAAAAACTACATCAAACACTCTCAGCACCCCAAGTAGCTTCAGAAAAGCGTGTAAATGGCAATCTCCTTATCGGCCCCACTTATATGGAACTCTCTCCCTCCTGATGTGCGATCCATAGATGATTTAAAGGAGTTCAGAAAACAACTGAAGTTTGTACTCTTCATTGAGCACTATGGCACAGACACCTAACAAGTCTTTATTATTATAGCCTGCATGTAACGTGTTTATCTGTAACAGTTCCTTGATGTTGTGTATCCCAATTTTACCTTCACTGTATAGTTTAGTCAGTGTATGCCTCCCTGCCTCTGTTCTCCCTTCTTGTGTCTTGGTAACCGCTTTGATTTAAGGAAAAGGCGGTATAGAAAACCTGTTAAATAAATAAATAAATAAATAAATTGTACGCACACAACCATGTACTGATAGGGTGAATGTGCAGAGACTGCAGTTTCATTGTTATGTGTCTGCACCATGTTGTCCCTATCTGACCCTTGTGAGTGGGTGCTTATGTTTGCGACATGTCCCTGCCTGCAACACAGGAGGCATGCCAGGGCCCACCCCCCCAGGATTGTATCAGACCTAGGCAGGCATGGGTGTCATGCGGCTGGCAGCCCATGCATTGTGGACACACATTTGTTTAGATCACGCCCATCCATGTGTCACGTTAGCTCTCCGTCCACCTTACATTGCAGCATCCCATGGGCATACCCTTGTCCTATGGCCCTACGCACCTCTGGCCCACCCTGACTGCATGCGGTGCCAGAGCACGTATGACACCCATGTCTACCTGCAATGCCCCTCCATATGCACACACATATCCCATGCTTGCAGCAAAAGTGGGTGGGTGGGTAAGGACACACGTGACCATTGTGTACACAAACAACTATAAAACTTTATTAACAACAACAATGTAAACATTGGGCAACATGCCCCACAAACCCAGCCCCATGTGTGTTGGTGGAGCACAGCACAGCACAGGGCACATGGGAATGTCACAGGTGCCATCAGTGGCAACTGTGACGCCATTCGGCAGATGGCCCCCGAGATGCCAGCCGCGCCACATCGTGGGCCACCTCCCGAACAGCCCCCGTCAGACACTGCAGGGCATGGTACACGACACGGACGTCGTGGCGCACGTCATCCATGGTCACAAGCACGTCATGCATGCATATGCCAGCACATAGACACACAGTGTGCGTGGTCTGTGTGCTAGCATCTGCATGGGACATGTCTGTGGCCATGGATGATGCCGGATACTGCTGACGCCCATCCCGTGCTGCCGCCTGCAGTGTCTGACGGGGGCCCCCTGGGCCCTGTGCTGTGCTGTGTTCCACAACACCCCCCAACCGTCCTGCCTCCCTTCCCGCACACCCTTCCCCCACCCTCCCAGCATCGACACTGTGGAACCCCCCCCGGCCCACCTCCCCCCCCTTGCCCCCTCTCCCCTGCACCCCCCATTGTCACATCCACATCCCCCTGGTTGGGGGGATGTGCGGGTATAGGCGCCGGCTCCACCTCCCGGTCTGCTGCAGCTTCAGCCTCACTTCCGGTCCCAGACACCTCCTCTGCCTCCATCTCCTCCTCCTCTGTGTCCTGGTGCTGGGGCTCTGGACTCTCCTCCACACCCTCCCCCCTCTCCCTTGCACGGTGGGTGGTGGGTCGGCGGGGCATATAGGTGGAGGTGCTGGGCCCTCCATCGCTGCCATCTCCCTCTGTGGAGGAGGACAGACATTAGGGCACATCCATGGCACATAAGACATGTTCATAAGCAGAAAAACTCAGGCTGGCGGCCCAATACTCACCATCAGGTTGGGACTCAGCCTCCCTGGTGCACTGTTCAATAAATGCAGGGTGGTGTAGGCGGAGTTCCCGCCCCTTCTTCCTCAGGTCCTCCACCTGTGGATATGAAAACATTGACTGGATCATCACCTAACGTCTGTCACAGGTGGTTGGACAGCCTAGACATACCCCTGTGTGGCCAGCGTTGGGCTGCTCCCTCACCCCTGCTGTGTGTGGCACACACAGCATAGTGACCCACCTATAACAGTTGGTCCTTGGAATATGTTTGAATATGTTTGCAGGTGTGTGTCACAACGGTATCACTGAGCCTGGCTGGCATAGACAGGAACAGTCAAAGAGGGCAGCAGTCAGCAGCATCGCACATTGCCTGCATGCTGCCCCCCCCCCATATCTCGACTCCCCCACAACACACAGGTAACATGGGGGGTGGGACAGAGACAGACAGAGGGGGGGCGGGGGAGGGTGACCGTAACAGAGACACGGGGAATGAGTGAAGGGTGACACATCCCCGAGGGGTAACGGTCCTTTTGTGTGGGCCACTCCCTGCTGTTCCATGACAGCAGTTGGTTCAGGTGGGTATGGCTGCGGTCCCCTGAAGAAAACGGGACCTACCCACCTCTGGTGGGGACCCCCTAGTGTCAGTTGACACGGGATGCTCACCAGAGTGTGTGTGCCGGGGGGGGGCCCCCAACTACCTAACCGGGATCTCGGACACCTCCTATGATGTACATAGTCCCGGGTTCCGATGGTATGGGCCACCACACATGCATGCAGTGACATGGACCTCATGGGAATGTCGACATGTGGTTACGTGGATGGTTGGGGGGGGGGGACATGTACCTCATCAGGGACTGTGAGGTCCTGTGGATGCTGGTGCTGCAGATTCAGCTACAGCTGAGTATCTCTCAGATGTGGTGGATTTGAGGGAGGTGGACAGGTTCTATCAGCTTCCGCTCGGTGTGGTCCATGATGGCCATATGACTACTAGCATCCGTTCGGTCTGGGCAGGGAGGGGTCGTTGCTGGCTTTCCCTCTGCAGCATCGCAGATCCCAGACTGCCTGGTTGGGGTGGGCTTGTCAGCTCCCAGTTACGTGGCCCATTGCTGCCACCCTGTCCCTGACAGATATCAAGGCATACAGGGGGTGTGGCACGGTTTATCCTGTAAACAGTGTTCCAGTTCTGCAGCCACTAGGCAGACACGTGTCCATGACACAATGGCAATGGGGGTGACTGAGCCTCTGCCCTCACACCTGTCCAAGGACACCCTGCAGGCAATGTTTGCGTTCGTCTGGACATGCCTTGACAGGTGCTACATGTACCTGCCCCTTGTCATGCGGTAGTGGCAAAATGTGGTGTTATCGATGTTTTGCAAACCCCATCAGAACCATTCCCATGAACAGGCTAATAGGCACTATACTGTCTGACAGCAAGGATGCCTGGCAGACACGGCAACCCACAGCATCCACGGTCATACGCCCCTACCAGATGGCCTGACGGCATGTCATCGGTGACATTATGTTGTCAGCATAGCTGACTACAACACCATGGAGTACGGTGGGGGCTATGTTGTTTGTAACAATGGAGACGTACAACACAGGATAGTCACTGTACAGCTAGTGGGCATGTGGGGGGGTGATGCAAGATGGATCCCATCCTTCTCAGGAGAGTATCCTGTACATGCTGATGTACTGGCAGGGTGGCTGCCACCCTGGGCGACTGTGGATATTGGTTATTGTCTGGGTCGTGTGCCGTGTGCTCTGCATAGGTTGTGGCTGGTACAGAGTGGCCCTGACTACCTATCCTAGTACCTCATGGTGGTACACATCCCCAGACCACGGCTATCTCCTTTTGGGACATGCAGGCCCCCCCTAGAGGGTTACCTTATTACCCTCAGAGCTGTCACAGTCACCAGGCCCGTCAGACATTTGGACGTATCTTGGCCCTGTGTGCTGCGGCTTGTTGCGGTTCTGGGACCGAGGTGCAGGCTACCATGGGTGTCCTGGTCCCGGGGTGTCACAGATGTGACCCATCTGCACTGATGGTCCATTTTCCCATGCTGTGCACCAGATCACAGCGGCTGACAATAACACAATGTGTGTGGTCTGGGGTGTTATCAAGGACCCTGATGGCCCAAGGATAGCCTCAGGAGAGCGTTTGGTGGCCAGCATCCTCTGGGCTGGTGACACTGGTGAGGCCTGTGTAGTGGTACTGGTCACAGCCCTTGCCCCACAGCATGGCCCAAGGGGGCTCAGATGCGTTTGTGGACTCCAGACCTTGTTGTTGCCACAAAGTCACCTGTGGGGCCTGGTGATTCCACCAGGCCTTTTTGGACTGAGTGCGTTCCTCAGTGCCACAGCCCTGGCATCCTTATGTTTGGGGGGGGAACCCTTTGGAACCACCCAGCCGTCTGTTGGGTTACATGGGATCCACAGGTGCAACGGGACACCCCTGGGGACATGGCTGACACCACAGCCACGTTGGTGGGGTGGTAGGTGTTGGGTTTCGGTCCTCAGTCCAACCTACCGCTCCTGGATGCAATCCCACAGGCCAAACATGGCGACAGGGCGTGAGTGTGGCCTGGCCATTCCGCACACCAGGCATGGTTGTCAGTGACCATGGAGCTGATGACACATTTTGCCCTGGTCTGCAAACACATGGCGTGACATTCCATTATGGGGGTGTCGTTTTGGCCTGTCCACGAATGGAGGGGTCACATGCAGGGGACGTTCTCACTGTTCCCCTGGGATTCTGTTTGGTTGAGGTCAACACATCTCCCAGTGATGGGATCACCCATACACCTGTGCTACCTTTCGGGGAGACGTCAGCAGGCACAGACACCGGGGTGGCAATACCATTGAGGTGTGTTGCACATACAGGGACACAGACCACCTGGTTTGGCATAACCTAATGAACTGGGGTGCACCATTTGGGGGAGGCGTCAGGGCAGCACACAGGAGCTGTAGCTTACTCCGAGATCCCTCCCTATTGGCTGCTGGGGAACAGCCACATGCAAGCTGCAACAGGGCACACAGTACCAACATGTGACAACTGATACCTGCTTGCTCCTGGTGATCAACTGTGCCCAGTGCCACCTACATGCAGAGCTGTGGGTGTGGGCATGTGTGCTGTGACACCTATGGCCATTGTGAGCCTCACCCTGAACGCACAGGTCATTTTCCCTGTGGCCCCCTTCACAGACATGGCTCTGCCATACCACATCATGTTTGGCAATGCTGATGTCAATGCTAACCCCCAAACCCTGTATGTGTTATGTGTCAGACATTCGTGGTGACATCATCTACACATGTCATGCAATCCACATCCACGGGAAATATAATATAACAGCACACATGGGTGATGTCCTCATAGAGGTGATATTGGGTGGGTTGCCCTATGCACCTCACCAGGGGCCATGTCCATGACATGTGGGTCTCTACAAGGCCATGGGTAGCACTGTGCGACACACTACAGGGGTTGTGTGACCTGTCTGTCCTGGGGATGTTGATAGTTACGTCAGACCTGGTTTGGCGTCTCTTGGACGAAGCATAGTGGTCATGGTGGACATACATCTGTCCCAATCTAACCTATCTGATGGTGTTATTTCATCAGACCTGGACCCTGGATGGTTCTGTGGGTTTAGCACGCAGACACTATGTGCCAGGGCCCATTACACGGGTATGGGCTATTGCCACCTCTGCTCATGTGTGAGTGATAGGCTGTGTTGTGCAACCTGGGTGGGTGCATGGACCTCTTCACCAGCATCTGTGCTCCACATCTGCAAACAGTTGTGTGATGCCTTGGGGGCTGTGCACATGTGTGACCAGACTCAACAGGCATAGCTGGGGACATGTCTCTGTTACAGACCTTTGGACGTGGATCTCCATGCTAATATGTGTGATGTGTGGCTTACGCACAGCCACATCTGCAAGCAACATATCATCTGGCTACATCTACAGTGTGTGTGCTGAGCTGTGGACCCCATGGACTGTGGGTGATGTGCAACCCAACCTCCATACCCTATCGGACATATTAGACTAACATAAGCTACGTAACAATCTGCTCGCCCTCCCCCTGGGTCTTGGGTGTCCATGGGCACATCCTCACCAACATACAGCAGGGCACCATGGTGACTCACTGAACACCATACGCAGGTGTCATGACTCCAGGAGATGGGGAGGATGGCCTCAACAGCATTGTGACACTGCACCATATCCCCAGGGTGGATGGGGCACACTCTACTGGTGTGTGTGGACACCTGGAGGTAGGGGAGATGCTTCCAACTACATTAGGACACACAGCCATATCTCCAGGGTGACAGTGAATCCACTTGGATGGGCTCTCTGGACTCCTGGAGGTAGGGAGAATGCTTCCAACTACATTAGGACACACAGCCATATCTCCAGGGTGACAGTGAACCCACTTGGATGGGCTCTCTGGACTCCTGGAGGTAGGGGGGATGCTTACAACTACATTAGGACACACAGCCATATCTCCAGGGTGAACAGTGAACCTACTTGGATGGACTCTCTGGACTCCTGGAGGTAGGGGGGATGCTTCCAACTACATTAGGACACACAGCCATATCTCCAGGGTGACAGTGAACCCACTTGGATGGGCTCTCTGGACTCCTGGAGGTAGGGAGAATGCTTACAACTACATTAGGACACACAGCCATATCTCCAGGGTGACACAGAGCCCACTTGTATGTTCTCTCTGGACTCCTGTAGGTAGGGAGAATGCTTACAACTACATTAGGACACACAGCCATATCTCCAGGGTGACAGTGATCCCACTTGGATGGGCTCTCTGGACTCCTGGAGGTAGGGAGAATGCTTCCAACTACATTAGGACACACAGCCATATCTCCAGGGTGACACAGAGCCCACTTGTATGTTTTCTCTGGACTCCTGGAGGTAGGGAGAATGCTTCCAACTACATTAGGACACACAGCCATATCTCCAGGGTGACAGTGAACCCACTTGGATGGGCTTACTGGACTCCTGGAGGTAGGGAGAATGCTTCCAACTACATTAGGACACACAGCCATATCTCCAGGGTGACAGTGAACCCACTTGGATGGGCTCTCTGGACTCCTGGAGGTAGGGAGACTGCTTCCAACTACATTAGGACACACAGCCATATCTCCAGGGTGACACAGGGCCCACTTGTATGTTCTCTCTGGACTCCTGGTGGTAGGGGGGATGCTTACAACTACATTAGGACACACAGCCATATCTCCAGGGTGACAGTGAACCCACTTGGATGGGCTCTCTGGACTCCTGGAGGTAGGGGGTATGCTTCCAACTACATTGGCACAAACAACCATATCTCCATGATGACCGTGGGCCCACTCTGATATGCTGTCTGGAGTCCTGGGGATAGGGGGGATGTATTACACAACATTGGCAAACAACCCCATGGCACCTGGGTGGCTGGGGACCATGTGCTGCACGTTTCCGGACCCCAGAGGGTGGCCCCTTTGTGTTCCCTGCAGATACAGATACCACCATCAGCACATGATGTTTCAGGACACTCCATAGGCAGATGTGTGGCCTAGCTGTATTATAGTGTGCTGTAGTACAACAACAGCAGCAACTCTGTGACCACATCTGTCACCACCTGGGTACATGGCAATCCACTCAGAGGTGATACATAAACAATATGGCGTGTGCCTTTAACTGTTGCACTTTCCTGATCTAGAGTACCTACACACAGCATCATGGACAGCTGCCATCAACCCTGTCTGTGTATATGGTTATGATGACCTCTGGCCATTCACTTACCTCCCTTTGGTGGTCAGCCATGCGGTTGAAGCGCCTGGTGAGCCTCTCCCAGGCCCTCCTCACCTTCCCCATGTTCCTTCGCCTGGAGGGGCCTGGGAACAGCCTTTCCTGCTTCTGGCCAATGAGGGCTGCCAGGTAGCGCAGCTCACGGAGGCTAAACGCCGGCTTCCTTGTCCTGGACGCCATGTTCCTGTATGCGCATCCTGACGTGCGCGACGCAACTTCCGGATTTGCACGTTGTGGCGCGTGTATGGGCGCAGCGCATGGCTGCGCGATTAACCTAATCACGCTGGTACGTTCCGCATGGCTGCGCGTCAAAATAAAGGCACATTGTAAATGCACGCATCATTCAGATACACTGGTTATGGGGTCGCTAACATTATGTCTACTGTTCTCTGCAGACAGATATAGCAACGATGTGTCTCACATGTCCCAAAACATACCATGATTATTATGGATTAATCTTGTTTAGACAGTGTGGTATTGAACCTCTGGACACATATCCAATGATTTCTGGTGCATTGTCAGATGAGGTGTGCTATTTGTGTCAGCTAGCAGGTTTTGCTTTGCCACTGATAACAATGGGTGCTGACAGACCATCAACGTCAGGTGTCAGTCCCCCTGGTGATATGGGGTTGTGTGTGCCACTGGAGTATGTTCTGTGGTGCATCTCCATGTATGTCCAGCAATGATGTTGTGGTTGCCTTGGGGGGTGGGGGGATGTTCATATCTGAGCATTGGACATGCACAGTAGGTTTCATGGTGCCCATTACCAGGACAAGTGCGTTGGCATGCCACCTTACTGCATGTTATCCTTTGTTATGTGTGATGGCATACAGTCCTGGTGGCAGAGGTGTTGCACAATGTTTGTAAGTGGACTGCATAACCTGTTGTCATTGGGTTACATGTTCCAGTTGGGCTCTTGTATACCTGTCTCACACAGCACACATTATTGTACAGCAGTACAAGATTACGCATGCTGCCTTTGATGTACATCTGTGCATATATCTTCATACTTTGCAACAGTGTTACCTGGCCCAGACCTCTTTCTACAATACAGCAGTGCTGCCAGTGTCAATACCCTTACAGTGCTATATACGTCATGTGCTGTACAGCAATCTCACTAATGGATCACCACCCCCCTGATAACCATAGCACACAGTCTGCATGATTGCCTCTTTACAACGGCAGGCATCTGTTCGCAGCTATTGAGCTGTGGCCCACAGATTACCTCGCTGACTGTGGAGCCAGAGGTTGTGTATTTCCATCCACAGTGAGGTTATTGGTGAGTACAGCCAATGACCAGTTTCAAAATGTAAAATAGTGGTGGCAGCTATGAGATCCTCACAGTGCTGTAAGCATCAGGTGCTCCATAGGACACCTTATACGGCATCCTAGGGTTAATGCACTGTGATGGTTTCTGAGTTGGCAGTACTACAGGACATTACACACATTCTGGGACAGACAGCCCACAAGACCCTTGAGAAATCTTTATCTCCATGTTACAATACCCTGTGCAAAAAATGTCCGATTTGTGCAATGTAACCAGCACTGATGCTGACTGACGCAGTATATGTGACAATGTAAATATTCAAAATACTTTGTGTGGACAACCACAACAAGGATTTGAACCAGCAACCTGTCGCTTACAGAGGCATTGCTGTCACCAGTGGACTACAGCTCCATAGCTGTGATGAGACGTCTGGCTGGCTGCAATATAACCTCTGCAGACTGTGTGCTACGTTTAACAGGGTAGGGTGTGCCCACTCACACCCATGCACTGCACATGCAAAGCAACGCTATACAGATTGTCAGACCATAGCTACCGCGGCTTTGTAAACAAGCCCCTAAGTGTATGAAATCTCAAAGCATATGCAAAAAAGCCAAAAATCTGACTTTGAGTTAGAACGTTCAAACTAGTCTCAAAAGATGCCTTACCATTAAACATACTGGCTGTGTGAATTAGAAACCCCTAGGGGCATGTTTACTAAACACCGTTGCTGTGCGGGTTCCCGTTAGTGTGCGGGTGCCATATAAGAAGTGGGCAGGCCAGGCCGAAAAACGGAAAAAAGGACCGTACCTGTGCGCATCGCGCTAATGTGCGGGTCCCACATTAGCGCGTGGGAAGGCTAAGCGGGGCGTTGCCGGGCACATAGAAGAGCACAGCCGTAGCACAATGTTGAAGACAAAAATCAATGGTGCAGGGGCCATGGGTTCAATCCCCCAGTGTGCGCAACCAAAGGCGGCAGGGTGAGGCATGAATAGTAATGTTGAAAAATCATTTCAGGAGGCATACCACATTTGGGCGGCTGTGGGTGTTGCGGTGGTACGTTTGTGCGGAAGTAAGTAATATTTTGTGTCATGAGGCTATGCGCTGTAAAATCTGTGGTGCATTATGCGGCGCGCTGTACGTCGCTTGCGTTTCGTGCGGCATTAGGCTGTGCGCGGGACATCTTTTGCGTTTTGGGCGGCAGTAGGTGGTGCTGTGTTAGTTGTGGACGGCATGAGGCGGTGGGAAAATGTCCATACACAGGACCCGAGACGTAGCACAATGGTCAAGACACCAACCAATGGTGCAGGGGCCACGGGTTCAATACCCCATTGTGTGCAATCCAAAAAGGCTGGCAGAGGCATAAATAGTAATGCTGAACCAGAAAGTTTATGGAGGCACACTAATTTTGGCCATCTCCAGGCGTCGCGCATGAAAGTTTGTGCGGCAGTAACTAATTTTGAGCGTCATTATGCGTATCGCTGGCAGATGTGGGGGGCATGAGGTGATGCGCTGGAAATGTGGGCGGCATCAGGCAGCGCGCTGTTACTCTTGTGCGGGTCTGGCAGCAGTAGGCGTCGCGCTGTTAGTTGTGAACGGCATAAGGCTGTTCGCAAATGTCCACACACAGGAACTGAGCCGTAGCACAATGGTGAACACACTGAACAATAGTGCAGGGAGCATGTCCCCAATCACCCACAGTGTTCGTCCACAACGAGGCACTATTTTAGGGGTCATAGAACGAATGTTCAGCATAAGGCAGTGCGCTGATGGGCATGAGGCGTTGCAAAATATCCTTTTGGAGGCACTGTAATAGTAGCCTGCAGAAGTGGTGCATTGATGGGTACGCACAGGAACAGACCCACAGCACAATGATGATGACACTGACCAATGGTGCATTGATCAGGGGTTGTATACACGGCTGTGCAGAAATAGAAAAGGCTGGGTAAAGCATCACCTGTCCTAGGTAATATTGCCAGAGGAGGGACATGAAGTTATTGCCCACATAATGTGTTAGAGGCAAAAGGCGCTACGCTGATATCTAAGCCAAATGAACAGAGCCACAGCAGAAGGGTGAACACACTGCCCAATGGTGCTTGCATCATGGGTCCAATCCCCCGCTGTGTCCAATGAATAAGGCTGGTTGAGCCATC
Organism: Ichthyophis bannanicus; assembly: GCA_033557465.1. NCBI lineage: Eukaryota > Metazoa > Chordata > Amphibia > Gymnophiona > Ichthyophiidae > Ichthyophis > Ichthyophis bannanicus. The sequence continues at coordinate 763,059,196 of CM066036.1, read as the reverse complement.
ACCTGTCATGATGAATAGTGAGCTAGGAGCCATGCTACCATCTATTGTTTTTACTACTGATAGCAAATTAACTATGGAAGCACTGTAATAGCAGGTAATGCATAAGGCGCCCATCAAGGTACCTCAGAGGTCAAATTGTAACGTGCACTGTCCACTAACGAAACACACAATGTTGTGTATAGGGTGCGTATTGTTTGCCGTAGGAGGCAGGGCATTGACCAAACACAGTCAGTGCTAGCACCATTGTGTATTGTAATGCATGGAAATCCAAAGTAGGTGAGCAGACATGCAAGATGGAACAGCAATGGTCATGGCACTGACTGAACGTGAAGGGATCATGTGTCAAAATGAGCAGTGACTAAGCCTGGCTTACCTACATCTGTGTACAGCATGCAATTGGACAGCAATCTGTGAGGCCAGCTAAACACAAGCCCACCCCAGTGCACAGGAGTATGTCACCCTTTAGGGTGTCACAGAATGCACATCATAAACACCCATGTCAGTTCACATGTAACCCAAACACTGCACAGATCTGAAAGGAAACGTAAAGCAGAACGACATGAACCACAGACAACACATGTGCTGCAGTACAAAAATGACATCCAGCGCGGCATCCACAGAAATGCACACACAAATTGGGGCTAGCTGTAGCTATGTACAGAGTGATGGTAATGTAACATCCTATCATGATAGTGTGCGACAGACGACGTGAAGATGTGTCCAGCAGATGAGCCTGAAATAGCACGACAGGTGAAATCTCATGATGATAGTGGACCAGCGGTGCTATGCAGAGCACACACACAAGAGGCAACCATGGAGAGATGAAATGCAGGAAGGTGTAGGAGTGCAGGATGGGTTGTAGCAGCATGCACATCAGCATGCACATCAGCATGAGACAAGAGCTGGGAGACAGAAGATGGACAGAACCATGGTTCAAAACTCAGATGAGGGTACAATGTGCTTACATCACAAACCTGCCAACATCTGGCCGCCAAAGACATGGAAACGACATCTGTACCACAAGCAGAAACAGCCAAGAGAACAGAGATGAATCACACCGATGACCACTCCCACAAATCCAAAAACAACCAACGGTAGCACAGAACAACAACGTCCACGTCATAGCAAAGGCTGCATTCACAAACAGTCCAGCCACCCACACAACACACGTGCTGGTTGTAAGGACAGGCAAACCCACAGGAGAAAGCATGGAGAAATGCACCTGGTGATCTGCTGTGTACAGATCACATCACATTCTGTATATGGTACCAGGGACACATGCACACACACACAATGATATGTTATGCAGTGGATACAGCATGCAAAAGGAACAGACCACATCACCCCAATCGTGAACGACCCACACATACCCCTACCTGAAGCACGGACTAAATGCAAAGCCATCCCACCCACCCCCACAGCCATACATCAAACACAGACACACCAAATCACAACCCAACAGTAATGAAACGCACACGGAAGAACTACCAGACCAGACGCCTCCAACCCCTCACTGTACCTCTGAAATTAAACTAATGCCTGCAATGGACGTGACATCTAGCGTCTGAACTGTATGCCTCCTCTTTACGGAAAACCCTACCAAGCTGCCCTGGAAATAAGACAGACCAAATATCTTCTAGAAAACAGCTGAAAACAATCCAGTACCAGGAAGTCCTCAACCCTTACACATAACCAACCCTATACGAATCAGACACTGTCCACAATCTGTCAATGTCCATAGCATGTCCTATGTGCCCTGCGGTCACCCTCAATGTAGCCTCCCTGGGGATGGCCCTGCCCTACCTGTAAAACACCCCCCCCCCACTTGTAATGTAATGCTGATATGACCCGCAGAAATGTTGCATCAACATACACCTACATAAATGAATACATAAAAAATAAACACAACAAGAGGAAAGTAAATAACCTACAAGGGCAGTGCTTGATCTGTGCTGGAGCTGCCCAGCAATTGCGGACAGGATAGGAGCCAATTCAACATGAGAAAAGGCGCAGCACACACCTGCTCAACCTCAAGATGACCACACCCCCAGGTGCAGTGCTGTGCAAACAACATTAAGAAAGAGACCCATGTAACAGCTAATATGTGCTGGCTAGACAACACAGAGTGAACACCTTGCTGTACACTGACGACAGACAAGGGTGTGTGTGGAGGTGATGAAGCAGCTGTTAAATAATGTTCCAGTTACCATATATTCCAAAATAAAATAAGATGTTGTGAGACAAACTGCTAAGCACTGTGTGAACAAACATGCCCCCAACCATACACACAAACAACACACTGAGGTAAATCAAGACATTATATTCCAAAGGGAGGGCTTGTATGGGGATGTGCACCACTCAGTGATGTGCCAAATTGCAGACACATACACAGCTGTCATCAAACACCAATGTGAGCACAGGGGTCCATGGAAATTACCAGCAAATCCATAGACACACGTGTAAATGTGGTCCATGAGTGGAGGAGCAGTCTAGTGTCCCCAAAAATGTCTTGCACACAAGGCAAACATGCATCATATCACAACAGCACACCATGCGCCCCGTGGCAAGTCACTGGAGGTACATGTGCAAGAAAACCCTGGATTCCCATGGTCCCAAGGAGTCATGTGTGATGGAATGTTAAACATTGTACTGCATGTATGTCACAGAGATAAAGCAGAGAAAGAGACACATGTCTGAACAATGAACATATTTATTTCTCTAACACGTCTCATACATACCATACACAGTGTAACCAGAATTGCAAGGTGGGTCCCACCCTGGCAAATGATGGGAACACAGTCAACAAGGTCAAAATGCACATGCCACGTGAAGGTCAACTCCAGAGCAAAATATAATGGCACGAGAGAAAATGTTAATCAGGTGCATGATATGCACTGTGTAGCAGGGCCACACACCACAGCAGATGCTGCATGCACACAATGTGTCACTCACATATGAGTGCATGTAGACTACAGGTGTCGCAGGATGAGAAACCAAAACACATAACATTTCCCCCCCAAACATAGCCCTCATGCAACAGAGGAGGTCACCAAATGAAAAAAACATATGCTGCCAAGATGTTGTAATGTGACAAACACATCTGCAAACGAATGTCAGAACTCCCACATAATGGCTGATCACCACATCAGCAATGCGTCAATGTACACCCCAAATATCATCTCAAGCTTACTGACTATATGCTAACAGGTAGCAGGGACACATGAACACAGAGTGAATACAAACCACACAACCGGCTGAATTGTGTAGACATAACACCATGTAGGAGGTTCCCTTGCATTGTCTGTTGGTTACACAGTCCCTGGCCACATATAGCAGGTTCCATGGAATGCAGATGTGTAGTACGAAAATGGACACCCACACTAATACACCCCAAATATAATGTCCTAATGAGAGTGTGGTAAATGCAGGGGGTAACACAGGACTGTGCAGACGTGCAATGCAAGGTGTGGCCATACATGCAGAGTGTCATGTCTGAACATCAAACAAAAACAATAATCAGCATGTTAATATGCAAAGGATGGAAAATAATCTCACAGCGCACCACACCGAGGCCATAGTTCCACCTGTTGTGGCTCACAAACATAGTCACTCCGATGCACAAGCACCAGCCGGACACTAACATGGTACAGTGATGCCACACATGAATGTCAACCCCATTGCCGCCTCCACACATCAATCAAGGATGGTGGTGGGCATGACCGCATGTTATTGGCAAAACATGTAGCATGTCCAGGTGTGTGGCAGGTGGACATAGACAATTGGAACGCTGTAACTGTTCCCCCCTGGCACAATCACGGCTGTATGCTACGGTTCAAATAAACAGATCAGGGTATCCTGTGTGCCATGTCACAGACATGGGCCAAAGCTGTGCACTAAACAACCTGTGAGGAATGTCCAAACGACACAGATGATGTCAGTCCCTGATGCGCAAACTGTACCAAAAACAAAGGTTCCCTGACATCCAAAATATCACTTACAAACATCCCATGCAAACATGGGCATGCATAGTAAAGTGTCACATGCCAATATGGCACAGTCCCTGGAAGTTCATCTGTGTCCCTGCAATCAGCAGGACTCTCAGCTACAGCATGGCACAAACTGTGTGCTGTACATGTCTGTCATGGTCAAACCAGCAGTCCAAGAGCAATAATGTCCAGCACAGGCCTGTGTTCCACTCACAGAAGTCAAACATCAAATGGGAGATTTCCCAGGAAACAATAACATGGTGCACTGTCACACAACAGGTGTTGGATGGGGAGCCGAGATGCACTGGAGGAAATGGGTCCGTCATGTCCACTGCCCTGTGCAAAGAAAGGATAGGTATGGCCAATATTAGTAACCCTGCAACAACAGCACAAATTGCCACAATGCACAAATTTCAGATTAAAGTGATGCAAATGCAAACATGAGAGGATATGCACATCAAATAAAACACAAATGGGAAGGAAAAGTACATGTTGCTGCAGACACGGGTGTCACATGGAGATGGGTATGTTAAATACCATGTCACACAGGCATCTCACAGCTACACACTATATGCATCTGTTTGTGTCTACAGAGATGCAACATTACATGTCCATGAGATGAACTGATACCCCACAACAGGTACATCCAGATGTAATCACAAAAAAACAAAGGTGTAACCTAACCTATGTGTCCATCATGTGTCCCTCATCAATTCCATCAACTGCTGCATATCCACACCAGGTCACAGCGAACGGAGACGATGTCAGGCCAACCAGTAGAACCAACATGTAAAGTCACACATGAGGGATCTCCACATCATGCCTATGTAAGAGAGAATGAAATGTTGCTCAACACCAGTCCCACATAACACAAGACACAACTCTGCTCACCAGAAACGTGGACAATGATGAAAAGGTGAACAGCACTACTATAGAGGTATCAAACCACACAATGCCCCCCAGGTGCCCACACCCATCACAGCACATGACAATGTATCATGCTTGTACAATGCAGCACCACATAGTCAACCCATAAACACCCACCCACACAATATGCGTCGTACAATGTGACAGCTGTAATACGTGGCCTGTCTGTGGCCAAGTGCTAATTTGTGCAAATAATGGTCGAGTCACATGCAATGACACCCTGATGATGGCCTATCTAACTAAGATGGTGGAGGCAGCAGGTGTAGGTTCCGCCAAACAAGCCAATCAAGGCCCACATGTGGATCTGGTGTAAATCTAGCCGAAAACCCTTTACAGCACAAATAATGGACACAACCGCACGTGGAGATGTGTGACAACAGCAAAATATGGGTGAGAGCGGCTCACAGAATATACGTTAACAACACCAGCTGCAAAATATGATACATAACAGGCTAGATGTTGTCCACCTGACATCACACACATACAATGTATCTGTAGCTCTACATACCCTGGACTCCAGCATCTCGGCTGATGTTCTGCCATGTGCCAGTGACACACACCGACAGCAGTGTCATCACGTATGTCCTGTGTAGTGGAAAGAAAAAACAACCTTGTCAGGTTCCAGCGGGGAACGCCACACTGCAACATACTGTCCCTAGCTGTAATACACCAAAACATGAACCAACAACGGACTGTGCACCCTCACACTGCAGAGATCTTGCACATGGGAGAGGCACCATGTACATGTGTGATGCTAATTCCAAGGCCCCCCCACATCCCTCAGATGCCTCCCCCCCTCCTGCTGTCCCACACACGTGCCAAAACAGGTGGATGGACACACCATGTTGGTGACGCATCCCAAGGTCACACTATACGTCTGTGTCTCCCATGTTGAGACCAACACCCCCCTCTCTGTGTGTAGTACCCTCCAATTTTGTCTTGTAGCACAGTGTAAATACCTCTGTCACCTGGAAATATGCCTCAATACCACCTGTATCCACTGTGTAGATGCATATTATGCAGTGTACATCTCCCCCAGCAAAGAATAATGACAGTTGTGTGCTTATCATGTGCCGAAATACATGGCAATGTCAGCACCATGTCTGTCCAAAATAACCCCCATGTCTGTATGTCACCTGACCATGATCGTTGCATGTTAACCCATTGTGTAACTGTGAGAATGTCCACCCAAGGATAGTTTCGATGTCTCACTGGCCCAAATAACCACCACATAGGTCTGTGTGTGTATGTGGATATAACATCCCTTGCTAGTGTCCTCAAGGTATCCGTGTCTCTGTACTGTGCTCTCCTGCCATACACACAGCATGTCCCAGAGGCATGAGGCAGATGTAGAGATACTATCAACTACATATGCCACCCCCAAAATGGAAAACCCCAAAAAACTGCAAGGCCCAACACATCCAGCGTCACAGTTGCCTAATGAAATCCACCCATTGAGGATCTGAGCCACTGCACATCTGTATGTGTGTACATGTAATATGATGCAATGCATGACTCCACCACAAATGGACTGTAGCAATCATATGGCCCCCTGGCTGCACACTGCACATGTCCACATAATTCACCATATCCATGTCTGTGACACCTGATGAGGCATACCTTACCACACACTGTGCTGTTGCAGCAATACACGTGACACGTTATCAATAACACCATTGGAACGTTATCAGGCGCATGTGTACTGTGCTATGTCTGACATATTGCATTGAAAATATCCAACATACAGACATAGCAAGCTGACAGGAGCAGAACATACACACACAAGCACCCACAGATTGTACTACACAAACAAAGAGCCCGCATGAAAGCTCTCCACAAACATGGGCCCCCCTATCACACAAAACCCCTTACCATCTGCCAGACACCGGGCTCCTCACACACAAGAACAACAAATAACTGTGTCTGCACAGCAGTTGCTATCACAAAAAACCACTAACTGGTACTGTGACCCCCAAAAGCTCTGAAAGGTGTAGCAACACCCACTGACCCAATACACCAACAGCTGCTACTGTGCTCTGTCCACATTGTCCATCACACACCCATGACTACATGTTATGATGGATGTTTACCAAAAGGACAATGCAGTGTTGCATCTGAATGCTAAATGGTCAAAACATCACCCTTTATAAACCTTACACGCACACAACAGCACATATATGTGGGTAGATGTGCAATACATACCAGTGAATCTGTCTGCAATCAATCGACGCCTGACCGTAGTGCCTGCCTGTGTGTCACCACAGGCACGTACAGGGGGGCACGGTGGATCCTCCTCCACATCCTCATTAATCTCTGCAGGGATATCATGCCTGAGAGCAATGTTGTGCAGGATGCAACAAGCAACGATAATCTCTGCAACAGTCATTGGCGAATATTGTAAGGCCCCACCTGTTCTATCCAGACACCTGAAGCGACTTTTCAACACGCCAAAGGTGCGTTCTATGACTGAGCGGCTGGATGCGTGGGCCTCATTGTACCTCCGCTCTGCACGTGTCCGTGGTTGACGCACAGGTGTCATGAGCCAGGGCCGACACCCATACCCTGCATCACCTGCAGAGAAGAATGTTGCATGTGAATGAATGAGCGCATAACACCATCAATTGACAGACGTATAGACGAGAGAGACAACCCACAACACATCAGGAAAGACATATTTGACATCACAAATATCCACCAGGCCGAACAACACCTTTTGTGATAGACACACAACAAATGCCCTGTGAAGTCAGTAGAGACATGTCAGAGAACAACACAATCCCACCTTGTCCCCCAAAAAACCCCCTATGTTGAGCACACGTGCCCTGTCATGTGGCTCATGTTCTCATCACCGACACCATCACCATCAATGGTAGACTACGCAACAAACACACATGACACATACAAACAATATATGTTAGCAAATTAAAGAGCACAATAATGTGTGCTGAGCCAATGTAGGCGCACACAGACAACATGTCTGACTGTGATGTCAGCCAGGATGAACACAATATCACCTTGACACCCCATGTCCTCAAAGGTCTCCATATCTACAGTATAACGCAAAATGCTGTTGACTGCTGTCCACAAACCATCTCAGTACACACCATGTCTACTGTACCATCACCGTTCCATCCTTGTTAAGCTGCGCTCCACTGAATTTAACATTGTAGGCCACATGAGTTGTAAAACATCACAGCTACTGAGTATGACAACGTTCCTGTGTATGTCCCACCAATACCCCTACGTCAGGCCACAACATAGGCCCATGTCCTTGCTGTCACCTCTCCCAAATGATGAGTCACATCAGGAGAATCACGGACAATGACGCCTAGGCACTGCACATGTGCAGTGGACAAAGGTAATGCTAACCCTAGACTCGACCCCACCCCTGTAATGGCAGAGGACAAAAGCATTTCCCCAGCTATGCCAAAAAGTACACCCAATAGCAAAGGCAAGGAACATGCAACATATGTTGTCAACCCCCTCCCCCTCCTGTCCAGCAAACAACAGCTGACAAACCCATGACTGCTTGAGTGTGTGGCCCTCACACGCACATGACAAGCATGAGGAGCATGGATTGTAAATAACACACATCTGACATGACCTAACACAGGTACAATCTAAACCCATCCATACACAGGTGGGTGCAAATGCCCCCCCCCCAATACCTGTGTCCAGAGGGAATAGAGACGCAAGTAGCAATACACACCCGAGACACACATCTGAACAGGTGCATATGTTCCGTAACACCACCAGCATCTCTACATCACATATGGCTTCGAAATGGATGTGACATGGCTACTCATGTCCCCTGTTAAACAATGTCTACAGTCCTGTAATTAGGTAACGTCACAACATTTTTCGGTTTGCTGAATGTGAGTTCATGTTGCTATTGCACAGTGGGCAAATACTGCAACACATGGGTGATTTTACGGAAACACATACATATATGACTAATCATAGAAGATATATATGGAGATACTCACCCAGCAATATACAGTCACCGTACTGTCCATCCTCAAATTCCCTAAATAGTGCTGAGCGATGCAGGATATAGGAGTCATGGGTGGACCCTGGAAACCTTGGGACCACATTCAGAATATGCAGATTAGCATCACATACAACCTGAACATTCAGGGAATGGTAGTGTTTGCGGTTGCGGAACACCACCTCCCTGTCTCTGGGCGGGACCAGGGCAACATGTGTGCAATCAATAGCTCCCATCACGTGTGGTATCCCGGCTAAAGCCTCAAAGGCCTGGTTCAGGGTCCCCCATTGTTGCCTACTGTGGGGAAGGCCTATGTAATCCCCCACCCGGCTGACCATAGCACGCAGTACTTGGTGGAGACAGCGTGAGAAGGTGGGGCGGCTCATGCCACCCACTGCGGCCACAGATGACTGGAAACAGCCAGAGGCAAAGAAATGTAAGGCAGCAAGGAGCTTGACTACACCTGGTATGGCATGGGACCGGCTAGTCAGGGGCTCGAGGTCAGGTCTCAGATCCTCATACAGCCCCCTAATAGCCCTTGTGCTCAGTCGGTACAGGGAGATGACCTGGTCCTCACGCATGCCCTGGAGCTGGGCCCTGGGCCTATAGAGCCGCATCTGCCGAGCCTGCACCTCAGCACGCCGTCTGTGCCGTCCTCGCACAGCACCTCTCTGGCCAGCCACCACAGCAGCAGGTCTGAGTTGCTGCGGGTCCACACCCATGCCCTGTGCCACAGCCCCATGGACATCATCTCCCCTGTCCAGCAACCGCAGCATCTGCCCACGTCTTCGGGCACATGCAACAACTATTATGTCCTCCATGTAAGCCCCTCTGTGACTACACAAGCACAAACACACAGACACGCACAGACACGCAGACACACACAGACACACACACAGACACACACACACACACACACTTCCCTAAACACTGGACAAATGGCAAACCACATCAAACAACAAAGACAACAAACAAATCCCACAATATGGCTCACAACACCTGCTCTCAGATTCTCCAAACAAACACACGCCGCGCCTACAAAAACACCCTCAATGTTTCCGACTCAGCAGTCTCCTTTTATACAGGTTACTGTTATTTCCCGTTTTTCGTTACCGCGCCGCTTGTGCGCGGTGCGCATGCGCAGGACATCACACATCGGCATCTGTCTGTGCGTGCCGCGCATGTGCAAATGTTGTCACGTGTGCGTGTGTATGACTGCGATGCGCATGTGCCAATTGGGGCGCATGTGCATTTGTGTGTGCGCGGAGCCCATGTGAACCCCGTTACGCATGGGCGTATGCGTTGCCGCGACGTCATGATCCACACACAAACGGCCATGCGCTAAGAGTTGCACCTGCGCGTCGCACACACAACCGTAGAGCGAAACGCATGACCATGCGCAATTCCACACATGCGAGTCGCACAAGCAGCGCTGTCGCACAGTGACGCATGCGCAACGTATGCTCCGTCCAAAAAACTACAAATGCACCCAAACGCAAGCCAAACGTTGAGGGTTGGTTGAGGAGCTAGAGCGATTGTAGAGAGAGGTGTTGTACTTGAGAGGCGGTGTAGTGAGAGGTGGGTCTGTGTCATTTGTGTAGCCATATTTTCCCGTGTTGTATGATGTACCATGTACCTTGCCGTGGGGAGTCCACGCATATCTGTGGCCACTCTGCCCACCTCCCCATGGGTCAGCTGTTCCCCCCAGAGGCCCAGGCATCATTCTTGTGTCTCTCAGTGCACACACCTCACGTTGTTCCTGATGGTCCTGTCAGTCACAGAATCACCCTGGAAATATGCTGGTGTGTTTGCGAGTACAGTGCCCTATGAATGCTGCTGGCCAGTGCTTGCCCTAAGAAGCCACATGTTACAGCAAAATGTGCATGTCCCTGGCCTTCACGTTGTTTCATATCCCCGTTTTCTGCTCCCCTGCCTCCCTGCCACTCACCCTCTGTCTCTCTGGCTCTCCGTGTTTCGCAAGCTGCCCCTGCATTGGGCAGTCTGCCCCCTGATGTGCTGTGGTCCATCAGTGTCCCAGCCATCCCCCTCTCCCAAGGTGAGGCGTGTCAGCTGATTGGACATGTGTTCCGTGTTGTAACTATAGAAAAGCATGCATGCACCTGCATGAACAGAACCTTATACCTGGACGCCATTTGTCCACATGGTATTTGTGTGTGCAATCACGTCACAATTCCCCCCCCCCCATGTCACACCACAAAAACACCACGAGATGCAATACCCAGAGGGACAAATATATAGCTGTGTGATACACAGATGTCACGTATCCTACATAGGCTATGATTTGCTGTCAGCCGCATGGCCAATGACTGTACCCTGACGGTGCACCCCCACCCCCAAGGTTTCAGGTACAGAACATCCATCACACACATCCCAATCAACGTCGGAGAGGGTAGTTTCCACAGGACTATGCATCATGTGGGTCATGTATCTGGGGCATGTGTAGAGGTAATGCACATACCCAATCACGTGCAATCTGTGCCTGTGCTATCACCCTCCCCTACCTCACAGTCACACATGTACACGGTCAGTCAAATGTGGTGACATGTGACTGTTGTGGGGGACGGGGACAGCACAGAGTATGGGTGGTGGTGCGTCATGGGTAGCCTAGTATCCACACCTGCCAGCACAGCAGGCAGCCAGTACAGCAGTGCGGGCATAGATATTCCCTGACACATGTTATGGGAAAAGTATTGGCCAGGTGTGTCAATACACGTATGCACACAACCGAAGGGCAGATGTGTCACCCTTCCCCTGACCCTGTGGCTGCAGCAACACATGACCTGTGCTGTGACGATGACATATGTCCGCACTGAGATATGTTGTGGACCCTCTCAGCTGCAGCTAGTCCTGTATTGGCGTGTTTACCCATGGCCCCCATTTAGGATACAGGGACACATACAACATGTGTTACACATCCCAGCAGTGTCTGAAACAGTTCCAGACATGTCATGGTGTAGCAGCCCCTAACCAACTCCACCATCACTGCCCTATGTCACCTCATCTGTCATTGTGCATTTGTCTGTGACTGTTTCCTTTGTATCTGACGTACTCTATGCACACTGCTACATGTGCCTGTCAATTGTCCCCAGATACTCTGCAGTGGTAGCTCCCTACATTGTAGCTTCGTGGCAAACACATGTAGCACTGGGAATCTGCCGTGTGCAATGGCATGCACACTCACACCGAAACTATCATGGATGGTATACCTGTTGGTGCTGTGTAGCCCTGTCTGCACATACGTTAGCCACATGGGGTGTGGGATGGACTGCTGGATAAATGAGGATATATATATATATATATATATATATGAGGATATAGTCAAACATGGAGGCCACACAGGCCGTGCACGGCTGACTCCCAGACCAGTTTCCCTGACACAGGTACATGGTGTTGGGCGATAGGTATGTGGGTATGTGGGGGCCCTGTATGCAGCACACATTCAGAGTCCCCAGAATATCACATATGTGTGGTATGGATCACACACATAGATGTTGCTGTACAGCTGACACATCTGTTTTTATCTGTGTTTGCACACAATACAGGTGACTATGGTACATTGCCGACACATGCGGAGCAGGAGGAGGACGAGGAGGAGGAGGAGGAGCTGGGGCAGGAGGAGGGGGAAGAGGAGGTGTGGCAGGCAGCTGAAACAGAGGGCCCTGATACTGTAGCCGATGTGGGGTTTCTTCCCCAGGGGGAGAGCCCAGGTCCCCGTGAGGGTCACATGGGGCCTCCACGGAGCCCCACACCACCAATGTTGTCTGCAGCAAGAGCTGCTGCAGCAGCACCAGGCCGCAATGAAACAGGGGAGGATGTGCTACTAGCTGAGCTGCGGGCCCGTGGTGCTGCATCACAACGCGACAGTGAAGGTGGGAAATGAACAATCTTACCATGACCCATCACTATGCTGTGTGTACATAGGCTATCAGGTGTGCACCCTGTGGCGGGACTGTCAATATTAAAAAAGCCACACACAGACACGTGGTGTTACAGAAGCTATCATTGTGAGACACGTCAGCGTGCAGTATGTGCAACACAGTGCTGGCAGTGGAATCAAAGTGTGAGCCACACATGCACAGCAAACTATATATCAGGACACACAATTGGTGTGTCGTAGCAGTACCACTGAGCTATTACTCTGTCTCCGGTTATACATCCCCTATGTTTACTGTGCAGTGTGTTTGCCCACACACATGTGCACAGCTGAGAGGGAGATGTGGAGGGGCGTGGCCGTCACAGCCACAACACACACACCTCAAATCCATCTCAGGGGTGTGTCTGTGGTGTATGTGACAGCATACCCTCTACAGCTATGATATGCGTGTCCACATTACACAGTACACATTTGCGTTACATAATGTTTGTGCCTTTGTTGCCTAATGACAATGTTACACACAGCCTGACAGCCCAGAGAGTGTTAACACCTACAGATGCAGATGTCACAGTACTGATGCGTCTGGTGCCTCATTGTGTGGGGGAACACCAAATGAAGAACATATAACAGGTCAATGTAAGCCTCATGGCTGTAGCACACCCATGTGGCATTGCTACATTGTGGCAACTGTCCCCTGGGGCAGCGGGAATCACGGTTCACATACAAAGGCCTAACCTATGTTTGATAGGCAATGTCATAATGGCCCCATCCAACATAGCCTTTATCAACAGGTGTCCACACAGCATCATATACGACATTATCGTTCACAGTGCCTCATACACACAGAGATCACTATGTCCACACTAGACACGATCAGATGTACCTCTACCCTGGTTGGGGTGGAAACACTACCCTGCGGTCACGTGCATGCCCACAACTAGGGTTGGCTGTGTGACATACAGACAGAGTGGTGACGCTGTCCTGCACTTGTATATTCCTGCAGCACAGCCGTCTGAGGCGGCCGGCCATTAGGGGCGGTGGGCCATATTACGTGTCCTTGCATCAGCATTGTGGATGCGGCCATCAGGTGATGTGGTTGTGGGGGACACTAAATGCAGTCCAAACTGTATGGCATCACACAGGTAACATGTGATGAGCATAAGTTGTGTTTTGGGGTCACCAGGTATACAGGCAGACCCGGTATAGGTTCCCCTAACCCCAAACAGACAAAAGATCCCTCATCCCAAACACACATCTCCCAAAGGAAACGGAAAACTGCTACAGCAGCAGCCTATTCCTCACCCTCGTGACATTGCAGTTCCAGTCAGTTCACCTGAACAAAGCAGTTCACACTCACTGTAACATGCCCAGTCAAGCATGTATGTACAGTTGCGCTCATCCGCTGGGGAAGAGCTTGTGATGCCATGCGGCATGGTAGTCAGGAAGGTGAACAGCAGTCTCATACAGGTCCAGCATGTGACCAATGGCTGTATGGACAGGTGAGGTTGTGCTCACCTTCCCCTGGCGTCCACAATGGCCTATAGAAGGCAGAGACACATTCTATAATTTGACCCACCACACCCACTACAGATGATATACAGTGCTCCTGGCAAAGGCACATTCCCTGACATGACCAGGAGATACTGATGTTCGTGTGCCAAATGCAACTGCTAGCTCCCCCTCTGTGCTGTGCGACCCAGGGGGTGGTATACATCCAGGAACATCTGGCCTGGGGCTTGATGAGAGCAAACTGCTAATTCGCCCACTAGGGATCTCCTCCTCCCTTTGGAACTGTGTCACAGACACCTGCCCTCTTCCCCCTGAGGGATCATACATAGGTGACGTGTGTTGTAACGTGCTTCCTGACGTCATTCCATTCCTAGGCCGTGGGAAATGTTTGGGCCCTTGCCCGTGGTTTGTACGGTTGGTCTCCAAGTAACAGCTGTAGTAGTTGGGATCATCACAGGTTGCATTCTCCCCTCTGACCCTGCTACTTGCCTTGTAGGTTCCAGTTATCCCGTTTGGGATACCAAGATGTCTTAGCCCTGCATTGCTGTTTCCACTACTGGACTACGTTGCTTAACCTGTCTCATTGTGCTCACCTGGCTCTTGCCTCCACAATACATTGTCTCGTGGTTGGTGTATGCCCTGGGCTACCCTCACCTGCAGAATGACACTGTTTAAATGTCTGCCATGTCGCCGCCCTCACTGCGTACACCTTCTCTCACCCTACCGTGTTAGTGGCGACTGGGTGTGCCTGTAGGCTAGCATTGGATGTGTGTGTTTGTGATCTATGTTCCCTTTGGGATCTATGCTTAGGTGAGCCATCCCCCATGTACAGGTAAACCCTTTGTCCCCTTCCCTACCCAGGGCTGTGTGCCACCCGGAGCAATACAATATGCAACACTGATGTGTACATTTGCATGGCTGCTAATATTGCACCGTGGAACACCACATGTCAATAGGGCACGTGATGTGTTGTGACCCGATGCACACCTCACTCCTGCCACGCCTGCTGCCAGGCACAATCAGGGATGCCTCACCCCCCTATATCTGGGACTCAACACTCCCATCTGAGGCCTGCCACTAGCATTTGCATGCCTAGCATACCCCTGTACATGTACGTCTGGCGTCTGGGACCCTGTGCTGCAGTATAACAACATCACCATGGCCCTTGACAGCACGCAACATGGGCCCCAAGGTGTACATGCACTGTTATCTGCCCACTGGGGTCACCCCCGGGAGGGGTGGGTGGTGTGAGATAACCTTAGCTGTCAGCCACATGTGGGAGTTGTGGTTCAGCCCTGGGGATGTTCTGGGAACTGCTGTTCACACCCCATCGCTCATTGTCATGAGCACTGCACTGGTCACATGGCCATGGTGTGTGTGCCCATCTGCTCTACCCCAACATTGTCTGCCTGTATGCATCCCATATCTCTTACTCATTGTGTATCCCCTGGTGTTGTTGCAGTCACTCCCACACCCTCCAGCCACCCACACCATGGACACTTATTTGCTGTCTGTCTCTGATAGTACCGGTACATCTGATGGACGTTGTTGTTTTTGCGCAGACGGTATATCCCTGTGTCTGTGCCTCACATCACGTACATGGTGCATGTCCTGTGTGTGGCCATGGCCTACACCTTTTTATAATGTTTCCTTACAGCACAATATGTATTTCATTAGTACAGTTTGTACCATGCAAAGGGAATTTGTGTGAGATGTGTTGTGTAGTTGTGCATGACAATGGTACCCTCCACAGGTATCTCACTGACCACCATCTCTTCCCCACACAGGCATTCGTCAGGAACTTGCAGCTATACGGCACACAGGTGAATGCCTCATACAGGAGGTGGGGCATCTGCGCCACGACATCCGAGAAATGCCATTTGGGAGGATGTGTGTGGCCATGGACTGCATCCAAGCTGCCCTGGAAAGGATGGCACCACCGCCCCCACCGCCAACACCGCCACCACCACCACCACCCCCGCCACAGGATGACCGGGTGTGGCCAGCTGCAGGGGGACATGTCTTGCGGCGTGGCAGACGTGGGAGGCCACGCCGTCGTCAATAGCGCATTACATATTACGGTGACATTGCATACCTACTACGTCTCAGTCCAATGTGTTTCCCTTTTATACCATAGGTTGTGTGCACATGCATGCCTTGACCGTGGCCAGAAGAGTTGAGACCCGGACCGTTGTTGCCGGGGTGTTCATACTGTCATGTATTACTGCACACATGCCATTGCCTGGCATTCCGTAAATGCATACGATTTGTTCATTGCCCCTTGGCTGCAATACACCGATGTACACATAGGCCCAATAGCACATGTTGGCCAGCTCCAGGGTTACAGCAACACTATCTTGGGCATTCCACATTCCCACCCCCTTATACTGTGCACATTGGGGGAGGCTATGTGCCCATTGGCCCTGTCCTTGGCAGGGATGTCATGCGTGTCCCGCCCCTCCATGGCACACATGTGTCAGAGGCACACATGGGTGTCAGGTGTCTGTACGATGCTGCTCTGCACCAGCAATTGGTGTTGCGACAGACACATTCCTGTGACATGACTGTTTAGTGAGATATTAACAGCAGCATAACCTGTGGCTACCCATGTCCCATTTCTATGCACACATGTTTATCCCACAGCTACGCATGTGGTGCTGGTAACATTATGATGGCCATGGCTACGTTACATGTCCAACCAGGTGTATGGACCTGTCCCATGCTTGCGTACATGTTATGTGTGTGAGGTAAACACGTGACCAGTGAGGCAGGGTCATAACATTTTTATTGACAACCAATAAAACACACAATGGGCAACATGCCCAACATTAACAGGTGCATAATGTGGGGGCGGGGGAAACACAGCGCAGCAGAGGGCACACAGGGGCATCACAGGTGCCAGCCGTGGTACCTGTCACGCTCTTCGGCAGGTGGCCATCGGGATGCCAGATGCACCACATCAGTGGCCACCTGCCGAACAGCCCCAGTCAGACACTGCAGGGCGTGGTACACGACATGGATGTCGCATCGTACGTCATCCAGGGCCACAAACACATCGTGGATACACCTGCCAGCACACAGACACACATTGGCTGTGGTCTGTGTGCTGGCATTAGCATGAGGTATGCCAGTGGCCCTGGATGCCGCACGATCGTGCTCACGTCCGTGCCGTGCAGACGCCTGCAGTGCCGGACTGGTGCCCCGGTGGCCCTCTGCTGGGCTGTGTTCCCCCCCACCCACCTCCAACCCCTCCCCGCTCCCTCCACTCCCACCCCCACCCTCCCTGCCCAGACAATCACCCCAACTCCCCCCTCCCTGCCCGCGCCCCTGCCCCTGTTGCCCCTCTCCCCTGCACCCCCCATTGTCCCATCTTGGTGCTGCCCCTGGTTAGGGGTGTGGCTGCTGCCATCCGCCTTGTACTCCCCCACATCACTGGAGGAGGACACCACCACCACATCTGCCCTCTCAGGGCCTGCATCTTGCTGCTCCTGCTGCTGACACATTCCTCTGGCCTGGTCATCCTCCTCCTCCTCCTCCTCTGTTGTGCGCCGGGTGGTGGGCCTGCGTAAACAGTACGCAGAGGTGTGTGGGGAGGCGTCGCTGGCATCACTGTCTGTGAAGGATGACATACATCAGGGCACGTCCATGTGTGACACATACCGAATGTGCAGATACAGGCGAGAGACAGGCTGGTGGCCCTATGGCCCACCTGAACCTGTGATTTTGCCCTTCCAATACTCACCATCGTGGCGGTGCTCCTGCTCCCTGCAGGCACGTGCCAGGAACTCGGGGTGGTACTGGCGAAGTTCGCGCCCCTTCTTCCTCAGGTCCTCCACCTGTGGATATGCAAACATTGTCTGGTGTCAACACATACCACCTGTCACTGGGGCTATGGGTAAACATACTTTGCCTTGTCTCGCCCGCATCATGCTTCTCCCACACCCCTGCTGTTTGTGGCATGTAGAGCATAGTAACGCGCCTCCAGCAGTCAGTCCCTCCCATATGTGCGAATAGGTTAGCACATAGGTGTCACAGCGGTATGACATGAGCATAGCGTACATCCACCTGCACTGTCATGTAGGGCAGCACACAACAGCATCACACGGTGACTGCATGCTGCTCCTCACCCATATCCCCAGAACACCACACCACAACGGTGGACTGGTGGGAGTGACAGTGAGAGACATGGGTGGAGACGAGTGGCCATAGGTGGGACGTCACAGAGACAGAGGGGATGAGGGGGGGAATAGATCACCTAGGGGACATGGTGTGCATTGCAGGTCATGTCCCTGCTGTGCAATGACAGCAGCTGTCAAAGGTGTGTGTGTCTGATGTTTCCTGGAACAGGCAGGACATGGTCACCGATGGAGGTGACCAACTCTGAGCCATTGCCACTGTCTGATTCCCACAGTGTGTGTCCCCTGTGGGGCAGCTCACCTACACAGTAGGCTTCTGGGTCACCCCCTATGGGTGTTGCCCAGGGACGGCCATGTGTGTACTTGGTGTTTCACAGCATCATCATGACACATCGCATCCCTATGTGTCTGTGCCCTCATGTAGTCTCAGTTAGGTGCATATTGGGGCTGTGTAATACACAACCCGCCTGTTGCGGTGCCCCCACTTGTACCCCTTGTAAGCTAGTTTGCAAATCTCCCACAAGGCATGCTGGGGTTATATTCTGGGGTTTGTCCTCACGTTGTGTTGTGCAGGGTGGGTGTGTTTTGGGTCTTTTGCATGGGCCACCTCCCATGGTTGACAGTGTCCAGGCCTCCTATGGTGTGTCGCAACACACATGCATGCGGGGACATGGGGATCATGAGCTGTCCCATATCTGTTTCAGTTGTTTGCAGGGGGGTGGGGATGTACCTGACCAGGTGCTGGGATGTCCTCTGGTTGCTATTACTACTGTACAAGCTACGGCTGGGTGTTTTCCAGATGTGTTCTAGTGTGGAACATGTACATTTCTCACAGGTAGAGCTGGGTGTGGGGCATGATGGCCATATGACTGCTGGGCTAAGTTTGTGCTGCACAGTGTGTAGTCATTGTTGGCCTTCCATTTGCTGGGTAGTACTGTTTGGCCCCCCTGGCCAGGACAGACCTGTCAGCATCCACCTCATGGATCCTTGCTGTCACTTTGTCCATGACAATTAGACACACATACAGTGGGTGTATCAGACATTGTCGTGTGACAGACATGTCACTTTCGGCGGCATATGCCACAATGTCAAGGGCAGGGACTCACCCTATGTGTCCACACAAGCCCAATGATACCCTGTTGCCATCATTTGCCCTCGAAACACGCATTACTGACAGGCGCTACCCATACCTCCCCCATGTCATATGGGAGGGCCACATATAGGTGCTCTACATATTCATCAGACGCCATCCACGCCGTCCCCTGCAACATTGTTTGGGTCAGTATCCTGTGTGAGAGCAGGGATCCATGGCACACACGGCAGCCAAGGCAGCACTGTTCATACGCCACTAACAGAGTGTCTGACGACATGTAATCTGTGACATTGTGTTGTGAGCATAACCGCCTACACCACAATGGGGTGCACAGGGGGCTTTCAATTTGGCACCACAGGAAACGTTTAACGCTGCATAGTTATTATCTCAATATGTGCCATGTGGGTAGGGTTTGGGGGGTATATCCCCTCCTGTTCAGGGTGTTATCCTGTATGTCTTGATGTCCAGCCAGGGTGACACCCTCCCTTGGCGTATGTGGATATTGATTGGTTGTCAGCCTCATGTCCCCTGTGTTGTACCTCATTTCTGACTGCATCTGAGTGGAGCATGGCCACAGGCCAGGGCAGCCCCCAGTGGGTCTGATCTTAAGGTGAGACTATTTTCCTTTTTGGACATGCAGGCACCCTCTTGCAAATTACATTACTCTACTCTGAGCTGTCCCATTCACTAGGCACCTAGGTGGATTGGACATATATTGTCCCTGTGGTTTTTGTGAGCGTGCGGTTTGGGGACACAGGTGCGTAGTGCCAGAGGTTACGTGGAACCAATGTGTCCCACACAATAAACATCTGCATTGATGGTCCAGATGCCCATGCTGTGTGCCAAAACATTGTGTGTGCCAATGACACAATAAGTGTGGCCTGGGGTGTTGTCCGGTGCCCTGGTGTATTAGGGATGGCTGCAGGCCCGCGTCTTTGGCACATCAATGTGTGTGCTAGTGACACCTGCTATGCCGTTGCAGTTGTCATGGACACATCCCATGCCCCAATGCACAGCACGTGGTGTTATGACGCATGTCCCGACTCCCCACTGGTATTGTGGTTACTGACTCACTTTGTTGGGCCTGGTGGTCACACCAGAGCTGTTGTGACAGACTGCATTTGTCAGTGCCACTGCCAGGGCATCCCGATGTTGTGGGGTTTGTGGCCCTCTGTGATCATGCCACATTATGTTGGTCTAGATGTGATGCACAGGACACATGGCGCTCCACAGGGGAAATGGCTACCAACACAGCCACATTGTGGGGTGGGGGGGTGGTGCGCATGGCTGGGCGGCTCGGTCAGACACCACCCCTGGATGCCATCCCACTGGTCACTCATGGTGACAGGTCACATGTAGGCCCTTGGCATTCAGCACACTAGGCATGGCTGACAGTGACCAGAGAGTGATTGGCACTCCTGGCTCATGTCCTCCGACACATGGTGTGTTCTCCATGCTGATGGCATGGTTTGGCCCTATGCATACATAGTGGAGCAACGTAATAGTGTCATTCTCACTGTTCCCCTGGTATTGTCTGTGGATCATGTCCACACAGCTACTAGTGCTGGGGTATCAGATACACCAGTGTCGCCGTTAGTGGGGACCTCAGCAGAGACACACACAGGGGTTGCTTTAACATGCAGGTGTATTGCACTTAGACGGACACAGAGATGACATTTTTGCGTGACATTATGCACTGGGGAGCAGCAATTGGGGTTTGCATCAGGGCAGGCCACATGAGCTGTGGGGTACTCCCATATGCTTTTATAGTGGATGGTGGGGAGCAGTCGCATGCTGTCTTCCACACTGCATCTCAGACAGATATGGGTCACGGCATTCATGCTTTTTCCAGGTGATTACCTGTCCCCAGTGCCACATACATGCCTCAATGTGGGTGTGGACATGTGTGCAGTGACACCTATGTGCAATGTCCGTGTCTCCCTGAGCGCATGGGGATGTTTCCCTTTGGCACCCTTGACAGACATGGCTTTGCCATGCCACATTTGTTTGGCCAATGTGCATGTCCATGCAGAGGCCTTAAAACCAGTAGGTATTACTTTAGATACATGTGTGGTCACATTATCTGTACATGTCATGCACTCCAAACGCAATGGCACCCTGATCTACCGGCAAACATGTTTGTTTTCACATACATGTGACATTGGGTGGTTTGCCCTATGCACCGTGGCAGGGGGCAGGTCCATGACACGTGGATATCTACATGGCCATGGATGTCATTACCTGACATGAGTTGTGTGTCCTTTATGTCATAGGGCTACTGATAGCTACATCAGACCTACCTTGCCGACTGTTAGACACAGCATACTGGCGACGGTGGACATGCATCTGTCACCTTCCAGCCTCTCCGGTGTTGTTATGTTCCTCTGACCTGTGTCCTTGAGGGTTATATGAGATGTGCCTGCACACACTACGGGCAATGACACATTACACGGATATGTGCCTTTTCTGCCCCTGTACATGTGTGGATTATAGGCTGTTGTGTGCAACCTGGATGTGTGTCTGGAACCCCCCAGGGGCATCTGTGAGGTACATGTACAGAAAGGGTCATTGTGCCTGGGTGCTTTTGGGGAGGAGAAACCTAATTCTGCATACATAGCTGTGGACATGTCCCTCTCGCAAGGCTTTTGACGTCCATCTCGAGGCTAATGTGTGATAGATGTTGTTGACGCACATCCGTATCTGCATCTACCATAACATGTCCATATGTCTACAGTGCGTGTGTTGGACTATGTGCCACATAGAGCGAGTGTGAGGTGCAACCAGACCACTATACCCTATGTGACAGATCAGACTAACATACCCTCTGTTACAATCAGCTATCAGCCACCAGGGTCTTGGGTGTCCTAGGGCACATCATCAGCAAGATACAGCATTGCAATATGGTGACACCCTGGACGCCATGTGCATGAGTCAGGACTGCATGAGGTACAGATGATTGACTGAACGCCATCCTCACACTGCACCATATCACCAGGGTGACTGTGGCACACTGTGATGGGCTGGGCAGACAACTGGGGATTGGTGGATGTGTTAGCCTACACTGGCACATCCATACAAATCTCCAGGGTGATTGAGAACCCACTTGGATGGCCTCTCTGCACTCCTGGAGGTAAGGGGGAGGCTTGCAACTGCAATAGGACACAGATCCATATCTCCAGGGTGATAGAGAAGCCACTTGGATGGGCTCTCTGCACTCCTGGAGGTAAGGGGGAGGCTTGCAACTGCAATAGGACACAGATCCATATATCCAGGGTGATAGAAGACCCACTTGGATGGGCTCTCTGCACTCCTG
Source organism: Ichthyophis bannanicus (assembly GCA_033557465.1). NCBI lineage: Eukaryota > Metazoa > Chordata > Amphibia > Gymnophiona > Ichthyophiidae > Ichthyophis > Ichthyophis bannanicus. The sequence continues at coordinate 763,036,349 of CM066036.1, read as the reverse complement.
GAGTTAGGGAGGAGGGTTTCAAAGTACATTAAGACACACAACCCTAGCTCCAGGCTGATAGAGAAGCCACTTGGATGGGCTCTCTGACCTCCTGGAGTTGGGGAGGAGGGTTCAAACTACATTAGGACACAGATCCATATCTCCAGGGTGATGGAGAAGCCACTTGGATGGCCTCTCTGCACTCCTGGAGGTAAGGGGGAGGCTTGCAACTGCAATAGGACACAGATCCATATCTCCAGGGTGATAGAGAAGCCACTTGGATGGGCTCTCTGCACTCCTGGAGGTAAGGGGGAGGCTTGCAACTGCAATAGGACACAGATCCATATCTCCAGGGTGATAGAGGACCCACTTGGATGGGCTCTCTGCACTCCTGGAGTTAGGGAGGAGGGTTCAAAGTACATTAGGACACACAACCCTAGCTCCAGGCTGATAGAGAAGCCACTTGGATGGGCTCTCTGACCTCCTGGAGTTGGGGAGGAGGGTTCAAACTACATTAGGACACAGATCCATATCTCCAGGGTGATGGAGAAGCCACTTGGATGGGCTCTCTGTACTCCTGGAGGTAAGGGGGAGGCTTGCAACTGCAATAGGACACAGATCCATATCTCCAGGGTGATAGAGAAGCCACTTGGATGGGCTCTCTGCACTCCTGGAGGTAAGGGGGAGGCTTGCAACTGCAATAGGACACAGATCCATATCTCCAGGGTGATAGAGGACCCACTTGGATGGGCTCTCTGCACTCCTGGAGTTAGGGAGGAGGGTTCAAAGTACATTAGGACACACAACCCTAGCTCCAGTGTGATGGAGAAGCCACTTGGATGGGCTCTCTGACCTCCTGGAGTTGGGGAGGAGGGTTCAAACTACATTAGGACACAGATCCATATCTCCAGGGTGATGGAGAAGCCACTTGGATGGGCTCTCTGCACTCCTGGAGGTAGGGGGGAAGAGATCAAACTACATTAGGACACAGATCCATATCTCCAGGGTGATAGAGAAGCCACTTGGATGGGCTCTCTGCACACCTGGAGGTAGGGAGAAGGGTTCAAACTACATTAGGACACAGATCCATAGCTCCAGGGTGATAGAGAAGCCACTTGGATGGGCTCTCTGACCTCCTGGAGTTAGGGAGGAGGGTTCAAACTACATTAGGACACACAATCATAGCTCCAGGCTGATAGAGAAGCCACTTGGATGGGCTCTCTAACCTCCTGGAGTTGGGGAGGAGGGTTCAAACTACATTAGGACACAGATCCATATCTCCAGGGTGATAGAAGACCCACTTGGATGGGCTCTCTGCACTCCTGGAGTTAGGGAGGAGGGTTCACAGTACATTAGGACACACAACCCTAGCTCCAGGCTGATAGAGAAGCCACTTGGATGGGCTCTCTGACCTCCTGGAGTTAGGGAGGAGGGTTCAAACTACATTAGGACAAAGATCCATATCTCCAGGGTGATGGAGAAGCCACTTGGATGGGCTCTCTGCACTCCTGGAGGTAGGGGGAAGGGATCAAACTACATTAGGACACAGATCCATATCTCCAGGGTGATAGAGAAGCCACTTGGATGGGCTCTCTGCACACCTGGAGGTAGGGAGAAGGGTTCAAACTACATTAGGACACAGATCCATAGCTCCAGGTTGATGGAGAAGCCACTTGGATGGGCTCTCTAACCTCCTGGAGTTGTGGAGGAGGGTTCAAACTACATTAGGACACACAACCATAGCTCCAGGCTGATAGAGAAGCCACTTGGATGGGCTCTCTAACCTCCTGGAGTTAGGGAGGAGGGTTCAAACTACATTAGGACACAGATCCATATCTCCAGGGTGATGGAGAAGCCACTTGGATGGGCTCTCTGCACTCCTGGTGGTAGGGGGAAGGGATCAAACTACATTAGGACACAGATCCATATCTCCAGGGTGATAGAGAAGCCACTTGGATGGGCTCTCTGCACACCTGGAGGTAGGGAGAAGGGTTCAAACTACATTAGGACACAGATCCATATCTCCAGGGTGATAGAGAAGCCACTTGGATGGGCTCTCTGCACACCTGGAGGTAGGGAGAAGGGTTCAAAGTACATTAGGACACAGATCCATAGCTCCAGGGTGATAGAGAAGCCACTTGGATGGGCTCTCTGCACACCTGGAGGTAGGGAGAAGGGTTCAAACTACATTAGGACACAGATCCATAGCTCCAGGGTGATAGAGAAGCCACTTGGATGGGCTCTCTGACCTCCTGGAGTTAGGGAGGAGGGTTCAAACTACATTAGGACACACAACCATAGCTCCAGGCTGATAGAGAAGCCACTTGGATGGGCTCTCTAACCTCCTGGAGTTGGGGAGGAGGGTTCAAACTACATTAGGACACAGATCCATATCTCCAGGGTGATAGAGGACCCACTTGGATGGGCTCTCTGCACTCCTGGAGTTAGGGAGGAGGGTTCACAGTACATTAGGACACACAACCCTAGCTCCAGGCTGATAGAGAAGCCACTTGGATGGGCTCTCTGACCTCCTGGAGTTAGGGAGGAGGGTTCAAACTACATTAGGACACAGATCCATAGCTCCAGGGTGATGGAGAAGCCACTTGGATGGGCTCTCTAACCTCCTGGAGTTGTGGAGGAGGGTTCAAACTACATTAGGACACACAACCATAGCTCCAGGCTGATAGAGAAGCCACTTGGATGGGCTCTCTAACCTCCTGGAGTTAGGGAGGAGGGTTAAAACTACATTAGGACACAGATCCATATCTCCAGGGTGATGGAGAAGCCACTTGGATGGGCTCTCTGCACTCCTGGAGGTAGGGGGAAGGGATCAAACTACATTAGGACACAGATCCATATCTCCAGGGTGATAGAGAAGCCACTTGGATGGGCTCTCTGCACACCTGGAGGTAGGGAGAAGGGTTCAAACTACATTAGGACACAGATCCATATCTCCAGGGTGATAGAGAAGCCACTTGGATGGGCTCTCTGCACACCTGGAGGTAGAGAGAAGGGTTCAAAGTACATTAGGACACAGATCCATAGCTCCAGGGTGATAGAGAAGCCACTTGGATGGGCTCTCTGACCTCCTGGAGTTAGGGAGGAGGGTTCAAAGTACATTAGGACACAACCCTAGCTCCAGGCTGATAGAGAAGCCACTTGGATGGGCTCTCTGACCTCCTGGAGTTAGGGAGGAGGGTTCAAACTACATTAGGACACAGATCCATATCTCCAGGGTGATAGAGTAGCCACTTGGATGGGCGCTCTGACCTCCTGTAGTTAGGGAGGAGGGTTCAAACTACATTAGGACACAGATCCATAGCTCCAGGGTGATGGAGAAGCCACTTGGATGGGCTCTCTAACCTCCTGGAGTTGTGGAGGAGGGTTCAAACTACATTAGAACACACAACCATAGCTCCAGGCTGATAGAGAAGCCACTTGGATGGGCTCTCTAACCTCCTGGAGTTAGGGAGGAGGGTTCAAACTACATTAGGACACAGATCCATATCTCCAGGGTGATGGAGAAGCCACTTGGATGGGCTCTCTGCACTCCTGGAGGTAGGGGGAAGGGATCAAAATACATTAGGACACAGATCCATATCTCCAGGGTGATAGAGAAGCCACTTGGATGGGCTCTCTGCACACCTGGAGGTAGGGAGAAGGGTTCAAACTACATTAGGACACAGATCCATAGCTCCAGGGTGATAGAGAAGCCACTTGGATGGGCTCTCTGACCTCCTGGAGTTAGGGAGGAGGGTTCAAAGTACATTAGGACACAGATCCATATCTCCAGGCTGATAGAGAAGCCACTTGGATGGGTTCTCTAACCTCCTGGAGTTAGGGAGGAGGGTTCAAACTACATTAGGACACAGATCCATATCTCCAGGGTGATGGAGAAGCCACTTGGATGGGCTCTCTGCACTCCTGGAGGTAGGGGGAAGGGATCAAACTACATTAGGACACAGATCCATATCTCCAGGGTGATAGAGAAGCCAGTTGGATGGGCTCTCTGCACACCTGGAGGTAGGGAGAAGGTTTCAAACTATGTTAGGACACAGATCCATAGCTCCAGGGTGATAGAGAAGCCACTTGGATGGGCTCTCTGACCTCCTGGAGTTAGGGAGGAGGGTTCAAAGTACATTAGGACACACAACCATAGCTCCAGGCTGATAGAGAAGCCACTTGGATGGGCTCTCTGCACTCCTGGAGTTAGGGGGAAGGGATCAAACTACATTAGGACACAGATCCCTATCTCCAGGGTGATAGAGAAGCCACTTGGATGGGCTCTCTGCACACCTGGAGGTAGGGAGAAGGGTTCAAACTACATTAGGACACAGATCCATAGCTCCAGGGTGATAGAGAAGCTACTTGGTTTGCTCTCTGACCTCCTGGAGTTAGGGAGGAGGGTTCAAAGTACATTAGGACACAGATCCATATCTCCAGGGTGATAGAGGACCCACTTGGATGGGCGCTCTGACCTCCTGGAGATATGGGTTATGTTTCAAAGTACATTAGGACACAGATCCATATCTCCAGGTTGCCAGGGCACACTTTGAGTGGCTCTCTGTACCCCTGAGGGGAGGGGGATGTATTATACAACATTTGTAAACGACCCCTGGGCACCTGTGTGCGTCAGGGCCCTTGTGCTGAAGGTTCCACGACCCCTGATGGTTGCCCCTATGTGTTACCCTCCAGATGCAGATACCGCCATCAGCACATGGTGATTCTAGACACTCCTTAGGCAGATGGTTGGCCTAGCTGTGTTACAGTGGTCTGTAGTGCATCAATACCAGCAGCTGTCATGACGCCAGGGGGTCATCATGCCCTCTGTGGCCACATGGATCTGAAAATGGCTACATGGGCAACCACTCAGATGTGGTACACAATGCATATGGCATGTGGTTACCCTGCTACACGTAATTTATCTAGACTACTTACACACAACAGCATGGACAGCTGACATTAACCTTGTCTGTGTATATGGTTTTGTGACCTGTGGCCATTCACTTACCTCACGTGGGTGGTCTGCCTCACGGTTGAAGCGCCTGGTCACCCTCTCCCAGGCCCTCAGCACCTTCCCCATGTTTCTCCTCCTGGAGGGCCCTGGGAAAAGCCGATTTTGTGTTGGCCCAATAAGGGAGGCCAGGAGGCACAGCTCCCGATGGCTGAATGCGGGCTTCCTGCTTCTGGACGCCATTTTGTTTTGTGGGCGTGTAGACGTGCAAACGCTTAGGACGCAACTTCCGCATTTGCGCGTATCGGAGCACGCACGTGCACGCCGCATGGCTGCGGCCCTCATCACTGCTTGCCCTTGCGTTCCGCATTGCTGCGCGCCAGAAAAGTGCAAAGATTACCGGCACGCAGCATTCATACACATTTTTTAAATTTAACAATAGAAATAGGTTTCATGTTCTTGGCATACTCACATAGCTACAAGGTATCTCTCATGTCCCTATAACAGACTTTAATTATTGTGGATTTCACTTGTTCACACAGTGTGGTCTTGAACCTCTGGACACATATACACTGATTCCTGGGCCATTGTCAGATGAGGTGTGCTATGTGTGTCACATAGCAGGTAGTGCTCTGACACTGATAGCAATGGGTGCAAACAGACCATCAGCATCAGGGGTCAAACAACCTGGTGATATGGGGTTATGTGTGTTAGTGGGCTATGTTCTGTGGTGACTCACCATGTACAGACAGCAATGATGTGGTGGTTGCCATAGGTGTTTTGAGGGGGTTCATATATGTGCATTACACACGAAAAGTAGGTTGCGTGTTAGACATTAGGGGGCAATGTGGTCAGCATGTCACCACAATCCACATTAAACTTTGGTATATCTGCTGGCATACAGTCCTGGGGGCTGAGATATAGCGCAATGGTGGATACATTGGCTGCTTAACCTGGCATCATGGGTTACATCTTCCTTTTGCGCTCTGGAGTGCCTGTCTCAGGCAGCTGACATTATCATACTTTGTTACAACATTGGCCATGGTGCTTTCCATGTACATCTATGCTGTGCACGGCATATATTTTCATACTTTGCAACATTATTACTTGGCCCAGAGCCCTTTCTACATTACAGAGGTGCTGCTGGTGGCAAGACACTCACACTGCTGCATACATCATGTGTCATACACCATTCTCACTGATGGAGCAACACAACCCTGGTAACAACAACACACAGTCTGCATGATTGCCTCTTTGGCCAGCCAGGCATCTGTTGTTAGCAATCTAGCTGTGGCCCACACCTAACCTTGCTGCATGGGGAGCCAGAGGTTGCATACTTCCATAAACAGTGGGTTTATTGGTGAGTGCAGCCAATGACAAGTCCATGACTGTGGACTACTGGTGGTTGTTTGGAGATCCTCACAGTGCTGTCAGCAGCAGGTGCTCCACAGACCACCTTATAGGGTGTACCTGGGTTAATGCACTGTGATGGTGTTTAAGTTGCCAGTACTAGAGGACATTACCCACGTTCCAGGCCTGACAGCCCCCATGGATCTTGGAAAAACATTTGCCTAATGTGACACTGCCTTGTTCAATGTATGTTGATTTTCTGAACGTTTACCCGCACTGCTGCTGACTGGTGGAGTCTGTGGGCCAATGTCAGGATATATAAAATACTTTCCTTATACAACCACACTTTGGATTTGAACCAACAACCTTTTGCTTCTGAGGCATTGCAGTCACCACTGGACTACAGCTCTGGGGCTGTGATGAGATATCTGGCTGTCTGCAATATAACCTATGCAGACTTTGTGCTGCAGTTAACAGGGTAGGGCCAATCCACTCACACCCATGATGCACTGCACATGCAAAGCAGCAGTCTACTAATGGTCCTACGATAGGGTGTGCAACCACACAGCACCTGGGCATAGTTTTGGGCACGGACCTTCTGTGTTGCAGGTACAGAGTGGGTACAGAACCTCACAGTGTGTGTGGCTTTTATTTTTATTTATTTATTTAACAATCACTTCTATACCGCATCTTCCATACATCAGTTGCGGTTCACAATAAACAACAATCAACAAAGCAGAGTTTGTTTTACATGTAACATCATATAACTAAATGACAATAAAACTTGAAAACAAATGATTACAGTTAACTAGCACAGAACAGTGCAAAACTATATACATTATATACAGATATACATTGTTTAGGGCTTAAGCATAATGCGAAGTACCGTTACTGCTATGGGAATTTTCATAGGTCATGGGATATCACATAAGAAAGCGGGTTAGCCTTTATCTAGGTCTATTGAGGGATGATCTGTATTATTGTAATGTATTATTGTAATTGTACTCACCCTGAGTGTGAGGTGAGACACACAGCACCTGTCCTGGCTGGGAGGGCCAGGAACATCAGATCAGCTTGTCAGACAATGTCTGATAGGTTGATACATCAGACACACATACAGTCCTCCTTCAAGCATCTGTATCTCCCTGACCCATCTGGGCCTTGTGGGCTGCAATGCTCACCCAAGGGTGCATATCCTTTGTGGGTGCCCTGCCCTTCCTGATATATGTGAAGGGGTTGTGGGGGTAAGGGAGATTTCTGGCCACATTGGCTATTTGTGTCTGACCACCTGAGCTTCCCTGTCAAACACAGTTTGCACAATATTATGATATGCACATTCTGTAGCCCAACTATGGTGCTAGCAGTTGCCAGCAACCTCATTCCGCCTGTTGTACACAGAACCTACAGGTCACTCTCTGCAATTTAGAACATATCCATATGTCTGGATCAGGAAGACAGACAGTAGAGCCAGAGCCACCCAGCTCAACCAACACCATCTGACATTTTGCAGCAGAGGGCACACTGTGTGCCCAGCTACTGACCCTGCAAGGTGTTCCAGCCAGACACATGGTAACTGCTTTCAGGCCGCTTGACAGTCCATGGTGCATGCTACCAGGGAGACTCTGTGCACCCATAACTGGGATGTGAGCACAGCCACCATGCAGTTGACTCAGTAATTGGGCCCCATATATACAGGACCCATAAAAATCACATAAGAGAACTACTGTATGGCAATATGTTGTAACCTAGCCATGGCGTGGTCACTGATCGTTCGGGGTGAGGGTTACCTCCTCACAGTATATGCTATGGGCACCATGTCTGTGGAGGTGATGGCAAGGCACAACATGGTCCTAGGCATGCACATTTGCCCTGTGTAGCTGCATCCTGCTCCTGCCACCCTGTCTGTTCTATACCCAGAGTACTTTGCTCCTCATTATGCACATTTGCAGGCCAATACTGGCAACGGTGCTATCATTGTGGGCTGTGGGAGGTGTTGGCAGCCAGCACACACTGGATCAACAGACACACACTCCCTACACCTAGGACAGCATTGAGACGATGTACTGTTATTTAGGAGCAGAGACCAACGCAACAGTAATGGGCACACTGGGGGTATGGCAACGTTGGGGTACACTTTTGGTGAAATGTTCCAGGCTGTTAATCTCTGGAGGGCACATGACCTGACACACGTTGTACATACATCTGAGACGTTGGTATGTTACAGCTCGATGATCTGCTTATGCTTGGCATAGGCATTTCTAACAATCACTGCTCATACCAGGCTTCTGATATGTGTGATGTATCGCCATGTGTAGTGTGTGATTGGTAATGTCTGCACATGCTAGTTTTTGGAGGGGCACACAGGGCCTGACATCCTGCCACTGCATTGGTCTTCAGATATTGGGGCCTGCAGGTGCAGGTGTTTCTGCCCCTGTTGGCCACTGCTCTACGGCAGATTTTCAAAAAGCCAGTCAATATGGCACACACACTGGTCAGGTTTTCATGATGTCCGTGATGAATATGCCTCTCAGACAGATGCATACCATGGTGGTGTTCAATTAACTTGCAGCACACGCATCTTTATTGGATACATCGGCGAACATGAGTGTTCTTTGTCCCTGCATGGCTGCATTTGGTGGACTGTGCTGTGGGTGAGGCATATGTTTATGTGGTGTGGGCTGTTTATTGTAAAATATGTTGTCTTGACCAACACTTATGTCATCAGCAGGGGAATTCCAGTCTTTACTAACAGGTTTTGTGCATGGAAAAGAATATGGGGAGTGGAATGGCAGGTGCCCCAGCTGAGATTTGAACCTGGGGCCTTCTGCTCTTGGGGCACTTGCTATGTGTACTGCACCACCGTCTTAGCACAGCAACAGTTCATTCCCGGGGGAGTCCATGGCTGTTTGTCACACAGTGCCTGTCTGGTGGATTGGACTGCAGCCACATGAGGGTGGCTAGGCCAGCATCTGCTGTGGTGCAGCAGCCACTGCCCCCTCTGCCAGCAGTAGGCGTCCAACACCATGATAAAGTGGCCTTATATTGGGGACAGCATCACAGCTGACATGTGGCCCTCCGGTACTGCATTGTGTGTACTCTGCTGTAGGTGTTGTACATTTCTGAGGGGTATGAGCTACTTATGGTAAAATAGCAATCCTCAGAACATGCTTTTGTTCTCTGCAGGTGGGGTTTTTATTCCCTATAACGGTTTACTGGTGGATAAAATATGTGCACTGTGTTGCCGGTGGCCCCAGCTGGGAGTTGAACTTGTTATCTTTGCCTCCACAACACACTGGCTGTGTCCCCTGCACCACACTGCGGACACAGAGTCAATGTAGACCCTGCAAATAGCATGTCTGCTTGTCCTAGCGGCCCTTTCTGTTGTGGGCCACTGCACCCACGTGTCAGGGGCTCTGGCTCCATCTTCTCTGGCCACCTGCCACTGACCCCACTGATACCAGTACACCTCTGCTAACATGCTGCAGGCCCTGCTAGTGCTGGTGCCACTCAGTTGTTGAACATCCACTGTGCATGTACGCAACTACCTATGCTGTGCATTATGGGTTTGGGGTGACTACCTAGTCCTCCACACATCCCCACAAATCACACATGCTGTTGTGAAACATGTGCATGCCCTAGGGGAAATCACCATTGGTGTGGGGACACCTGCTCTCTCCTTCATCAATGTTGACTCATTCACATGTTATGCTGCATGAGCCGGGAACCCTTCCAACATGCCTATTTTTTAGCCCTGCCTTTCTTGAGAGTGTATGTTGATGTTTCACATTGCTGTGACCATTAGCCAGGTTGGTCGTCTTGTGTGGTACAATCAAGTGGTTTAGCAGCCCTGGGCGACACACCAGTCCTGGGAACAGTACAGGCATGGGTATGTTACACATAGCTGTTGGGGGTCAACCACCCAGGATGTACACACTGTCAGACAACAGACCTGTTGCACACATAACCCACATCTGAATGATTGTCATGTGGTGCTCAATGGGCAAAATGTACTGAGCATATACATCCATATTTCACTGTGTTCAATGAAAACATTAGATAGCTGTGTACCATGTCCCCAGGTGTGGGGTGGCATTGGTGACGTATGCAACTGCTACTATTGGGGGTTACAGGCAGGGCCCACTGTCCTGCCTTTCCAGGATGCATTGTGCAATGCGGCCTGTGGGTGTGGGTGTGTCAGGGCCTGTTGGCTGGTGCTTTTCATCGGGCCTTCCCACATCATGTCATGGTGTGGCAAACACTGTTGTGGTTTTATGCTGTCCCTCATGGATATGCATGTGCTACATCTGCATGACATGAGGGTGGTACATAGATATGCAGCACAGTCATTTGTATTAGAGGCAGCATGGAACCTGACTGGTGTGTGGTCCTCCAGGACTGCATTTGGGATACTCTGCTCTAGGTGATCACCCTGTTCATGGTGTCTGTGCTTGGGATGGTAAATGTTAGGGGTTTTACTGATGCCACTGTCCTCTGCCTTAAAGGTTTTGCTTACTACCACGGTTTATTTGTGTGTAAAATATGTGGTCATGATTGGCAATATCCCCAGCCGAGCTTTGAACCTATGACCTTCTGTTCTTTCATACACTTTCTGTGTACACTGCACCACTGTGTATCCACAGCTTGGCTGAGTTCCCTGGGATGTCCATGACTGTACATCCAACAGGGCCTGTCTGTTACAGTGGACGGTGCCAGCCTGCACCTGGCTAGTCAAATGTATGCTGTGGCTGGCAGGCACTTCCCTCTACACCATCTGTACAGTCCCACCAACATGCTAGCATGTCCTTATCTTAGCATAAGCATATGGCCTGATTGAGTGGAGCCACTCCAGGACTGCATTTGGGCGACTCGTATGTGGGTGATGACCATTGTTCTGATGTGTGTGCGGTGTGGGGTAAAAGAAGGATGTTTGCAACATGTTTATGTTCTCTGCAATAAAGGGGTGTCTTTCATATCTCTGTTTAGTGGTGGGTAATATATTGGCATGGGCCCCAGATGGGATTTGAACCTGTGACCCTATGGTCTTACAGGTACTGGCTCTGTCCACTGCACTACACTGTTGCCACAGAGATGGTGCAGTACCTGGGGATGATAAACCTGGCAGGATGGGGTCACACACCCTGCTCTGCACATTTTTACTGTGGGCTCCTTCACCCTGTCCGGTGACAAACATGCAAATAATACCCAGACATGACCACGGAAAGGGGCGATAAAATATAACCAACATGGGCTACAGTGATTTTCATGAACAAACATGGGGGACACTCCCAGGACAGCTACAAAAGAGGGGATTTTGTTTTTTGGAAGAGTCTCCGCTCCATACACCTTTCCATGGTTCATTCCTTTTTTTTGGAGCTTTCCTGGGTGTGTTTTTTATTTGTGCCCATTGCTAGCACTGTTCACCAGCTGAATTATAATTTTTAAAATGTTTGTTGTGGTCATTTTCGCTTTTTATTTGCACTTTTGTTCTGTGCACATGTATCACACTGCTGACGTTTTGCAGGTTTCCCCGGTTTTGCTGTACATTGATGACGGAAATGGTTTCTCTTCCCTTTAAATGCTTTCTACCGCGAGTGTTTCACTCGCGGTAGTTTTTACATGGAAATTCGGCCCCGATACTGTGCGGGGAGCCTCTCCCCTCCCACTCTCCACCCATTGACCCCGTCCCTCCGCCCCTCCGGAGCCTTCCTCCGCTCTTCTTTAGCCGTTCCACGCCTCTATCGGACATTTGCGGGCCCGCACTTGTACGGGGCCCGTTAGTGTGCCGCGTACCTGTGCGGGGGTGACACGCACGTGTGCGGGGCGTTTAAACGCGTTTATTCGCGTTTCAGTGCCGCATTTACGTGCGCTATTTTGCGGTGCGCACATTTGCGGATTTTAGTAAACATCCCCCTTAGTATCCCAAATTGAAGGATGGAATAAAATTATGACCTATGCAGCTCAAGCACCTCCCAGTCCGTCTCCAAAAAACACCGCAAAAGAGACCCTGGTTCTCTACCTCCCTACATGAAATGAGGAAAGATCTTAGATGATTGGAACGTCACTGGTGACGTACCCAAGACCACTCTATCTATACCACCTACACCAAAAAGCATCATGCCTACTGCGCTGAAACAATAAGATGAAAGAGAATACAATGAAAATGTCATCATGCGCTCTATAAACATACCTAGAGAACTATTCTCCATCACTAAATCTCTATTAAATGAACCAGCAAAACAGGGGCTCAAATTAAAATATCCCCACAGACCATAGCTGATCACCTTCACTCCAAATACTGCTCATCTCAGCCTAGACTAACCATCCATTCAGATCCACTAACCCCTAATACAACCCTTTTAGTAACCTGGAATAAGTTTGACCCTCTATCTGTTGACAACATAATTATGGTCATCAAAAATCTAGACACATCTACTCCTGTCCTAGAACCATGTCCGGTCACTTGGATAAAAAGTACCAAGGAAACTCTTAACACCTACATTCTATCCATAGTAAAAAAAAAACTCCCTACAATCTGGTATCATGTCAACACCCCTGAAAATGAGCTCAAGCTGCCCCATCCTAAAAGACAACAAGCTTGACCCCACTATATCCTCATCCTATAGACTGATATCAAGTGTCCCCTTCCTGGCAAAAATAACTGAAAAGATTGTCAAAACACAACTACAGAACTACATTGATGACCATGCACCCCTTGATCCCTTCTGACATGGATCTAAATGGAACTATGGTGTCGAAACCTTAATTACGTCCCTTCTAGACTCAGTGATCTCCTACACCCAAACACCTACCTAAGACTGTCTACTAATCTTCCTCGATATATCGTCTGCTTTTGATTCCCTTCCTCATGACCAACTCCTGGACAGATTATATGACATTGGCCTTAGAGATACTACACTGAACTGGTTCTGATCCTACCTTGAACACAGAACTCAACAGGTAAGAATTGGTGAAAAGACCTCCCAGGCATTCATACTAATGCAAGGTGCACCACAAGGTTCCAGCTTATCTGCACTCCTTTTCAAAATCTTTCTCCAACCCATATGCAAATCTTTCAAGACCGTAACATCCAATACCAACTCTATGCAGATGACATTATGTTCTTCACCCCCTTTAACAGAGCAACTCCCAATTTTGCCAATGTTTGTAATGCTTTACGAAGATCAGAAACTGGCTCCACCAACACAACCTCTTCATTAACCAAGCTAAAATGGAAGCACTATCTCTTCCAATCCATCTTATTCCCCCCTTACATCACTTGTCCTCTGCGATTACACTACCCGTGTAAAAAATGAAGTTAAATATCTTGGCATAATAATTGATCAGAACCTTACCTTCCAGGAACAGATAAGAAGAACAACAAAAGCCATTTACACCAAGATCAGAACCCTGACAAACTTCCGCCCCTTATTAAATCCAGATTCCTTTCATACCATCTGCCAAGCCCTAACCACCCCATCCCTTGACTATTGCAATCTCATATATCATGGTCTCTCAAACCAAAGAATCCACCCTCTCCAAATGGCCCAAAAAATTATAGCATACCTAATTCCAACACACCCAGACAAGCCCACATTACCCCTGTCCTCCAAGACCTCCACTGACTCCCTTATTCTTGCCAGAATAAAATTTAAAACCCTCACCCTGATTCATAAAGTCATACACAATGAATCAGTTCTCTGTCTTCTTTCCCTTCTCTCTAGGCCTAATAACACCAGATCACATAGATCCAACTCTGCAAATCTCCTAAATATCCCAAAACAATAGAAAAAAGCAGCAATCTACTTGCAAACGAGCCTTCTCCCTCTTTGCCCCCCTCAGAATGGAACGCCCTTCCATCTGACTTACGAGGATGCTCCAACCATGCAGAGTTCTGTAAAAGGTTCATAAGAACATAAGATATGCCATACTGGGTCAGACCAAGGTCCATCAAGCCCAGTATTCTGTTTCCAACAGTGGCCAATCTAGGTCATACGTACCTAGCAGTTTCCCCAAGGGACACAGGTTCCACAATGCTTGTATTGGTTCAAGCATTGATATCCTGGGTCCCTTCTTAATAATGGTTTATGGACCTTTCCTCCAGGAACTTGTCCAAACCTTTTTTAAACCCAGCTACACTAACAGCCTTTACTACATCCTCCGGTAACAAATTCCAGAGTTTGATTACACGTTGAGTGAAAAAATATTTTCTTTTATTAGTCTTAAATAGTTTACCCTGTAGCTTCATTGCATGTCCCCTAGTCTTTCTATATTCTGATAAGGTAAACAATCGATCTACGTTTACCCGTTCCACTCCGTTCATTAATTTATAGACTTCTATCATATCTCCCCTCAGCCGTCTCTTTTCCAGGTTAAAGAGCCCCAACCTTTTTAGCCTTTCTTCATAGGAGTAGCCTTCCATCCCCTTTACCATTTTGGTGGCTCTTCTCTGAACCTTTTCTAAAATTGCTATATCCTTTTTAAGATATGGCGACCAGAATTGCACACAATATTCAAGGTGCGGTCTCACCATGGAACGATATAGAGGCATTATAATATCTTTTGTTTTATTTTCCATTCCTTTCCTTATCATACCTAGCATTCTATTTGCTCTCTTGGCCGCCGCTGCACACTGGGCCGAGGGTTTTAACATGGTATCCACAAGGACGCCTAAATCTTTTTCTTGGGTGGTGGTTCCTAATGTGGAACCTTGCATCGTGTAACCATAGTTTGGGTTGTTCTTCCCTAGGTGCATAACCTTGCACTTCTCCACATTAAATTTCATCTGCCATTTTGATGCCCAGTCTTCCAATTTATCAAGATCCTCTTGCAATTTTCCACAATCCTCCTGGGTTTTAACAACTTTAAATAGTTTTGTGTCATCAGCAAATTTGATAACCTCACTCGTTATTCCACTTTCCAGGTCATTTATGAATATGTCAAAAAGCAGCGGACCCAGCACAGATCCCTGGGGTACACCACTATTCACCTTTCTCCATTGGGAAAATTGGCCATTTAGCCCTACCCTCTGCTTTCTATCTTTTAACCAGTTCCTGATCCACAGTAGTACACTGCCTCCTATCCCATGACTCTTTAGTTTTGCCAAAAGTCTCTCATGAGGGACCTTGTCAAAGGCTTTCTGAAAGTCCAGATACACAATATCAACCGACTCACCTTTGTCCACCTGTTTATTCACTCCTTCAAAAAAACATAACAGATTAGTAAGACAAGATCTTCCTTGTCTAAAGCCATGTTGGCTGTCTCCCATTAGGTCATGACTATCTATATGCTGAGTAATTTTATTCTTTATGATGGTTTCTACCATTTTTCCCGGTACTGATGTCAGGCTCACCGGTCTGTAGTTTCCCGGATCACCCCTCGAACCCTTTTTAAAAATTGGTGTTACATTGGCGATCCTCCAATCCTCAGGTATTAGAGATGATTTTAATGATAGTTCACAGATTACTGATAGCAGGTCTGCAATCTCAAATTTCAGTTCTTTCAACACCCTTGGATGTAAACCATCCGGCCCAGGTGATTTGCTACTCTTCAGTTTATCTAATAGTTGTAGGACATCTTCCCGATGTATCGATATTTCCTTCAATTCTTCCACACCTTTAAATACCACTTCAGTCGTGGGTAACATCCCTACATCTTCCTCAGTAAAGACCGAAGCAAAGAATTCATTCAGTCTCTCCGCTATCGCCTTGTCGCCTCTTAGTGCTCCTTTAACCCCTTTATCATCTAATGGACCAACTGACTCTCTCACGGGTTTTTTGCTACGAATGTACTTGAAAAGGTCTTTATTTCGCGTTTTTGCTTCCGCAGCAAGCTTCTTCTCAAATTCTCTCTTTGCCTGCCTTATCAATGCCTTGCATTTGACTTGCCAGTGCTTGTGCTGTTTCCAGGTTTCATCATTTGGCTCTTTTTTCCATTTCTTGAAAGATGCTTTTTTGGCAACAACAGCCTCTCTGACCTCAGCTTTAAACCATGCTGGCAATTTTTTGGACTTCCTTCCACTTTTCTTAAAGCGTGGAATACAGCTGGTCTGGGCTTCCAAGATAGTATTTTTCAACAACACCCAAGCTTGATGTACGTCTTTAACCTTTGCAACTGCTCCTTTTAGTTTTTTCTTAACTGTTTTCCTCATTCTATCATAGTCTCCCTTTCGAAAGTTAAAGGGTAGTACCTTACTCTTTCAAGAACACTTTGCATAACCCCCTAACCACAGCCACCCTAGTACAACCCAGTCCCTTAACCTTTAAGCAGCAGGCATTCTGCCTTTGACCCTCCCACCCTGCCTTAAAGGTCCTCCTCCCCCCTCATTCAATACCTAACCCTCCCCTTTCTTTGCCCTTTAGAATGTTACCTTCCCCGGCCTATCTTTCTATTAATCTGTCAAATGTTAAAGTTGACTGTTAAGTGTTCCTTGTTTTATCTTTATCTTTATTAATTTTTTGTTCTTTGTACAGCAGCTGTACCTACACCGTTACAAGTTAAGTTACATATAAACCATCTTGAATTGTAGAAAGATGGCATATAAAAATTTTTAAATAAATAAATAAATAAGGGTCAGGAATGGCATTAGGAGGGATGCAACCTGGCAATTGCCCTGGGCCGAGGGCCTCATTTCTGTTTGAGACTAAAAAAGGCACAGCGTGCTAGTGGGCTTTAGAGTTCCCTCTCTAATTGTATGTCTCTATTCTTCATGTCCATCTCTCCTCTTGTCCCTTTCCCTATCCCCCCATGCCCAATATACCCTCTCTGTGTTCCTATCCCCTCATATTCAGTATCTACACTATGTATCCCGACCCCATCATGTCCAACATCATTCCTCTGCATACCTACCTCCCAAGCCCTCAGTGTGTACCTAATCCCCCCCCCCCCCCCAATGTGCAGCAAAAGAAAAAGCAAGAGTGCAGTGCAGGGCCTGCATTTAGACCATGTGAGCACTGAGATGTCTCAGTGATGACTTGTCCCAATCTAATCTCAGACATCGGATGTGATGGGATGTCGCAGAACTGTGCCACTGTGTACATGATTAAAATAGGCCCTGTGCTGCGCTTTTGCATCAAGTTACAGATCCGAGCAGCCCAATCCAGGGTTTCATGGGAGCAGTGGCGGCATTTAGATAGAATAGAGTGGCAATCAGGAATGGGAGCAATCGGCGGTCGGCAGAAAACCCGGCCTTTCATTAGCTGGTTTTACTGTCCTGCCAGGTGCTGGCCTCTTATTTGTGAAAACAATCTAAGCTGGCCTAAAACTGGCCATTTGGCAACCCTACACCAGATTTCTTCCTTCCAGTCCCCAACTCCTGCCTCTAGCATTAGCCACTGCCTCCCAGCATTACACTCCAGCCCCTGCATTAGCCCCTAGTCTCCGCCTCCCACCCCAGTCCTTGCATTAGCCATTAGCCCCTTCTCCCAATCCCAGCTCCTTCACTATCGCCCAGCCCCCACATTATTCCCAGCCCCTGCATTGGCCCTTAACCCCCAAATTAGCCCTAAGCTCCAGTGTTAGATCCAACATCAGCTCCAGCACTAGCCTTCATGTTGGCCCCCCCAGCCCCTTTGCATCCAACTTCTTCTCCCAGACCTATTCAAACTAACTGCTCTCTTCTCCTACCTTAGCAGTGCATCTAAATGTCCTGCAAAGCGGCGAGAGCTTGTATTTCTACTCCTGCCATTCTGCCTGCTCTTTTCTACCTCTGGCCTTGTCTCTCCTGCACAAGGATGACCAAAAGGGACCTGCAGAATAGAGCTGCAAAACTCGGTACCCTTTTTGCCGCGGATATGATGTCAGTTGCATCGATGTTTTCCAGGGCTTCATCTTCCTCCCATGGATCTCAGGTAACTAAATTTAAGTCTTCTAAGACTGACCAGTCCTTGAAGGGTAGATCTCCTTCAAAGTATCGAGATGCCTCTGGCATTGCCCTCGAGGATAGTTCACTGGCAAAACAGCCCCGGCGGGAGTCTTCAGGCTCCAAAGCATTAACGGGGCTCCAGGATGTTCCAGAGGCTTCCACCTCTGTAGAACTACTGGTGCCATGTTCTGGGGTCGTAGCTGCTTCCACCGGTACCGGCACCCAGGCATCGGCAGGAGCGATGGATAAGAGAATCCTCGCTATTGAACGCAGTCTAGCGTCCCTCTTAGCAGCTTTGGTACCGCTAAGACCGCTACAGACGGTTCAACAGGTATCGGTACTGACATCAGTACCGGTACCGATAGTACTTGCTTCGACAGCACTGCTTCCCCACATGCCGAGCCTTGAGTCTATCTCGAGTATCGGGGATCAGGAATGGAGACATTTCGGTACTGACTTCGAGTGGTACCGATACCATGCGTTACAGGAGCACTCAGTACAGAGTGCCCTTGAGTCTTCCGATTCCGGTGACTCTGACGATTCTATCAGTACCAGACCGAAACTACTAGAGGATTCAACTCCTTCTCCTCAACACAGAATGTCTCCTCCAGAAGGTATGTCCTTCCAGGATTTCATACGTGATTTGGCAAAGGGTCTTGCTATCACTGTGATTCCAGAAAAGGAACCTAGGGCAGAAGAATTAAGAATTCTACAATACCCTATGGCTCCCAAGGAGGCAACTATGCTTCCCATTCACAAGATCTTACATGATCTGATGTTGAGAATGTGGGAAACTCCTTTAATGGTATCTTCACATTCCCAATGCCTTGACACTTCCAAGTTGTCCTGGTTTTCAAAAAACTCAGTTACCACACCATTCAATGGTAGTGGAATAGGCCATGCGAAGAATCAAGAGTGCTAAAACAAATTCTTCTAATCCTCCAGGCCATAAATCCAGGACACTCGATGCGTTTGGGCATCAATGCTTTCAATACTCACTGCTATCAGCCAGGATCAGTTCCTACATTCTTTACATGGGAATGTTCCTGGAAGAAGTCACAAAAGACTTAGAGCTCATTAGCCCTTGTGTCTCTGTGGAAAAAAGAGAAGACTACCTTACTCTGGTTAAGCACACCCAGAATGTCTCTAAATTCATGAACCGTGCTACCTTTGATTGCTTTGAATGTATTAGCAGAACCTCTACTATATCCATAGGAGCACGTCATATTGCTTGGCTTCAAGCATCAGACTTAGAACAGTGGGTGCAAGAAAAGCTGGGAAACATTCCTTGTACAGGAGAAAATCTCTTTGGCAAGGACTGGCAAGCACAAAACATCACGTTATCACTAACAGCAGTTCCATGGTCGGATCATAAACTCATTTCCTTTCAAATTCCGACCCCCATCAAGTCACTGAGACCCATTACGAACTCACAAACAAACACAACCGCAAATACCAGAAGATTTCACCCATTTAACAAAGAACGCATCCTGGCTGAAACAAACTCTCTCCTTGATAACACCTCACAAGACCTAGATGTCCTAATCTCCACGTGGAACAGCAGACTCAGCTCGATCGCAATCCGTCCCCCCACATCCAAAGCCCCAAAGAAAAGACCATCCGCACCATGGTTCACAGCTGACCTAAGGGCGTCTCTAACCCTCCTACGAAGATTGGAAAAACGCTGGAGGAAATCACGTACCAGCAGTGACCAAGCAGCATACATCCAACTCCTACACAACCATCGCAGGGCAGTCACAGACAAGATGAAACAACATCACACTGACACTTTGAAACGTTCATTAAACAAACCGCATGACCTCTTCAACCTGGTCAAATATCTTGCCAAAGAACCGACCCCGGAACGCACAGGATCTATACACCCACAGGATTACGCCGTATTTATGCAATCAAAATTATGCAAGACTGACAAGATGATGATACCAGACCCTCCTGATGACAAAGCACGCACAGCATTTCTAACCTCTTTTACTACTCCGTCTAAGAGAACTATCGAAGACACCATTGCTACCCTAAATACCTCCACTTCATACTCAGATCCATGTCCAGCATTCTGGATAAAAGATCTACGATCCGACCTTGCCCCAATCTTAGCTAAAATGATAGGATTATCATTCAGCACCGGGTCATTCCCATCTACGCTCAAACAGACCTCCGTTAGACCGCTGCTTAAAGACACCAAATTAGACCCTCAAAAGGTCGAGTCTTACAGACCCATATCCAGTATCCCGATGCTCGCCAAAATCATTGAAAAAATAGTCTACAGGCAACTACAAGATCATGTGGACACTAACGCACCTCTAGATCCATCACAACACGGGTTCAGAGAGTCACACGGAGTGGAAACACTACTCACTACTCTTTTCAACACCATAATCTCAGGCATCGACAACTCACGTACAGGTTTCGCACTTATCTTTCTAGATATTGCGGCAGCCTTTGACTCAGTCCGCCATGAGATTCTCCTGATTCGACTAAGAGAGAAAGGCATTACCGAAACAGCGCTTGAGTGGTGTAGGTCTTACCTATCTGGAAGATGGCAACATGTACGAACAAACGGGACCACATCCAAGCCATTCCTACAAAGTCAAGGAGTCCCTCAAGGATCCTCCCTATCGTCACTTATGTTTAACATTTATATCCAACCCATCTGTAATATCATTAGGTCCTTCAATGTGAGTTGCATGATTTACGCAGACGATGTCCTACTGTACCTGCCAATATCACTGGACTGCCCGGACCTCACCCCACTAACCAACTGCTTCAATGCAATATCAGAATGGCTCCTCTCCCAAAATCTGCGTATCCAACATAAGAAAACTGAGGTCCTGTTCATCTCTAGAAATCCAGAATTCACTCCACCTAACCAACTGGAAGTAGACAACGCCAAACTACAAGTAAAATCAGCCATACGGTATCTCGGAGTCACATTGGATCAGAACCTCAACATGAAGCAGCACATAGCAAAAATAGTAAGAGCAATCTACTTCAAAATCAGATCCCTCAGACACATACGCCCTCTACTCGAGATGAGCGACTTCCGTACCATCTACCAAGCCCTCATCATCCCTCATTTTGACTATGCAAACGCCATCCTACAAGGACTCCCCCAGACAACCTTACATCCCTTACAACTTGCCATGAACTGCGCTGCGCGAATCCTCTTTGGAGCACCAAGGAGAGAGCACATCACACCCCTCCTGATGCAGCTTCACTGGCTCCCCATCCAAGCCAGGATTAGCTTCAAGACCTTAGTGATGACATTCAAAGCCATCAACGGGTTATACGCCTCTTCAATATGTGACCTCATACAACCACCCACACCCAACAGGATAAGAAGAACCTCTACAGCCAACATGCTAGCAATACCAAAAGTGATGACAAGATGCGCCATATCAACTTCAAACAGAGCCTTCAGTCTGAGTGCCCCAAGCCTCTGGAACTCCTTACCACCACATATCAGAGCTATCCCCAACTTGAGCCAGTTTAGGAAGGTCTTAAAACACTTCCTCTTCATTAAATACCTCACAGCCTCCCCCGAACCCCAGCCACCATGTATGAGCAACACACAATAACTCCATCTCTCATATATACAGTTACCTTGTTCAATGTTCCACATATGTAGATAGTTTCCCCTGTTATCCAAGTTACTGCTCCTGTTCATTGTAATGACCTGACTCTTGTTTATTGTCGGATATTGTTTGTTCTATGTAAACCGCGCTGATCGCAAATAGTGCGGTATATAAGAGATGTAAATAAAATAAATAAATAAAATAAAATAAAATAAAAACAAGGCTAATCAGATTGAATCTGATAATACTACTTTGAACAGATTGTCAAAGTCCACAGCCAACCCAGCAAAGAAGAAAACATTTAAAAAAAAACCTTTTTCAGTAAGGAAAATAAGTTTTACCCATCTTACACCCATCAAAGCCACTGTTCGCTTCATGTTCCCCAGAAGGGGCAACAACAGAACAGACAGAAAAGAAAGTTGCAAGATCAAAGAGCTCAACTGGCCCAACAGACCCAGCCCCCTCAGGGTCTTTGAGGTCTACCTAGAGAACTTAGTCATTCTGCCCCTAAAAGTTCCAGAACCCTTAACCATTCCAGGAAGGCTATGCTATTTTGCCAAAAGATGGCAACAAATAACATCAGAAAACTGGACTCTGTCCATTGTACGACTGGGGTACAAGCTTCACTTTTTCAATTTGCCCCCACCTACAATAATAAAACAGTTCAATTCTCAGGCCCCTGCCACCAACCTCTTGTGGCAGGAGGTCATATCACTTCTCGCTCAAGGAGCAATTGAAGAAGTACCCATACCCCAACAGGGTTCAGGGTTTTACTCCCCCTATTTTCTTATTCCAAAGAAGACAGGGGGACACAGACCTATACTAGACCTCAGAGAATTAAACAAATATTTGTTCTGAGAAAAGTTCAAAATGTTCTCCCTCAGGACACTCCTACCATACCTTCAAAGTCAGGACTGGCTATGTTCTCTAGATCTAAGAGATGCGTACACACATATCCACTCAGATCACAGGAAGTTCCTTCGATTTCAGGTCCAAGGAAGACACTTCCAGTACAGAGTTCTTCCTTTCGGACTGGCCTCTGCTCCAAGAGTCTTTACAAAATGCATGGCAGTGGTAGCAGCATTTATGAGGACTCTGGGAATATTCGCCTTCCCTTACTTAGACGATTGGTTCATTCGAGCATCGACAGCTCCAGAGGCCAGCTTCACTCTTTCTCGAGCAATGAGAATTCTTCAATACTTAGGACTGGTCATAAACCTCCCAAAATCTCATCTCACCCCCTCACAATCTCTTGAATTCATAGGTGCTCGTCTAGACACACAGCAGTCAAGGGTTTTCCTGCCACAGCCACGCTGTCTACGGATAATACAACTGGCATCTCAAGCATCTATGAAGGTGTTCCTTACTGCTCGGGAGATGCTTCAACTTCTGGGACACATGGCATCCACTGTCCATGTTGTTCCCTATGCTCGCCTCCACATGCGAGCTGCCCAGTGGACCCTATCCTCTCAATGGTCACAGGCCTCGGGTCAGCTAATGGACAAGATCAGAAACACCACACGTCTGATTTCATCCCTGCAATGGTGGCAATCTCTAGAAAACCTCCTCGTAGGCTCTCCTTTCCAGCAGCCTCTTTATCAGGCCACCCTAACAACAGATGCGTCCAAGATGGGTTAGGGGGCCCACTTGCACTATCTCTCCACTCGGGGTCTTTGGACTTCACAGGAGGTTTCCCTTCACATAAACCTCCTAGAGCTGAGAGCCCTCTTCAATGCTATTCAAGTCTTTCAGGCCCATCTCAGCAACAAGACAGTACTGGTCCAAACCGACAATCAGGTAGCTATATTCTATGTGAACAAGCAAGGTGGAACAGGCTCTCTGTCGCTATGCAATGAAGCTTTGCAACTATGGGCCCTCGCCAGAGAGTTGCAAATTCACCTGTTTGCCGTATACCTTCCGGACATTCAAAATTTATGGGCAGACAGACTCAGTCGAATACTGCTGCCACACGAGTGGTTCCTCCACTCATATCAGTTTTCTCGAGTATTTCAAATCTGGGGAACACCAGTTATAGACCTCTTTGCAAGTCCACAGAATGCCAAACTTCCCTGATTCTGTTCCAGAATCCCGGCTCACAACTGTCAGGCAAGAGATGCTTTCCTACTCCACTGGGGTCTGGACTTCCTCTATGCTTTCCCACCCATTCCCTTCATTCCCAAAACTTTATTCAAACTTCAGAGAGACAGAGATCGTATGATACTCATAGCTCCACATTGGCCATGACAAACGTGGTATCCTCTTCTTCTGCGTCTCTTTCAAACCACTCCTTTGGAGTTGGGGAATGCTCCAGATCTTCTGTCTCAGGAGGACGGATGCTTACTGCATCCCAATCCCCAGTCCCTACATCTCAGGGCCTGGTTACTAAAAGCCTAGAATTCCAGGATATTAACCTTTCTCAACAAGTAAAGCAGATCCTTCTGGGTTCCATAAGACCTTCCACAAGATGTTCCTATGCTTTTAAGTGGAAAAGGTTCTCTGTCTGGTGTTCACAAAAGGGACTTAACCCCCTTTTGGTACCTGTAGAGTTGTTACTAGAGTATCTCCTCCAATTATCAACTTCTGGTCTGAAGACCAATTCAGTGAGAGTCCATCTTGGTGCTATTGCTGCTTTTCATAAACCTTTCGATGGAAATACTACGGGAAGTCTAGCATTAATGAAATTATTTAAATCACTAGGATCAGAAAAAATATACTTAACACCCTCAATAAGCACCAAACATCTGCAGGGAAACCGAAGAAAAAAAGTACCTCCAATATTTAACACCCCAGGTTTATACTGCAAAAATTGCTTTCTCCTCTTTTGTGTTTCTCTAACTAGTAGTATTACCAACTGAGTAATGGTGGTGTTTAGTTCAGCTTATTCCTCCATGTGTATCTCAGAGGCCTGCTGCCACCTGGGTTCTTTCTTTGTGTTTATTGTAAACTTTCCAACTAAGGTGTATTTACCAAATCTCTGCTTTGGTATGATAGTTTCTTCTCCTCTTCCTCTCTTCATTGTGGACTATAACAGCGTTTGACTATTGTATACTTATAATAATTTGTTTTCCTTTTGCTTATTTATCTGTCAGATTTGCTCTATTCATTGTAAGAAATTTATTTTCTTGCTGTATTTTGTTAAAATTCATAAATAAATAATTAAACCTTTCGATGGACAACCTATTTCCTCTCATTCACTTGTATCAAGATTTATGAGAGGCCTACTTTTAACAAAACCTCCCATTAAACCACCACCGGTGGCATGGGATCTGAATCTTGTTCTTGGTCAGCTTCTTTGAACCTTTAGCCACTTCAGACCTAAAGTTTCTTTCATGGAAAGTTATTTTCCTAATTGCCATCACTTCTGCAAGATGCATTAGTGAACTACAGGCGTTAGTAGCTGACCCTCCTTATACAAGGTTCCACCATGATAAAGTAGTCCTCAGGACTCATCCTCACTTTATGCCAAAGGTGGTTTCGCCTTTTCATTTAAACCAGTCGGTTTATCTTCCTATATTCTTCCCTAGGCCTCATGCCTCCAGTGTGGAAAGGAATCTTCACACATTGGATTATAAAAGAGCCTTAGCCTTTTATCTCCAAAGAGCTAAGCCACATAGAAAATCTTCTCAGCTTTTTGTGGCTTTTGACTCTAGTCATTTGGGACTTCCAGTTTCCAAAAGAACTCTGTCAAATTGGATTGCAGATTGCATATCCTATACATATCAGAGTAAAGGACTTTCTCTCAAGGGCCATGTCATGGCTCACAATGTGAGAGCAATGGCAGCCTCAAAGGCTAACCTCTGTTCTGTGTCTATTGATGACATCTGCAAAGCAGCCACTTGGGCTTCGGTACACACCTTCACAGCCCACTACTGCTTAGACAAGGATTCCCGTCGGGATGCCTCATTTGGCCAGGCTGTTCTCCAGCATCTCTTCCATATTTAATACAACTCCTATCCACCATCCATGGTTTGGATGCCAGAGGTCCTTGGAAGGACGCATGACCCATCTCACCTGGGTTTGCAGCTTTCTGGGGTCACTCCTTGGCATCTTTCAGCTGGGGAGTCCCCATATGTAAAGACTACATTCCTGATTGTTCCTGGAAATAGCGTAGTTACTCACCTGTAACAGGTGATCTCCAGGAACAGCAGGAATGTAGTCTTCACAACCCACCCACCTCCCCTAGGAGTTGTATCTATCTATCTCTTTTTCTACTTCTCTCCTTTGTCTCAGCTATAAACTCAACTGAAGTGAGAGAGGTACAGAGGCAGGAAGGCAGCACGCATG
Source organism: Ichthyophis bannanicus (assembly GCA_033557465.1). Lineage (NCBI taxonomy): Eukaryota > Metazoa > Chordata > Amphibia > Gymnophiona > Ichthyophiidae > Ichthyophis > Ichthyophis bannanicus. The sequence continues at coordinate 763,010,329 of CM066036.1, read as the reverse complement.
CACTGTGGGATGCTCCCGAAAGCATTCCTATTGGACGCTGGGGAGCATTCACATGCGGGCTCCGTCGGTACCGACGATACCCATATGTGAAGACTAAATTCCTGCTGTTCCCGGAGATCACCTGTTACAGGTGAGTAACTATGCTTTACTGCCAATTAATATCCCTCTATATCGGTATTTACATGGTTTACAGTGTTTTAAACCATGTAAATGCCTTTGAATACTGGGTCCCTTATGTTTATCCTATGATCCAGTAGGCCTGCTGTGAACCTGGATACTTTCAAGTTACCACAAAAGAGTTCCAGGTAGGACTACTTAATGTATATTTTATCAGGCATAAATCTATACTGGCTCATGACCTTATCTTTGGCAAATGCCTCCATATTTTATATGTGGCTGAGACATTATTTACAGAGGGCAAACTCCTACCTGCTTCAGACATATCCTACAAATTTTTCCCTTTATCATATTGATTGGCATGGAACACAAGGTGATGGGGTTACCTTCTACTTCAATCACTCAAAATGCCCACATAGCGACATTAATTGGGGATATTCAGTGGTACTAAACATGTCAGTCCCGCTGAATATCCCGTTCAGCAGCATTTACATGGTTTATAGGTCTGTAAACCATGTAAATTCCATCGGGCCCAAAATTACTAGACACTTGGACAAACATGGTTTAATGGGCAAAGCCAACATGGATTTAGCCAAAGGAGATCTTGCTTTACCAATCTGCTCCATTTCTTTGAAGGCATGAAGAAACACATTAATAAAAGTGAGTAAGTTGATGTGAAGTGGCATTTTAGAAAGGGTATCCAAATGCAATTTGAGACATATGGGCCGAACATACAGAAAAATGCCAAGGACATCTATGTTTTGGCCTGATTTTAGAAACATCGACCTCTCTCTCAGACATTGTATGGCACATATTCCATTTACATTGGCATACCCTTGTACTACAGGGGTCCCATAAACAGACTGTTGCTATGCCCATCTAGTTCCATGGCATGTAGCAGCTACCTAGATGTGTTCTCTCACATTCTGAAGCCACCTGCTGGGTGCTCTCAACCCTCCACACAGCATAGTGCTGTGTGAGTGTTAGCATGTGAATCTGGATGGCAAGTAGTGCATGGTTTCACATAGCTCATGTGCGCCTGATGTGCGGTTGCTACTAATGTGTGACTGCAACACCTGAAGCAGCCTTACTTCTCTACCGCTGCCGTGCTCCCTACATTTATCACAGCCGCTCCGCTTCTAACCTTGCAGTAGTCCTGCACTAACCATGCATTAATAGCATGCTATCTGCAGCACTTTAGTAAGTATGTCCCAGAGATGTATTAATTGTCCATTTAATTGTTAGGAAACAAATAAATAGCATTGATTATGGATATCAAGGGGCTGATTATATAAGGGGCTGCATAAAGATCATTTCTGAACATATATCTCTATTTTCAGGGCCTTCCACATGCGAATGCACACAGAAATCAAGAGGTTGCTATTCTGTAAGTACATAGTTAAGACAACATGTGCTTTCAAATGTGGGTGGAGCACAAAATACTATAACTCACGTGTATCCCTAAAAATTCTAAGTGCAGGCATTTACATCTCCTATAGAGCAGACGTAGGTGTTTGTGCCTAGTTTGTGTGCATGTTCCTCTTTTATAAAGTAATGCAGGCACATGCTTCATTTAATTGCCCTGAAAAGCATGAATACACACATGTGTAAACACTGCTGGAGTTTATGAAATTACCCTCTAAGGAGAGGGTAGTTTTATAAAGAGGTGCCTGTTTTTAGATTACAACAATATCCATAAACGTCAGCATTTTAGTCATTTATGCATATAAGTGATCATTTACATGCCTAAATGATCTCTTACAGAAAACCGACTAATGTGAAGGCATTCACATCATTTGCATGCTGCAAACTTTCACTGAGCATGTGCACTGGGGTGGTGCACAGACTGTACAGTTCAAGGGCTGATGTGATGCACCTTAATTTAAAGCATATTCTCTACTATTAATGCTTGTATTTTAAAAAATCAAGTATACCCTTTCTTGACTTAGAAAATAGGAATAAAGTAGATGTATGAACATGTGTGTTAAGTAGGTGTGATTTCATAAAATTACCCTCTAAATTAACTCATCTGGGAATAAACAGCACTTTCTAGTCCAGTGATCATTTCCCCAAATGCTATCCAAAGTCAGAATTTTAGGTTTCATCATCTGAGAACTAAGGCAAAAAATTGCCTCTAGGATAACTCCAATTGGTTTAATAGAAATCCCTCCTTGCTCTTGAACCTCTCCCTCCAAAGTTGCTCCTTCTTGCCATCCTGAATTCCTTGGGCAGAAATTGCTCGAGTAGTGCTTGCATCTACAGCTTCAGTTTTACTGAAAATTGACCTGTATGTTTCTTTTCTATGTTCAGGCAGATTTTTGGCCCACGACTATCCATATAAGGGCTGAAATCCACAGATAGGCAAATTAATAGTTATGTTTACTAAGCCAAGATAACAGTTAATCTGTGCTATTTGTAACCGGTTCCATTTTATTCAATAGGATCTAGTTACAAATAGGATGGATTAACCATTAGCCCAGCTTAGTAGACACATCTCTGTGTTCACTGGCTGCCAGTGAACATATAACTTGTTTTGATATTCTCCACACTCAGAATATTATACATTATGGTAATGTCCTAACCAAGAGGTGTTATCGTGAGATTATCTGTGCATAATTCAATATACTCGTAATAGGTTTAAAATAAAAAAATTCACAACAGAGCATAATGAACTCTATTAAATACATTCTTTTATTTTTGAAAAGACCTAGATCTCATCAGAAATTGCATTATGAAAAGTTATAGAATGGACCTTGGAAGACTGAAAAACATCTTGAAAATCCTAGCTAAAGTCAAGGCAGTACGAAGGGTGAGCCAAAAAGAAATAGAATCGCAAAAGTAAGTTATTTGAATTCAACATCATCTTCAATGTGTGTAAAACTTTAAACTTGTGACACAGCTGATACAAATTACAAAGCTTCTCTTTCCAAATGCTTTTGGTCTTATGTTTAAACTAAAGCTCACTGGAAATGTTGCTATTGGTTATCCTTGAAAGTAAGAAAAAAAATAAAGGGAGATGCATGATGCACCTGAACACATTCAAATGAAAAATATCACTGCTCTACTCTCTTACATTAAAGTAGACAAATCCCTAATAACAGACATAGTCATCTGCAAATGTGCAAAATACAGATGGATTTGATAAACTGAGAACATACAGTATTAGCTATCTGATTTTTTGCAAAAGCAATGTGATAAAACTGTGGACAATTCAAAGGTGAATAAGTTAGCCTTAGATATGAAATGAAGTGTATCTTTTGCCAGTTGAGTCTTCCAAATTGCATTATCCTTGATTATATAGAAGAGAAGCCAATCAGTATTGAGTATTCTAGGGAAAAAGTTGCATTGACAGTTTGCACTCGTAATACAAAGTGAAATATCAGCACAACCACAAAGTTCCTCCTCTTCTTCTCATACTGTGTGAAACCATAAAGCACTCATTTTCAAATGGTTTTCAGAGATCATGCCTTATGATTATAATGGGATGATTAGGGGGCAAGCACTGGTAATGGGCTGAGGGGGGACTAGCTATGGAAATGAGCTGATTAGGGAAGGCTAGGTCCAGGGCCGGATTTACCTTGAGTGAGGCCCTACGCCAACAAAAATTGTGGGCCCCCAGCAGGGGCGGCCCAAGGGGGGTGTGGGGCCTCATTTGCATAAGGGGCCTCATTTGCATAAATATTTGCATAATGTTACCATATACTAACTTTTAGTAAACGTGCCTCTTAATGAGTGTATGGATAAAGAAAGACTAAAAGATTTCTACATTACTATAATCCAGTGCCAACTGCCAGACACATTAGGAACTACTACAAACACTGCCCATTTAGAACCCATAGCAAACCCGCCGTATCCTAACAGCACTACCAGGACTCACAAAGCACCATACTCTACCAATCAAAAGGCAACACTGCAAATATTAAACCAATACATTTCAGAGAACAACAATACATGACCTACTGGGGAAAGAGAACAAGTGGCAATGTCAAATAGGAATTATATAAACAGAACACCTCAGCTCAGTTACACATGCAGAACATAGACCATCACCAAACAAGGAATCACAATTTAGAAACAGGAAGACAATAATTAAACTGGGAATCCCAAAAGTCAAACTTGGAATGTACAACACTGTAGAAATAAAACACTGTAGAAATAAAACTATACATTAATTTGCTCTTGTACTAAACAAAGCACATTTACCAGAGCTGACATATTCCAATTAATAAATTCAAAATAAAGAGATATTTTTCTACCTTTTGTGCATTTTTTTCAGCTGCAATTGCTCCAGCCACTTTCTTCTGGTTTCTTTGTGTCTTCTGCTAACTCTCCATCGTCTGCTGTCCATTTGTCCTTTCTTCTCTCTTCTAGTTTTTTTCCATTCTCTCTCTACATCTGCTTTAACATACTAATCTTTCTCCTTTTGCTCTTTCCTCATTCCTATTTCATCCACTCAAATTTTACCCCTCCATCCTCAATCCCCACTTACTCTCCCAATACCTGGCCAATTGTAGATTTTTTATCCCTCCCACACAAAATATTTTTCCCTTCTCCATTTTACTCTTCCAGCCCCATCCCATTCTAATCCTCCCCCAACATCAGCTCCCTTCTAGTTCCAACCTCACCCAGAATCCATTCTCTTCTAGTCCCTGCATCAGCCCATTTCCAGTCCTAGCCACCCATCAGCCCATTTCCAGTCCTAGCAACCCCCCAACCCAATACCAGTCCTAGGCCCCCATCAACCCACTTACAGTCCTAACCCCCATCACCCCATTTTCAGTTTAAGCCCCCTCCTATAACCCATTACCAGTCCTAACCCCCCATCAGCCCACTTCCAGTCCTAACCCCATCAACCCATTTCCAGTCAGCCCCCCATAGCCCATTGCCAGTCCTACCCCCCCCATCAGCCCACAGCCCATTACCAGTCCTAACCCCATCAGCCCACCTCCAGTCTTAAACCCCCCAGCCCATTTCCAGTCCTAGCCCCCCCATAGCCCATTACCAGACAGCCCCCATCAGCCCACAGCCCATTACCAGTCTTAACCCCCCCAAAGCCCATTACCAGTTCTAACCCCCCCAACAGCCCATTATCAGTCCTAACCCCATCAGCCCACCTCCAGTCTTAACCCCCCAGCCCCTTTCCAGTCCTAGCCCCCCCATAGCCCATTACCAGACAGCCCCCATCAGCCCACAGCCCATTACCAGTCTTAACCCCCCCAAAGCCCATTACCAGTTCTAACCCCCCCCCCAACAGCCCACAGCCCATTACCAGTCCTAACCTCATCAGCCCACCTCCAGCCTTAATCCCCCAACCCATTTCCCGTCCCCGCCCCAGCCCATTACCAGTCCTACCCCCCCCCCCCCCGGCCTAAAGTAAAATTTAATTTTTAAAAAAAACCTGCTGGCTGCCGCCGCGGGGCCCCCTCTTCTGCCGCGGCAGCATGGACTGACCCGCGGGGGCCCCCTCTACAAGCTCGCTCGGTCGCTCGCTCGGTCTCTCCCTCCCTCCGTGCAGGCTGTGAGAGGCGCGAAGGCAGACTGTCTCCCTCGTGTCTCTGTTAAGCCCGCAGGGGCTGATGGGAATTCCCATCAGCCCCTCCGGGCTTAACAGAGACGCGAGGGAGACAGTCTGCCTTCGCGTCTCTCACAGCCTGCACGGAGGGAGGGATCGATCTTGCAGATGGGGCCCCCGCGGGTCAGTCCACGCTGCCACGGCAGCAGAGGGGGCCCCACGGCGGCAGCCAGCAGGTTTTTTTTTTAAATTTTATTTTTAAAAAAAAGCCTAACTTGTTCCATTTTTGTGGGCCCTTGCCAGCTGTGGGCCCTACGCCATGGCGTACATGGCGTATAGGTAAATCCGGCCCTGGCTAGGACTGGTAATGGGCTGATTAGAGGAGGCTAGGACTGGTAATGAACTGATGGGGGTAGGACTAGTAATGGGCTGATTAGGGGAGGCTAGCACTGGTAATGGGCTGAGAAGGGAACTAGCACTGGAAATGAGCTAATTAGGGGAGGCTAGGACTGGTAATGGACTGAGGGGGATAGGACTGGTAATGGACTGAGGGGGACTAGCATTGGAAATGAGCTGATCGGGGAGGCTAGGACTGGAAATGGGCTGATTAGTGGAGGCTAGGACTGGTAATGGGCTGATGGGGTGGTAGGACTGGTAATGGGCTGATTAGGGGAGGCTAGCACTGGTAATGCGGTTGGAGGGGGACTAGCACTGGAAGCGAGCTGATTGGGGGGGCTTCAATTGGAAATGGGCTGATGGTGGGGAGGGGAGGGTAGAGCTGCTAGCTTTGGAAGAAAACTGGGGGCTAGGGCTAAAAATGGGCTGATGCGAGGGGATGGGAGAATGGGTCTGGAAGGGAGTGGATGCTGAGAGGGGCTGCCTTGGTATTTGGACTAGAAGGAGCTGGACAGTGGGGAAGGAGGGGGGCTGGAAGGGAATTGACACCAGTGGCAGTCATGGGAATGCAAGTTGACATTGGAAGGTAGTGGGAGGGAGGACTGGAAAGGGGCTGATACTGGGAAGGGTTATGGGGACTGGAAATAGGCTGATGGAAAGAAGTGAAGAAAACAAAAGAAGAGATAAGAAATGGCAGATGGACCATAGACCACAGAAAGAGAGCTAAGAGAAGACAGGAAAGCAGAAGCCTCAGATCGGGACCAGTATGATCAGAGAATAAAATGGTCAGACAACAAAGGTAGAAAAAATAATTTTATTTAATTTTAGTGATTGGACTTTGTGCTATCTTTTTATTTTACACAGGATTGGGAACTGCATTTCTTATTTATCTGATGTTGCACTGCATGTGGACTCTGGCTTCTTGGGGTTTCAGTTTAAATTTTGTCTACATATTTTTATTTTTACTTTAGATTATGGTTATTTATTCTGTACTTGGTGAGGGTCGATGTTGTGAGTGTGTGACTGAGGCCAGGTGTTCTGATAACATGGAGTTTGTACATAAAGATCTATACTGTACTGTAGTAATTTGACTTGTTCAGCTTTTCAGATAGGTGTATGGATGTTCCAGGGCCCACTGTAGTTTTTTACAGTGACGCTTTTTTTGGATGGGCTCCTTATGTGAGTTTTGGAAGTTTGTGCTGATATGGTATGGCATGGTAGGTTTGCTCTTTGTTGAAGGGTTTTGTATTAGTTCACAATATGCCTGGTACTGGAGAATAGTGGTTGTTGTTGTTGTTGTTAGTGAGATGATCAGAATCAGATATATATTTTTTTAATATTGAGTTCTGTGGGTGAATGTCCTGGTTCTGCTCTGCACCCACTGTGGATGTAAAATGTATTTTGAAAAAGAAAAAGCAAGAACCATAACACAGTTTATAACAACAAAATAAAAATGAGTTATAATTTAGTTTTATAAACTGTGCTAGTGGTTCTTGCTGTTTTTTAGTTCCTTGGTGTGCAAACAGGACCGCACCTAGCCCTGTGCAAACGGTGCAGTAGCACAGGGCGCAAAGGCTTGGGGGGTGCATTTCGGCTGTCTGCTGTTGCCTTGCTGCCGCTGGCAGGACAATAGCAGGCAACTGAAATGTGCCCCCAAACCTTTTTGCAGCACGTTTAGCAGGTCTGGTCCCTCCCTCCTCCGACACGATGTCAGAGCAGGGAGGGACAGATCTGCTTAAAGTGCTGGCGCCTTTCAGATCGGGTGCATGCCCCCCCCCTCCTCCCCATACCTCCGTCCAGCGCTGCTTGCTCTTTCCCTGCTGCTGGCACCACTGTGAAAAAAACAGAGGGCGGCAGCAGCAGGGAAAGATCAAGCAGTGCTGGATGCAGGTATGGGGGGAGGAGGAGGAGGAGGGGGCGCACACCCAAGCTGCAAGTCGCACAGGGCGCGATTGCAGCTTGGTACGGCTCTGTGTGCAAACATCTTGCATTCCCTCCATGTAATCTAATTGGCTTTTTGGTTTGGTTCAGTCCCTGATTGGAGTTCTGAAAAAGCCCCGCCCCCTCTAAGGGGGGAGGGCACCATCTCATTCTTTGCCTCAGCCAGCAGATTGCCTTGAGCCGCCCCTGCCTAACCATAAGGCTGTTCCTCCACTAAGGTAGCAGATAAGCTTCAACTCAATGATGAAGAACCTCTCTGAGCATACCAGCTTGTACAAGGATGTTTTGGCAGATCAAACTACAAATTCTGAAACCAACATCAGAATCCCTACTTTAAAAAAACATGCCATGGGGTTTTGAATATCTGCAAAGAAGGCAGTTCTCCTGATAATAACCTTTGATGTGCTCTTGCAGAGTAATCAGAACCTTTTCCCCAATCTCTATTATAGGTTATAAAAAGGTTAACGTTAAGACTGTATTTGCTATGATGGGCTTTCTTTTCCTATTTGAATCTGTTTATTGCTTTTCCTTTTAAGACAGACTGACCTTTCAAGAAGTAAAATGGTATTCATATTTGTGGAACACTGAGCTCTTTCAAAGCTAAACGTATAGAATGGCACTCTCACTGAGTCTCTGCAGTTTTCAGCTACTTTTTTTAACATTTTATTTTCTATTGCCTGTGGCTAGAAAATGACCTTTTACAGCACATTTTATATTCATCCTTATTGACCAGCAAAATATCACAGAGATGTAAAATTTCTAAAGTGATTCACCAGTTTAACTGCAAATACCTGGTAAGGAGACAGAGAAAAATAACCTTTGAAATATTAAGTCTGTGAAAACATATTTGGGGTGGGGGTTGGTCTATGAATTGTTTAACAGATTAAAAAGGTGCAGACCTTGAATCTTTACTGAATACATATTTTTATTTCATAAAAAATAGTTTATTTTTGCCACTGATCAGAATAAGTGACATTTTAGCTTATAGAAGTTCAGCATTTATTCATAATTTGAAAGTACTATCAACATTTCACAGTTACAGTCAGTTGCATAGAAATGAAGGCTTTTAGGTTAGCATGTAGTACACCTATTCGGAGGGTGTGTGGGGGGGGGTCCTTCACGTGTCAACAATGATATGACTGGACAAAACTATAGACTGATTTTTCCTCTGAGTTCTTTGCCATTAGTAAAATACATTTGGCAAGAACTATTAGTAGCAAACAGTTTGCATATATCCTGTTTACATGAAATTGAATACAAGATAATGAGATCACTGTAGTCACTGTAAAAATGTGAGGTGGTTGCAAGATATTCAGATTTTCAGTAAAGTCGGTTGACATCGTGTGGCACCCAATGCAATTTACTTGTCCAAGCTGTTGTGGAATCAATGACTATAAAGTGTAATGGGTAGAAGTTAAAATGTACCTAATTTACAAGTTGACAGGTAAATATTGTTGAAAAATCAATGTTTATATACCATTTAACTACCACTTAATTCTGTAAGACATCAATGACATTAAAATCAAACACAGTGTTTAGAAACTGTTAACCATTCCATTATGCTATATGGATCAGTGACCCATAGGGTAAATGTTCTAGCATCCATATTGGATTCTTTCTAGACTAATGCCCTGCAAATGAGTTACAAATGCACTGTAGTACATGAACTTCAGACTACCCAGACTTCTTCAGAACCAGAGACTGATTCATGGTTCAAATGGATCTAGCCTGGTTCAGGCACTTTACACCTGGAACAAACTACCTGTGTCTATACGCCAGGCACCTTCTCTGGCCCTTTTCAAATCCAGGCTGAAAACTCACCACTTCACTGCTGCATTTGGATCTTGACTCACCTGATCTCCTTGTTTCTTTATCTTTTCCCCTTGTATTATCCCTGTCTGATGAGCAGGGACTGTCTCTTACATGTCTGTGAAGCGCTGCAGATGACTTGTAGCGCTATACAAATGCTCAGTAGTAGTAGTTGTTGGCTTCAAAATCAATTTGAATTTCTAGTCTTTTGCTCTCCAACTATGTGTTTTCTTACCATTCCCCTAGATATTCCCTGGTCCCTGCTTGTTGTGTTCTCATCTTGATTAGACTGAAAGCTCTGATTAGGAGGGACCATCTTTTACATTTCTCTGTACAGCGCTGTGTACGCCTCATAGCGCTATACAAATGCGTAGTACTAGTAGTAATAGACATAGCAGTAGATGTAGTAGTAGCAGCTTGGATAGGCCTGATTCCATTTGACTTGGTCTGAGTTTGTTTTTGTTTTTTTTAAGTGAGACAAGTCCCCACATTTATGACAACTGAGGGGTATGTTTACTAAACTGCATTAGTGCGATTCACGTTAGGAGCTTCGTTAGGGACAGAAAGCCCAAATAAGGGCATGGGTGGTACATCGTTTCCGAGAACGCGCGTTACAAGGCGCCATAAATGAACGAGCGCTACAGGGCACGTTACCGCATGTTACATAGAAACATAGAAACATAGAAACATGATGACAGAAAAAGACCACAAGGCCCATCTAGTCTGTCCTTCCATAACAACAACTACAACAGTCCACTTTTTACCTTTAGAGATCCTCTGTGTTGGTCCCATGCTTTTTTGAATTCAGTTACTGTCCTCATCTCTACCACCTCCACTGGGAGACTATTCCACGGATCCACTACTCTTTCCGTAAAGAAATATTTCCACATATCACTCCTGAATCTATCTCCCTTCACCCTCATCCCATGTCCCCTCGTCGCAGAACATGCTTTCAATTGAAAGAGGCTCTCTCCCTGAACATTTATGCCACGGAGGTATTTAAACATCTCAATCATATCACCTCTATCCCGCCTTTCCTATAAAGTGTACATATTAAGATCCTTAAGTCTGTCCTCATATGCTTTATAATGAAGACTACTAATCATCTTAGTAGCAACCCTCTGCACCGACTCCATCCTGTTCACATCCTTTTGAAGGTGCGGTCTCCAGAACTGCACACCATACTCCAAATGAGGTCGCACCAAAGACTTATACAGAGGCATTATCACCTCCTTTTTTCTGCTAGCCATTCCTCTCCGTATGCACCCAAGCATCCTTCTAGCTTTTGCCGTCGCCTTTTCTACCTGTTTAGCTACTTTAAGATCATCGGACACAACCACGCCTAGGTCCCGCTCTTCTTTAGTGGACAAAAGTACTTCACCTCCTATGCTGTATTGCTCCCTTGGATTGCTGCAGCCCAAATGCATGACCTTACATTTTTTAACATTAAATCCCAGCTGCCAAATTCTAGACCATTCTTCAAGCTTAGCTAGATCCCTCCTCATGTTATCTACATCTTCCTGGGTGTCTACTTTATTGCAGATTTTGGTATCATCCGCAAAGAGGCAAACCTTACCGGACAGCCCTTCTGCTATATCACTAACAAAGATGTTAAAAAGAATCGGACCAAGGACAGATCCCTGGGGCACACCACTGGTAACATCCTTCTCCTCAGAGTGAGCTCCATTTACTTGTACTCTTTGTCGCCTCCCACCCAACCAATTTCTAACCCAAGCAGTAACTTTAGGGTCCATCCCTAGGGTGCTCAGTTTGTTTATAAGTCGCCTGTGAGGAACAGTGTCAAAGGCTTTACTGAAATCTAAATACACCACATCTAGAGCTCTCCCTCGGTCCAACTCCCTGGTCACCCAGTGAAAGAAATCGATCAGATTTGTCTGACAAGACCTGCCTCTGGTGAATCCATGCTGCCTCGGATCCTGTAATCCGCTGGACTCCAGAAACCTCACTATTTTCTCTTTCAACAGCGTTTCCATTAATTTACTCACCACTGAAGTTAAACTAACCAGCCTGTAGTTTTCAACCACATCCTTACTTCTGCTTTTGTGTAAAGGCACCATATGAGCCTCTCTCCAGTCCTTTGGCACCACTCCCGACTCCAACGAGGCATTGAAAAGGTCAGTCAGTGGAGTTGCTAGAACGTCCCCAAGTTCCCTCAGTATTCTAGGGTGTATCCCATCCGGTCCCATCACTTTGTCTACTTTAAGTTGAGCTAGTTTCTCACGAACACAGTCTTCTGAAAATTGTTCAAGATGTCCCTCGCTTCTGTTCTTATTTGTGGGTGTTTTCTGAGGTCCTGCTCCTGGTTCTTCATCTGTGAACACAGAACAAAAATATTTGTTAAGCAATTCCGCTTTATCCTTATCAGCTTCTACATATTCCCCCCCTGTACCCTTGAGTCTGACAATACCACTTTTGCCCTTCCTCTTCTCACTAATATATCTGAAAAATGTCTTATCCCCCCATTTTATTGCATTGGCTATTTCCTCCTCCTTTTGAATCTTTGCCTTCTTGACTACTTTGCTAGCTTCTCTAAGTTTTTCCAAATACAGATGCCTGTCTTCCTCTCTCTGTGATCTCTTGTATTTCATGAAGGCCTCCCTCTTTTTCTTCACTTTTTCAGCTACTTCCTTCGAAAACCATAGCGGTCTCCTGTTCCTTTTGCCTTTATTTACCATTTTAACAAAAAGGTTGGTTGCCTTTAAAATACCCCCTTTCAGTTTTGCCCACTGTTGTTCTACATCCCCCAGCTGTTCCCATCCCACTAATGACTCCCTGAGGTATTGGCCCATCTTCGCAAAGTTAGTCTTCCTAAAGTCTAAGATCTTCACCTTGGAATGGATTCTAACAGCCCTAGTCCTAATACTGAACCACACCATCTGGTGATCACTGGATGCAAAATGATCTCCCACTACAACATCAGAAACACTTTCACCATTGGTAAGCACCAAGTCCAGTATGGCCCCTTCACGTGTGGGGTCTGTTACCAATTGCCTGAATAGTTCTCCCTGTAGAGAATCCAGGATCTCCTTACTCCTAGATGATACTGCAGCAGGAATGTGCCAAACAACATCTGGCATATTGAAATCTCCTAGCAGTAGCACTTCCTCTTTCCTAGCAATGCTGCGTATGTCTTCAATTAACTCTCTGTCCACCTCTTCCTCTTGTGAGGGAGGTCTGTATATCACACCAATGCAAATAGATTTCTCTTTCCCTCTTTCTAGTTTAACCCACAATGCCTCCTCTCTCCCTTTTAAGCTCTGTAATTCCAAAGCTTTAATAGTAGTTTTTACATATAGTGCTACTCCTCCTCCCCTTCTTCCTACCCTGTCCTTTCTGAATAAAGTATAGCCAGGTATAGTTACATCCCAGTCATGGTTTTCTGTGAATCATGTTTCTGGTATATATGTGTCACATTCCTCCTCAATTCTCACCACCACCAAAAAGTTGTCTAATAGACAATATTTTGGTGGTGGTGAGAAGTGAGGAAGAATGTGACACATTCTATCTAACCTTTTTGATGTCTTGGACATCTGCACCTTGTCCACTCACAATCTTAAATGACAGAGGTGTAAGGCAGAGGATCTCCAAATCCAGCCCTGGAGGGCCAAAAAACAAGTCAGGTTGGCAGGATATATCTAATGCATATATATATCTCATGCATATTCATTAGGGATATCCCAAAAACCTGACTGGTCTGCGGCTCTCCAGGACCAGGGTTCCCTACCCCTGCCATAGTGCATGGTAATTGAAGGAGATGCATTTACCCAGAGAACAGGGATGTCTGCATACACACCAAGCAGATAAGTCAGTGATTCAGCCCCAAAAGGAAACCCATAAATATCACATGAGAGAAATGCTATATAGCACTATGGGGGAACCTAGCCATGCCATGGTTACTGCTCAGTCAGGGTGAGAGTGACTTCCCAGCAGGACATGCTATGGCCACCCTGTCCGTGCTGATGATGGCCAGGCACTACAATGTCCGAGCCATTGCCCTATGCCGTGTGCAGATGCGTCCAGGCCAGGCCACCCTATCCAGGCTATTCCCACGGTACCTTGCTCCTCATTATGCACATTGGCAGGCCAATACTGGCAACAGTGCTAGCAGTGTGGGCTGTGGAGGGTGTTGGCAGCCACCACACAATGGATAGACAGACACACACTCCCCACACCTATGCCAGCATTGTGCAACTATAGAGGTGTTGGGCAGCCCAGGCCACCACACAAGTCCTGGGCACAGTGCAGGCATGGCTATGGTACACAATGCTGTAGGGGTCACTCCCCAGGTTGGTAAACACTGTCAGACACAAGACCTGTAGCATACTCCACAGACATCAGAAAGGTTGCTATGATGCAGCTCACTCAGAAAAGTGTACTTAACCTAGGAATTGCTATCTGCCAGTACTCATAGCAACCTTTTGATAGATGTGTACCATATTCCCAGGTTTAGGGTGGCATTACTAAGGTATGCAAGTACTAGTATTGGGAGATACACGCAGAGCCCAAAGTCCTGCCTCCCCAGGAGGCTTTGGATAATGGGGCCTGTGGGTGCGGGTGTGTCTGCCCTTGTTGGCTGCTGCTTTACGGCAGAGGTTCCCAACTCCAGTCCTGCGGTGCAAAACACTGTTCAGGTTTTCATGCTGTCCCTCATGAATATGTATGAGATACATCTGCATACCATGGGGGTGGCGCATAGAAATGCAGCACAGGCATCTTTATCAGGGGCAGCAAGGAACCGGAATGGTGTTTGGCCCTCCAGGACTGCATTTGGGAGGCTCTGCTGTAGGTAATGTGCATGTTTATGGTGTCTTTGCTCTGTAGGGTAAAATGTAGGTGTCTTGGGCATGTTTACGTCATCTGCAATAAAGGTGCTGTCTGTATTAGCATGTTGTAGTAGTGGGTAAAATTTAGGGACTGGGTTGGCGGGAACCACAGCTGGGACTTGAACCTGTGACCCTCTGCTTCTGAATACACTGGTTTTGTGCACTGCACCACCTTGCTGTCATGGAGTCAGCATATTCCTTGGTGATACCATGACTGTTCGTCAGACAGGGCCCATCTGTTGCAGTATACGGCACCCACCTACACAGGGCTAGGCCACGGTCTGCTCTGGGCAGCTGCCACTGCCCCCTCCACCACCAGTATCCCCTCCGCCACCATGCTGACATGCCCTTCTGCTGGTGGTGCTGGTGGTGCGCAGTCTCAGGCCATCCAGTGTGCAGGTAGGCGGCTGCCTATGGTGCAGGTTCTGGGGTAGAGGTGCCTGCATAGGTGTCCACGCTTTCCCCCAGCACCGCCTGCCAATGCTCCATGAACCTTTGGGGTAGATGCTGGGTACTATCCCCTGTGACACTGTGGGAAACACAGTCGTGCCCATGTTGGGCCTTCAACAGTTGCTGTCTGGCTGCTCTGCTGCTTCAGCATTCGTATGGGTCACCTAGGCATCGCCCTAGTCAGCACTGTGGCCCAGCTGCACCACAGCTGCCTGCGGCCCTCTGTATCCCCTTCTCCGGCATCTGTCCAGTTGCCGTTCCGTCATGCCCGCCCTGATGTTGCAGGACATGTGCCCACCATAGGAACCCTGTCCGATGGTGGGGAAAACCCTGAGCAGCGCTATTTCACTGTGGGCTCATTCACCTTGTATGGGGACGGATTATAGACCCTTCCACAATTTATATCTGTTCTATGGAGCTTACTCTGGGGGGGAGGGGTTGATGTTTCTCATTGATACCACTATTGGCCAGCTTGGTTATGGGGTTTTTTCAGTTTCTTGGGGTCATTTTCAGTCTTTATGTGCCCTTTTGTTCTGGGCACATGTATCACACTTATCACTTTTTTTAGGTTTCCCTGCTTGGGCTGTTCATTGCTGACACTGAAATTGTTTCTCTCCCCTGTAATGTGCATTTAACGGCAGGTTTTCATTCGTGTTAGAATTCAGCTCTGAAAATCAGCGCGTAAGTGTGAATGGAGCCTCTCCCCGCCCACTCTACGCCCATTGACCCCTTCTCTCTGCCCTCTCTCCACCTTCTGCGGTGTTTTACCGCGACGCGGAACTTTACAATCGTTAACGTGCAATAGCGCGTGCTATTGCGTGTTACCGCAGTTTAGTAGGAGGGAGGAGTGGCCTAGTGGTTGGGGCAAGGTACTACAGGCCGGATTGTTGGTGGTTGAAATCCCACTAGAGGACAGCAACCTTGGGCCGGAAGGACTGGGGTTTCTAGTCCCACAGGTGCTCCTTGTGGTCTTGAGCAAGCCACTTAACCCTCCATTGCCCATGTTCCCTGTAAGTATTAGTGTATGTGTCTCATATCCCCTTGTGTTAAATGTATCCCCCAACTGCTTTGACCCGGTGAAAAGCGGGATATAAATGCAGCTAAATAAATAAATAAATAAATACCCCAAAGTCTTTCATAGTTTCTGATGACACCACGATTGTTTGTTAAAAGCATGTTGAAAAGTGCACACAGTGTATCACAGGGTGACACAATGTTGCATTTCTCTTTCCTCCAGTCACAGACTCAAGCATACTGTAGACTGGGGATTTGTTTAGAACAGTCAAGGCAAAACATATCTCAGCAGGGCAGCAAGGATGTATGGGAGCAGGCGATGTGTGGATGAGCTGATGCAGGAAGTAGGTATGGGATGGAAGTAGCAGCTCATGGTATATGTGAGATGTATGTGGGGTGTGTGGGTTAGATGTTGAGGGGTAGGGGGCATACGTATCTGCCGAGGAGTATGTGTGTGTGGCTTCAGGCATGTAATCTCCCACCCTATATGCCATGGGTATCAAAATGGTAACCGAGGGTCCTAGAGGAGATCTTGCAGTACTGCTAGGGTCAATCCTTAAAGGAAGTATCACAATTTTACTGCTAGGGGTACAAGAATCATTTTGACACCCATATCAGATTGGGCAGGAGCGGAGGCTGCTGCTCCAGTCTTTACTAAGACCACCAGCAAGCCACTGGTTAAGTCTCTGCGGTGGAAACGTAGGTATTAGTCCCTTTGCCCATATCCCATCCAATCCTTGCTCAGCCATACTTTTTAGGGTGCTGGCTGTTTTTAGTGTACAGTGGCGGTTACCACGGGGCTTTGCTAATGGTTAGTGCATGCTAAAATATGTGCTAAGCATTACAGCACTTTAGTAAACATTCCTCAAAATGTACTATGGAATATTTATGGATAGAAATTAGGAATGTGATATGGAGAAACATTTTTATTGCCTTTAGAACCTTTGGAGTCTTTTTCACATTTTTGGATATTTGTTTGGTTCATTTTGACCTTTTTTGTTAAGAAAAAATGTTACTGTGCATTAGAACTTTTACATTAATGCTAATTGACTTTATCCATATTAATTCATGAGTTAACACATATTAAATTAATTTTGCATGCACATCTTTTTTAAAGCACACTAATGGGCCAAATGCATCCTAACAAATATACATTCCTAATAAATATTCAGTTTGTGACAGGAAGGATTATAGCACTGAGGGTACATCACCATCTATTTAGCCAGGATGACAAAATAGAGCATGAAATGCTAACAGAATTAGAAAATCAAAAAAAATTGTCAATGCAATAATAATGGAAGACTGAAATTATTCCAGCATTCATTAGGTGAATGGCTCATCAGGACTTGCTAGGGAGGGAAAGTTTCTAGATGCTATAAATGACTGCTTCATGGAGCAGCTGACCTTGGAACTAACAACGGGAGAAACTGTTTTAGATCTCAATGGAATGCATGATTTGATGCAAGAGGTAATGAGTAGTGAGAATGCTTGGAAATAGTGACCATGAGACAATCAAATCTGACACAATCAATGGAGTTGGGGCATTAAGAAAAACTACCTGCAGTAACACTTGATTCAAAGAAGACTTATGGGTATGTTTACTAAACCGTCCTAATGTGCACCCGGCGCTAGTGTGCAGGATGCCATATAAGGAGTGGGTGTTTCAGTCTTAACCTAGCAAACCGGGATTATCGTGCGCTCTTGTACGCTGTGCGCTAATGTGCGCCGCGCACATTAGCGCACGAGAAACGCGCACGGGAAGCATAAGCAGGCGTGCTGAGGTGCAAACAGAGGAACAGGGCTGCAGTACAATGGTGAAGACACTGACAGATGGTGCAGGGGTCATGGGTTCAATCCCCCACTGTGCCCAATGAATAAGGCTGCCTGAGGCACTACCTGTTATGTGTAATATTGCATTAAGAGGCAATTTAATATTGTTTTAATTAGTGCTGCTAGCAAACACACTCTCAAAGTGCTGTAACATAAGGTGCCGCATCAGCCGCCCTATAAGGCACTTCAGAGGGCATACTATAAAGTGCACTGTCCGCCCAGGCACCCTATAATGTCCCCTATAGGGCACCCTATAAGGCGCTCCATAGGACACCTTATAAGGCACCTTATACGGACTGTAACCATAAGGTGCCTCAGAAGGCGCTTTATAGGGTGCCCTATAAGGCGCCTTATAGGGCGCCCTCTGAGGCACCTTATGGTTACAGTTCCCTGAGGGTGTTATGCTGGCAGCACTGATGTACATTAAAAATAGACAATGCTTCAGACAGCCCTATCAAATAACCCCACTGTGAGGTTTAGAACCCATGATCTCTGGCTCCACAAACAGTGAAGTAACCAGTGGGCTACAGCTCCATAGCTGCTAGCAAACCCCTGGCTGGCTGCTGAAGGACTGCACATCACCACACAAACAGTCTGCTGTGGTCACCAGGATAGGGTTAACCCACCCATACCCATGATGCACTGCACATGCAAATCAGCAGTCTACAGATGATCACAAGATGGGGTATGCACCCCCACAGCACCCCAGCCTGGTAGGGGGAACTGACCGTGTGTGGAACTGGCACAGAGTAGCTAAACACTGTCACATTGTGCAGGTACGGTACTCACCCTGATGGTGAGGTAGGGGGCCCAGCACCAGGTCCACAGCAGAAATAGGACATGCTGCAGGACCCCAGCAGTGCTAATGTGTGAGATAGGTAGTGTCTGCAGACACACCTTGGATACGTCTGTATTTCTCAGTCAAGGTTTAGTCCTTATGAACCCATAGGTGTATTATATACCACCGCCCCCCCCCCCCCCCGGAGCTGAGGGTGGGAAACAGGGTCTCCCACCAACAGATCCACATTCTATCTCCCTGCAATGGTGGCAGTAGGGGGGAACAACCCCAGTGCTGCTGGGGAACAGACACCCTACAGGGCAGTCAATGCAGCTCTGTACACATCCATAAAGCAATAGCAGACAGACATTAGGCCTGGATATGCTAAGCTGCACCCCACCACTATCTGATAGTCTCCTGCAGCAAGGTGTTCCAGAAAGACACATACCAGCTGCAGACAGTCTGCTAGTTAGTCCATAGTGCATGTTCCTGGTAGAAATGCGTGTACCCAGAACTGGGATGTCAGCATACACACCAAGCAGATAAGTCAGTGACTAGGCCCCAAAAAAGAACCCATAAATATCACATGAAAAAAATGCTACATAGCACTATGGGGGAACCCAGCCATGCCGTGGTCACTGCTCAGTCAGGGTGAGAGTGATCTCCCAGAAGAACATGGTGTGGCTACCCTGTTTGTGCAGGTGGTGGCTGGGCACTACAATATCCCAGCCATTGCCCTATGCCCTGTGCAGATGCAACCTGGCCAGGCCACCCTGTCCGGGCTATACCCATGGTACCTTGCCCCTCATTATGCACATTGGGAGGCCAATACTGGCAACAGTGCTGGCAGTGTGGGCTGTGGAGGGTGCTTGCAGCCACCACACACTGGATAGACAGACACACTCCCGCACCTATGCCAGCATTGTGCTACTATAGAGGTGTTTGGCAGCCCTGGCCACCACACCAGTCCTGGGCACAGTGCAGGCATGGCTATGGTATGCAATACTGTTGGGGGTCACTCTGTCAGACACCAGACCTGAGGCTCACTCCACAGACATCAGAAAGGTTGCTATGATGCAGCTCAATCAGCCAATTGTGCTTAACGTAGGAATTGCTATCTGCCAGTAATCATAGCTACTTTTTGATAGCTGTGTGCCATATTCCCAGGTTTAGGGTGGCATTGCTATGGTATGCAAGTGCTAGTATTGGGAGATGCACGCAGGGCCCAATGTCCTTGCTCTCCAGGAGGCATTGGCTAATAGAGCCTGTGGGTGTGGGTGTGTCTGCCCCTGTTGGCTGCTGCTTTACGGCAGAGGTTCCCAACTCCAGTCCTGGTGTGCCAAACACTGTTCGGGTTTTCATGCTGTCCCTCATAAATATGCATGAATACATCTGCATACCATGGGGGCGGTGCATAGATATGCTGCACAGGCATCTTTATTAGAGGCAGCATGGAACCTGAATGGTGTTTGGCCCTCCAGAACTGCATTTGGGAGACTCTGCTCTAGGTAATGCGCCTGCTTATGGTGTCTGTGCTCTGTAGGGTAAAATGTAGGTGTTTTGGGCATGTTTACATCATCTGCAATAAAGGTTCTGTCTGTATTAGCACGTTTTAGTAGTGGGTAAAAAAGGGGGACTGGGTTGGCAGGAACCACAGCTGGGACTTGAACCTGTAACCTTCTGCTCCTGAACATACTGGCTGTATGCACTGCACCACTGCCTTGCCACAAAGACAGCACATCCCCTGGGGATACCATGACTGTTCATCAGACGGAGCCTGTCTGCTGCAGTGCATGGCACCCACCTACACAGGGCTAGGCCATGGTCTGCTCTGGGCAGCTGCCACTGCCCCCTCCACCACCAGTGCCCGTCTGCCACCCTGCTGACCTGCCCTTCTGCTGGTGGTGCTGGTGGAGCGCAGTCTCAGGCCATCCAGTGTGCAGGTAGGCGGCTGCCTATGGTGCGTGTTCTGGGGTAGAGGTGCCTGCATAGACGTCCACGCTTCCCCCCAACACTGCCTGCCAATGTTCTGTGCCCTTGGAGGTACCTGCTGGCTACTATACCCTGTGACACTGTGATAAACACTCTCGTGCCCATGTTGGGCCCTCATCAGTTGCTGTCTGGCTGCTGTACAGTTTCAGCATTCCTAAGTGCCACCTAGGCATCTGCCTAGCCCGCACTGTGCCCCAGCTGCACCACAGCATGTGCCGCCTGCAGCCCTCTGTATCCCCTTTCCCAGGATCTGTCCAGTTGCCCATTCCGACATGTCCACCCTGCTGTTGTGGAACATGTGCATGCCATAGGAAACCTGTCCAATGGAGAGGGAAACCCTGATCAGTGCTATTTCACTGTGGTTTCATTCACCTTGTATGGGGATGGAGCGTAGACCCTTTCAAAATTCATATCTTTTTTTTGGAGCTTTCTTGGGAGTGTTTTTTGCTGTATCCCATTACTATCACTATTGCCAAGCTTGGTTATGTTTTTTGTATATTTTGTTGGGGTCCTTTTCAACTTTTATTTGTACTTTTGTTCCGTGCACATGTATCACACTTATCACTTTTTTGTTGGTTTCCCTGGTTTTGCTGTACATTGCTGACAGAAATGGTTTCTTTTCCCTTTAAATCAGCTCTAACGCGAAAGTGAAAGTTAACATTTACATGAGATCCTGACACTGTTTAAAAGTACATCTCAGAGGGGGCGGAGCCCGATGTCCAGCGGGATGGTCGCATAACGCTGAGGCTCCCGAGAGGCCTACTCAGAATCCTGAATTAACACCGGACAAACTTGAATTTCTGCTCTGATCTTGCCGGGGCATATTGGTGAGATGGCGGGGACCAAACCCACGCGCCTGGAATTTGGATCTCCAGCGGCTTCTCACGGTAAACGCTCCAAAACTGAACCCCCGTCCCCGCAGAAGGGGCTGGCTTTCCGCGAGGGCCCCGAAATGCAGCAGGAAATCCTCGCAGAAATTAGAGGGGTTAAGGACCTCGTGCAGTCAAACGGTGAAGCACTTCGAGCGCTGAGGGAAGATCTTGGTGTACTGCAAGGCAGGCTAGAGGGGCTCTCTTCGCGTCAGGACAAAATGGAGAGTATATTAGACTCCCATGCGGTCCGGCTGTCCAAACTCGACAAAGTTGAACGTCAGGTGCGGGCCTTGCAGAAAGAAGTGGAAGATGGCAATAATAGAGCGCGCCGCAACAACCTACGACTCGTGGGCATACCGGAGGGAGCGGAATTGGGAGACATGAAGGAGTTTTTAGGTAAAATCCTCCCTTCCCTGCTCCAAATCACCTTTACCAAAGAATTGGAGATCGATCGCGCTCATCGTGTACCCACAAACATAACGCTCAACAGGAAGACCCCGCGGCCTATCATCTTTCGACTTTTGAGATATCAACATGTGGAACAAATTCTCAGTGCCTCCCGGGCAAAGGGCCATATGGAGTTTGAGAGCCACAAGGTCTCCTTCTATCCTGACTTGGCTAAACCCACGGTCGACCGCCGAAAGCGCTTGCTGGAATTTCGGCCGAGGCTTCAACAACTACAAGCACGCTATGGCCTGATGTACCCGGCCAAGCTCCGAGTCACGCTTCACAATCAGACAAGAACATTTGAGGACCCTGATCTACTAGCGGAGTTTTTGGACTCTAAAGAAGCCGACTTGATGCGCTGACTTCCAGAATCTTCCTGCCAGTACTCTCACGTCCGCTGTACCTGCCATGTTGGATTTACCGCAGCGCAGTGAAAAGTCTGTCGAGGGCGGTTTGTTGCCTTATTTTGAAGATATTTGGGACCCGACTCCATCTACCCATAGCAGCCTCGACGAGTATCAGAAACAGTGTTTCTTATGGACTCTGGTGTTTCTTTTCTTTTATTATGTCAATATCTTCCTCTCTAGGGCCTCCTCCCGCAGACATCTGGTCGCCATATTCATTGGGGGTTTTGCTTCTTCTCTAAGTTACTTTGGTACATACTTTTCAATATGGGTGTATTGGCCAGCATACTTGGTGTTTATGTCATTATTGTACAGATTCTGATTATGTTGTAAGTTTTCAAGCGCTCTTACCTAAAATGTCTATTATCGATTGATGGCACCATGTCAGATTTTCTCATTGAACGTACAAGGATTCAATAATCCGATAAAACGGAGGAAACTCCTAAGCTATCTAAGTCATGAAGCTGCGGACCTGATTTTCCTCCAAGAAACACATTTCAATTCGAAGGAAACTCTCAACTTCAATATTAAACCTTACATGGTGGCCACCTATTCCCCAGCCGTTTCTAGGAAATGTGGGGTTGCCATATTGGATAGGAAATCTCGGCATGCTACTATTGTTGCGACTTGCTTAGATACAGCGGGTAGATGGCCCAGAGTTCACTTCAAGATAGGTAACTTTAAAGCTACATGTATATGCCTTCATGCTCCTAATGTGGATGACCCTGCTCTTTTGCTATTATTGCTCAGGTTACGCAGGCCTCTGCTAATACTTCCTTGATATCGGGGGGGATTTCAATTTAGTTCTTGATCCCCTGATAGACCAATAGCCGCCTAGGACAAGTGGTCCCCCCAAGAGTCACATCGCGCTTTGTAGTTTCCATGCTGCCTCAAAAGTGCTCCAATCATGCCACCTTCTGTCTTTATTAAGGATGGGCTATTAGAACTATTTCACTCTATTAGTAGTACACATGGGATAGCCTCTAACTTTTCCAAACTATTATGTCAGGGTACAGATGCAGTCACCTGCAGAGTCCAACAAGCCTGGGATCGCTAACCGCAAACCACTTTAATCCCTGTGCATTGGAGCGTTTTCTGGAGTAAAAGAGTGCGGGTCTCCCGCTCTGCCTCTGTTACCCAAACTCAACTCTTGTCTTTTGCACATAGCTGTTCTTATATTCCAGGAAAATAGCCAAATGGAACACAACTGCCAGGGACCAGTGTAGGTCTTGCCATACTGCTGTGGGAACCCTTGCTCATGTTCTTTATGAATGTTTTTAATCACAGGTTTCTGGGGGCGGGTCTGGGGTCGTATTTCACTTATCTTACACCTTCACGAGCCTCTTTCTTGGGAGACTGTGAGAATCCGCTTAGTGGCGGAGGTCCCCTCTCTTCCTAAGAAGGGTCGCTCTCTCCTGATTTCATGTTGGGTATAGCCATATGTTTAATCCCGAGGACTTGGAAGGATAGCTCTCGACTTACTGTCAATGAATAGTGAACCTTGTCTGCTTATATAGCAAATATGAGCAGATATTTCGGAGAGCTATTTTCCATGCCCAAATTCATTCTCGCTTGTCTAAATGGCAGATGCTCAATGATCATGTATAATCTGTTTATTGCTTCGACATGTCTGTTTAATGTACATTCATCATGTTTCAGATCGCTGTTAGGTTTTGTAACTCAATAATGTCAATATACGCCCGCTCCGAGAATGATTTAGTTTTCTAGAGAAGAAGCAGGGGGGAGGGGGGTGGCAGGGGTTTACTTTGGTGTATGTATCACATTCCATGTATGTATTGTCTTTTAGTTGTATGTCTTCCTTCCTTTGTTGTTGTAAAACGAAAATAAAGCATTTAAAAAAAAAAAAAAAAGTACATCTCAGAAGCCCGTATCAACCATATTTCACACATTATAAAAGATCAAAGCTCAAAAGGTTAAATGATAAGGTGAAAAGGGCTATTAAAGCCACAGGGACATCTTACAAAAAATGTAAAGCATATTCAAAATAGGAAGAAACTAGGAAAGAACAAAAATACTTATTAAGTTAGGTGTAAAGCATGAATTAGCTAAGCTGCAAAAACTTTACAAGAAGCTTAACAATGAGGCAAAAGTAAAAATAATTTTCAAACACATTCCAAGCTTTGTCTCTTTGCAGATCATATGAAAATTTGCAATTGGATATACATACAGGAAGGTGTTGGTAACATGAGGAAGTATCAAACAAAACTTTAAGAAAGATTGAGAGTGTGGCACTGAGATTTAGGGGTATGTTTACTAAACTGCGGTAACGCGCAATAGCGCGCGCTATTGTGCGTTAACGATCGTAAAGTTTCACGGCGCGGTAAAACACCGCAAAAGGTGGAAAGAGGGCGGAGAGAAGGGGTCAATGGGCAGAGAGTGGGTGGGGAGAGGCTCCCTTCACACTTACGCGCTGATTTTCAGAGCTGAATTCCAACGCGAATGAAAACCTGCCGTTAAATGCACATTACAGAAGAGAGAAACCATTTCAGTGTCAGCAATATACAGCCCAAGCAGGGAAACCTAAAACAAGTGATAAGTGTGATACATGTGCACAGAACAAAAGGGCACAGAAACACTGAAAATGACCTCAACAAACTGGAAAGAAACCATAACCAAGCTGGCCAATAGTGGTAGTAATCAGAAACATCACCCCCCCCTCCCGAGAAAGCTCCATAGAAAAGATATAAATCGTGGAAGGGTCTATACTCCGTCCCCATACAAGGTGAATGAGCCCCCAGTGAAATAGCGCTGCTCAGGGTTTTCCCCTCCATCGGACAGGGTTCCTATGGTGTGCACATGTCCCGCAACATCAGGGCGGGCATGTCGGAACGGCAACTGGACAGATGCCGGAAAAGGAGATACAGAGGGCCGCAGGCGGCACATGCTGTGGTGCAGCTGGGCCACAGTGCAGACTAGGGTGATGCCTAGGTGGCCCATACGAATGCTGAAACAGCAGAGCAGCCAGACAGCAACTGCTGAAGGCCCAACATGGGCACGACTGTGTTTCCCACAGTGTCACAGGGGATAGTACCCAACAGCTACCCCCAAGGGCACGGAACATTGGCAGGCGGGGCTGGGGGGGAGCGTGGAGGTCTATGCAGGCACCCCTACCCCAGAAACCGCACCATAGGCAGCCGCCTACCTGCACACTGGCTGGCCTGAGACTGCGCACCACCAGCACCACCAGCAGAAGGGCATGTCAGCATGGTGGCTGAGGGATACTGGTGGTGGAGGAGGCAGTGGCAGCTGCCCAGAGCAGACCGTGGCCTAGCCCTGTGTAGGTGGGTGCCGTATACTGCAACAGATGGGCCCTGTCTGACGAACAGTCATGGTATTACCAAGGAATGCACTGACTCTGTGACAACAAGGTGGTGCAGTGCACAAAACCAGTATATTCAGAAGCAGAAGGTCACAGGTTCAAGTCCCAGTGGTGCTGCCTGCCAACCCAGTCCCCATATTTTACCCACTACTACAACATGCTAATACAGACAGCACCTTTATTGCAGATGACATAAACATGCCCAAGATACCTACATTTTACCCTACAGAGCACAGACACCATAAACATGCACATTACCTAGAGCAGAGTCTCCCAAATGCAGTCCTGGAGGACCAAACACCATTCTGGCTCCATGCTGCCTCTAATAAAGATGCCTGTGCTGCATTTCTATGCTCCGCCCCCATGGTATGCAGATGTATCTCATGCGTATTCATGAGGGACAGCATGAAAACCCGAACAGTGTTTGGCACCGCAGGACTGGAGTTGGGAACCTCTGCCGTAAAGCAGCAGCCAACAGGGGCAGACACACCCGCACCCACAGGCCCCATTATCCACAGCCTCTTGGAGAGGCAGGACTTTGGGCTCTGCCTGCATCTCCCAATACTAGCACATGCATACCGTAGTAATGCCACCCTAAACCTGGGAATATGGTACACATCTATCAAAAGGTTGCTATGATTACTGGCAGATAGATATTCCTAGGTTAAGTACAATTTCCTGAGTGAGCTGCATCATAGCAACCTTTCTGATGTCTGTGGAGTGTGCTACAGGTCTTGTGTCTGACAGTGTTTACCAACCTGGGGAGTGACTCCTACAGTATTGCATACCATAACCATGCCTGCACTGTGCCCAGGACTGGTGTGGTGGCCTTGGCTGCCCAACACCTCTATAGTTGCACAATGCTGGCATAGGTGTGGGGAGTGTGTGACTGTCTATCCAGTGTGTGGTGGCTTCCAACACCCTCCACAGCCCACACTGCTAGCACTGTTCCCAGTGTTGGCCTGCCAATGTGCATAATGAGGAGCAAGGTACTGTGGGAATAGACTGGATAGGGTATCCTGGCCTTGCCGCATCTGCACAGGGCATAGGGCAATAGCTTGGACATTGTAGTGCCCGGTACCACCTGCATGGACAGAGTGGCCATAGCATGTCCTGCTGGGAGGTCACTCTCACCCTGACTGAGCAGTGACCATGGCATGGCTTGGTTCCCCCATAGTGCTATGTAGTATTTTTCTCATGTGATATATAAGGTTTTCTTTTTGGGGCCCAATCACTGACTTATCTGCTTGGTGTGTATGCTGACATCCCCGTTCCGGTTACATGCATCTCCTCCAGGACCATGCACTATGGACTAGCTGGCGGACTGTCTGCAGCTAGTATGTGTCTTGCTGTAACACCCTGTAGGGTGCAGTGGCTGGAGGCTTGCTGCTGGAGAATGTCAGATAATGGTGGGGGGCAGCTGAGCATTTCCAGGCCTGCCGTCCGTCTGCTATTGCGTTATGGATGTGTGCTGCTCTGTCTGTTCCCCAGCAGGACTGCTGTTGCTGGTCCCCTCTACTGCTGCCATTGCAGGGAGGTAGACTGGGGGTCTATTAGTGGGTGATCCTGTTTCCCACCCTGAGGCCCAGAGGGTGGGTTGTGTGGTGGTACATAATCTGCCTATGGGTCCATACACCCACCCCTTTCACCTACAGCAGGTAACGATGGCACCAACACAGGATATGCACTAGTCTGGGTACAACAGCGCCCATAGGGACTAGACATGACTGGGACATACAGCAGGACACAGATGTATCCTAGGTGTGTCTAACAGACCTACCTATCACACACTGATGGGAACCTGCAGCATGGTGTATTTCAGCCATGAAAGGTGCTGTGGACCTGGTGCTGGGCGCCCCACCTCAACTTCAGGGTGGGCACTGTACCCGCACAATGTGACTGTCTGTGGCTACTCTGTGGCAGTGCCACACATGGTCTGTTCCCTCTACAAGGCCGAGGTGCTGTGGGGGTGCATACCCGATCTTGTGCCCATCTCTCGACTGCTGATTTGCATGTGCAGTGCAGCATGGGTACGGGTGGGTTACCCCTGTCCTGGTACCCACAGCAGAATGTGGGTGTGGTGCCGTGCAGTCCTCCTGTAGCCAGCCAGTTGTTTGTTAGCAGCTCTAGCCCACTGGTTACTTCACTGTCTGTAGAGCCAGAGGTCATTGGTTCAAAACCCACAGTGGGGTTCATCAATAGGGCTGTCTTAGGCATTGTCTATTTTTATTGTATATTAGTTCTGCCAGCAGGACCACCCTCAGGGTACTGTCCCCTTAGGGTGGCTCAGAAGGCGCCCTATAGGGCGCTTTATACGGCACCCTATAAAGCTCCTTATAGGGTGCCTTATATGCTGTCCTATAGGGGACATTATAGGGTGCCTTGTCAGACAGCGCACTTTATAATGTGCCCTATGGAGTGCCCTCTAGGGTGCCCTATGTGGCACCTTAGGTTACGCCACTGTGAGGGTGTGTTTGCTGGCAGCACTATTCAGGTACAACTAAACTTCCTCACAGTCCACTACTTAACCCTTTCCAGGCCAAGCCCAGTGCTTTCGGGATCCCAACTTCTGCCTATATATCCCTATCAAATGGTATATCATACATGACCATGCCAGAGGGAACGTCACTATTGGGACATATTGGATACGACGGGTACAATTTTCCTTACATGTGCAAACATTAACCCGGCTGCAGAATGTGGATTAAAATATTATAGTAGGCCTTCAAAGGGTTACACATGACGCCTCAACCAGCCTTATTTATTAGGCACACTGGGGAATCGAACCCATGACCCTTGCACCATCAGTCTGTGTAGTAACCATTGTGCTACAGCTCTATTTCTGTATGTGGGTGTCTGTGCGCTATCTTAAGCTTGCGCGCTGTAGCGATCATTGCTGCGCGGCACATAATAACGCACGTAACTGCGCGTTATCGATTACCATGTACCGCCCATGTCCTTTTTTTGCTTTCCTTCTACTAACGGGGCTCCTAACGCGAATTGCACTAACGCAGTTTGGTAAACATACCCCTTAATGTTAAAAAATGCAAGGTCATGCATTTGGGCTGCAAAATTCCAAGGTATGGTATAGGAGATGAAGTACATCTGTTCATGAAAGAAGAGCAGGACCTGGGAGTGATTGTTTTTGATGATCTTAAGGTGGTTAAATAGGTAGAAAAGCATAAAAAGTGGAATAATGCTTGGCTGCATCATGCAAGGAATGACCAGAAGAAAGAAAGAGGTGATAGTGCTTTTGTGTAAGTATTTGGTGAGACGTCATTTGGAGAATTGTGTACAATTCTGGAGACCATACAGTACCTTCAAAAGGATAAAATCAGGATGGAGTTGATTTAGAGGATGGCTACCAAAATGGTCAGTGATCTTATTTATAAGACATATAGGGACAAACTTAAGGATCTCAATATGTATACTTTGGAAGACAGCCAGGAGAGGGGAAATATGATAGAGATGTTTTCATATCTCTGTGGCATAAATGCACAGGAGAAGAGCCTCTTTCATTTGAAAGAAAACATCAATGAGGGGGATAGTTTAAAGCTGAAAGGAGATAGACTCTTGAGTAATTTGAAGAAATATTTCTTTACAGAAAGAGTGGTAATGTATGGAATAGTCTCCTAATGGAGGTCATAGATACAAGGACTATATCTGAATTCAAGAAAGCATTGAACAAAACACCAAGGATCTCTAATATAAAAAAGGAACTGTAAAGCTTAGTAGTTGGTAAGA
The DNA here is from genome assembly GCA_033557465.1 of Ichthyophis bannanicus. Taxonomy (NCBI): domain Eukaryota; kingdom Metazoa; phylum Chordata; class Amphibia; order Gymnophiona; family Ichthyophiidae; genus Ichthyophis; species Ichthyophis bannanicus. The sequence continues at coordinate 762,980,839 of CM066036.1, read as the reverse complement.
AAGAGCGGACTGGATAGGCCATTTGGTCTTTATCTGCCATCATTTTCTGTGTTTCTATTTTTTCAAACAATAAGCTTGTGAGGGAATCAGACTACTAGATTACCGAGGTTATAAGGGGTATTCAGGGAAGAAAAGTCCAAGTAGAAAAACTAAATTAATTTTTGCCTCAATCTTTACTTAAGAGGAGATACTCATGCAGGAAATATTCTTTGAAGGTTATGGGTCAAAGGAAATGAAGCAAATTATTGTGAAACTGGAAGATATAATAGAGACAATTGACAAAATAAAGAGTAACAAATCACCAGGATCAGATGGTATTCACCCAAAGTTCTGTAAGAATTCAAATATGAAATTGCAGACCTGTTATTGTAACCTATCACTAAAATCATTTAGAGTGCCTGCTGATTGGAGGGTTTTAAAACATATTCCATGATTATCTGGGAAACTATAAATCCATGAGCCTGACATCAATGCCAGGCAAAATGGTAGAAGCTAGTCTGAAAAACAAAATTAGTAACCTTAGGGATAGACAGCTCCCTGAGAAAGAACTAACCTAGATTTAGTAAAGAATTCTTGCCTTACCAACAAGCTAACATTTTTGAAGGTGTTAATAAATATGTAGATAAGAATAAGACAATATAGTGGGTTTTGATTTTCACAAGACATTTGACAAAGTCCTTCATGAGACATTCCTGGGGAAATAAAAAAATATATATGATAAGAGTTAATGCTCTATTGTGGATTGAAATAGAAATTAGTTGAAAGATAAGAAATAGAGAGTAGGACTAAATGGTCTGTTTTCCCAATGGAGAAAGGTAAATAGTAAAGTGCCCCAGGGATCTGCACTAGGACTACTAATTTTAACACATTTATTTCATTTTATGTATCTATTTCTTTATAGCCTGTCCTTTCAATGTTCTAGGTGGATCCCAAAGATAAAACATGAACAACATGATAAAACATTTGAAAAACACAGACTGGTAGGCATATCCACAACAAATCTGCATAAAACACAGAGCCAGAGCTATTTACCATTCTCCATTTCATAACATGATAACATTAACTCTTTAACATTTCTTTATATATATCGGACACTATTTTTATAACAGTGCATTCCAAATGTTATCATTCAAATGATATTCTCATGCGACCTCTTGTGAATCTGATTATGTCATGTATGGCATTTTTTGTCCATGTAAGTTATTGTATATTGGGAAAACAATTCGTCCATTTCGGATCCGACTAAGTGAGCATAAAAGTAGATTACACTGTAAACGACGCAAAGCTCCCATTGTGGAACATTGTCTGTTGAAGAATCATGTGTTCTCGGATTTACAATGTTTTGTATAGAGCGGATAAATTCAGGATATAGGGATAAGACGCGTGAGCAGTATCCCTTATATATAGAACAACTTTGGATTTTTCAAGTAGGGACGGTAATACCGAAGAGTCTGAATTTGGGCATTGATTGGGGAGTCTGTGTATAGTAAAAGTGAGTGGAGTGGTTAGGAGAAGCAATGGGCAGAGTTCTGTTGAATATTGATACGCCTGTGTGTGGATTGGTTAGAAGAAGCAATGGGCGGAGTACTGTTGAACATTAATACACCTGCATGTGTTTGAATAGCAATCACAGGGATGCCTCGTATATAGTAGGCGTGATGCCTAAGATTGGATTTTGAACCGGTCATGAGGCTGTCTTTTGAAATAAGCCAGTTGGGTGAGAGGAATCCAGTTTCAGTTTGTTAAAAGTGGTTTTTAGGTTGTAGTATGTATGTTAAGCAATGGTTGTATGTTTATTTATTTTTGTAGTTACATTCCGCTGGAGCAGCTGATGCGAAATGCTGAGGGATGTTCGAGTGGGCGTTGAGTGGGCGTCGGGGTCTGTTCACCTGCTTTAAATGATGAATTTCATGAGCCATGAGAATATCATTTGAATGATAACATTTGGAATGCACTGTTATGAAAATAGTGTCCGATATATATAAAGAAATGTTAAAGAGTTAGTGTTATCATGTTATGAAATGTGGATGTATTTGGCCAATGATTTTCATCTAAGTTATAAGGAAAAGTATTAGCAAACCGTTGATGTGGCAAACTCATTAAATCACCCTTGTTCACTGAAAGGTGGATAATGGGTGTTTTTGGAGCTATCTGAGGTTTGATTTTTCCTTGTGATATTTGCTGAGTAAACAATACTACAGTATAGTTAGAAGACAGAGCTAAATAGTCAATTTAATGAAGTATCATAGTTAAGTTCTAATGGTGACCAAGTTATTTGTTGTTTAGCCCCTTAACTTCTGGCGGGAGCCAAACCCCATATTCAGCAACTAATATGGAAAGGAGCATGGAATGAGAATGGAATTAGTGAGAACTGTCCCTTCCAGTTAACATGGAGGTAGCTACTACTCATTAACTGCTGATGCCACAGATAAACTGGAAGAGGTAACACAACCTCAAAGGGTGTGCAGTAAATATTTTCTGTCTTAACAGCATTAACAGTTAATGTGTGCTAACTTCCCACACATTAACTGTAAGATGCAACAAGTGTTCATTCTCCATCCCATTCCGCATTAGCTGCTAATGAAGAAAGTAGCATGTTGACTATAAGTGGGCTTTAAATGCCACCTTGGCAGCTAACATGGCTTAATATGTAAGCCCCTCATTGTACAATTAAGTTGAGGGAATTATTGTTGAAGGATGTGTTCAAGGCAGTTAAACATATCTGGATTTTAAAAGTTTTTAGACAAAATTCCTGGAGAAAAGTCAATATAGCATTTTTAGCCATGTAGACTTGGGAATGTCATCACGCATCCCTGGGAATGAGCAACAAGAAATGTATCAACTCTGGAATATGCTAGTGTGACGGGGTGTACATCCAGGGCCAGCCCGTCCATTGTGCAAGAATGTTGCTTGCACAGGGCCCCGCGTTTCAGGGGGCCCTGCGCAAACAACATTCTGCATCTGCCGGTAAATTTAAAAAAAAAAAAGTGCTGCTGCTGCCGCTGCCGCTGTGGCAGTGACAGAATCGAGCATCCCGCGGGATCCCCCCTTCCTGGCCACCCTAAGTGATGGCTTTCAGAGCCGCTAAGGGAGAGCTTCTCCCTCGTGGCTCTGTTAAGCCCCGCAGGACATTCGATTCTGCTGCTGCTATGGTGGCAGCGGCAGCAGCAGCAAGTTTGTTTGTTTTTAAATCTACCTGGGTTATGGGGGGGGCTAAGACTGGAAGTGGGCTGATGGGGTGGTAGGACTGGTAATGGGCTGTGGGGGGGCTAGGACTGGAAATGGGCTGATGTGGCCTAGGACTGGTAATGGGCTATGGGGGGATAGGACTGAAAATGGGCTGATGGGGGGCTAGGACTGGTAATGGGCTATGGGGGGATAGGACTGGAAATGGGCTGATGGGGGGGCTAGGACTGGTAATGGGCTATGGGGGGATAGGACTGGAAATGGGTTGATGGGGGCTACGACTGGTAATGGGCTGTGAGGGGGCTAGGACTGGAAGTGGGCTGATGGGTTTAGGAATGGTAATGGGCTATAGGGGGACTAAGACTGAAATGGGGTGATGCAGGGTTAGGACTGGTAATGGGCTATGGGGGTGGGGCTAGGACTGGTAATGGGCTGGGGGTTGCTAGGACTGGAAATGGGTTGAGTGGAAGGGGGGGCTTGAACTGCAAATAGCTGATGGGGAGGGGGGCTTGGAATGGAAATGGGCTGTGAGGGGAGGGAGCTAGCACTGGAAATGGGCTGAGTGGGGGGGAGCTAGGACAGGAAATGGGCTGATGGAGGGGCTAGGATAGAACTGGAAATGGGCTGCTGAGGGGTGATAAGATTGGAAATGGGCTGTGGTGGGGGCTTGGATTGAAATGGACTTATGGAGGGGCTATAACTGGAAGTAGGCTCATGGGGGGCTTGGATTAGAAATGGGCTGAGTGGAGGGGGCTAGGATTTGACATTGGCTGACGGTGCGGCTAGGAAAGGACTAGAAATGGGCTGATGGGAGGCTGGGATTAGAAATGAGCTGATGGAGGGACTCAGATAGGACTGGAAATGGATGGGGGAGCTAGGACTGTAAATGGGCTGATGGTGTGGCTAGGATAGGATTGGAAATGGGCTGATGGGGGTCTAGGACTGGAAATGGGCTGATGCGGGGGGCTAGAAGGGAGCGGATGCTGGGTGGGGCTGGAACTAGAAGGGAGCTGATGTTGGGGGAGGATTAGAATGGGATGGAGCTGGGAGATTGAAATGGAGAGGGGAAAATCTTTTTGTGTGGGAGGAAAGACAAATCTACAATTGGCCGGGTATTGCGAGAGTAAGTGGGGATTGAGGATGGAGGGGTAAAATTTGAGTGGATGAAATAGGAATGAGGAAAGAGCAAAAGGAGAAAGATTAGTATGTTAAAGCAGATGTAGAGAGAGAATGGAAAAAAAAACTAGAAGAGAGAAGAAAGAACAAATGGACAGCAGACGATGGAGAGTTAGCAGAAGACACGAAGAAACCAGAAGAAAGTGGCTGGAGCAATTGCAAATGAAAAAAAAAATGCACAAAAGGTAGAAAAATATCTCTTTATTTTGAATTTATTAACTGGAATATGTCAGCTCCGGGAAATGTGCATCATTAATGTTTTTGCTTTGTTTAGTACAAGAGGAAATTAATTTATAGTTTTATTTCTACAGTGTTGTTGCACATTCCAAGTTTGGCTTTTGGGGTTCCCAGTTTAATTATTGTCTTCCTGTTTCTAAATTGTGACTCCTTGTTTGGTGATGGTCTATGTTCTGCATGTGTAACTGAGCTGAGGTATTCTGTTTATGTAATTCCTATTTGACATTGCCACTTGTTCTCTTTCCCCAGTAGGTCATATATTGTTATTTAGTATTTATTTATTTAGTATACATTTTGTATACCGCTACTTCCAGTGATCAGCAGCGGTTTTGATTACAGATTGGAAATTGTCAAATCATGACAGGAAATTTTTTTTGAGGTATAAACACATTGATTAGACAGGAAAGCACAGCACACAGAGAACTATTTTACAGGGAACATGGGCTATGGAGGGTTAAGTGGCTTGCCCAAGACCACAAGGAGCACCTGTGGGACTAGAAACCCCAGTCCTTCACGGCCCAAGGTTGCTGTTCTCTAGTGGGATTTGAACCCCCAACCTTCCGGCCCAAAGTACCTTGCCCCAACCACTAGGCCACTCCTCCACTCCATTATTCTATGAAATGTACTGGTTTAATATTTGCAGTGTTTCCTTTTGATAGTTAGGGTATGGTGCTTTGTGAGTCCTGGTAGTGCTGTTAGGATACGGCGGGTTTGCTATGGATTCTAAATGGGCAGTGTTTGTAGTAGTTCCTAATGTGCTGGCAGTTGGCACTGGATTATAGTAATGTAGAAATCTTTTAGTCTTACATTATTCATACCCTCATTAAGAGGCATGTTTACTAAAAGTTAGCGTAAGGTAAGATTATGCAAATAGTTATGCAAATAAGGCCCCTTATGCAAATGAGGCCCACACCCAGTCTTCGCACATGGCCCCGCACCCCCCCCTTAGGCCGCCCCTGTGTACATCCCATCACTGCAGGACTCCTGGGGGACCCTGGCCCTGGAGATATGGATCTGTCTATGAGAAGCCCCCTAGAGCAATGGATGAGAACACCCCTGCTCCCTCCCCAGCCAGGAGACAGGGCCCGACTCCCTGACAACACCTGGGATGAGAGGGAGGTGAAAAAGAAGGTGAGGAACTTGGTCCAGACCCCCATGGGGAGGATTGAGGGTTACCCCAGTGGGAGGAAGAGATAGAGCTGGGAAATGAGCAACAGCGAGTCCCTGAAGAGACTCCCATGGAGATTCAGCTGGTGGATAACCCACCAAACTTGGGATGGTGGTAGCAAAAAGCAGTTATGTGGGAGGTGGCAGAGCATCTAGGCAATTCCACACTTGGGATGCACAGAGGCTGAATATGAGACTTACAAGGGGGGAAGAAATATATTGTGATATTGGACATGTATGTTTGTATAAACTGAAGGACATTGGGAAGATGTCATTTGCATTTCTGACCTAATTTGAATAGTATTCACATTGTGGGTTGTTACAAAGGACCCTGGTGAGGGGGTGAGGGGTGTGTGTGTGTGTGTATGTGTGTGGTCATAACATGTGGTTCCTGGACTTTTCATAGAGAGCAAATTAAACCAGGAGGGCGACCAGTGGGAAATGAAAGGACTACCAGATGCCTTGGACCTGGAGATGGCATGACAGCTAGGTACTTGTGGCAAGGATTAGTTGATGATGTACCTTTGATCTAATCCAGCATGATATATTATTGGAGAACCAATCTAGTTCATCAGGTCAAGATCATTGAGTTTTCTTGCATGCCTCTCTTTGCCCCATATGCAACAGCATCACTCTGTCCCCAGCTCCACTGGTGTCACAATCTGTGCTTCTACAATGGGACGTCCAGCCAAGGACACTGCCACTGCACAGGTCTTATGTGTTCTTGGGCCTGTGCCTTCAGGCATGGGGCCTGGGCTGACATTCCCTCCTTTCCATGAGGGGATCAGGGAGATCAGTGACCACAGTGATGAATCCTCTGACTCCAGTGACACACTGCCACCCACCCCTGTGACTGTGGTGACACAGGGCCAGGTGCTTGTGCCCTCTGAGAGGAGGAGGGGCAGGGGCTGGGCAAGGGGCAGGGGCCATGTAACCCTGGGTTTGGATGTGTCAATTTATTCTAGTAGGAGGGGAGCTACATTCTGTGTTGGGGGAGGGCACAGGTATGGTGGTTACTGGGCTATGGTGGGGTGTGATGGGTGTCCATGCACTTTATTGCAGTGTGTGTGGCTGTCAGGGGGTCAGGGTTGTGGTACAGTGGATGGGGCCACGGCCTTTGTGGACTGCCTGGTCTCCATTGGTGACAGTGCCTGCACCTTTCATCACATGGACAGTTGCAGGTGTATTGCTGTGGTGTGGTGGGTATACAGATCTCATTATGTGGGGGGGGGCAAATCTTTCTTTGATCTTGTTCTGAGACAGACAGTTATGGGCACACTTCAGCTCCAGGGGACTGAATGATCTTTCTGCAGTTCAGTTTTCCTCCATACTACATCTAACGGGCACTACAGGGAGAACATTCCATCATCCACATCTGCAGGGTGCACATAGTTTTCTGTTTCCTTACAAGACCACAGACATATCAACCCCCCTTGTCCCCCTGATATCTCATTTGCCTTTCAATTGGCTTCCACAGTTTGTCATGCCAACTCTGGGGCTGTTGGATCAACAGATATCAGCACAGTGTCGGCAGGATATGCCATGTGCATATTGTAAAACTGATATATTACACATCTTCTTACATTATCTGCCTCCTTCACCACTCATGAACATCATCTCCAGACATTTGGGGAGGTGATGGCAGGTAATATTGTCCCTGTGGTCATGCCCCTCAGGCCACTGCACACTGTTGGACCTGCTTGACTTTCAGTGGCTTATGCCTCCATTGGTGGACAGGATGTTGCCTCCACCCTGTGACATGGTTGTGGAGGCTCACACAGATTCTGCTGCCCTTGGGAACCATTTGGGGGTCTTTTCACCCACACTGGTCCTGACAGCAGATGGCACTCTACAGTACACCACTTGTGTGTTTCCTGACTCCAGATGTTGTACTGTACACACAGTTGTGCTGCTCCTAGGCTGATATGCAGGGCATGACAAAGGGGAATCTTTTCACACTGCCATCGCAGGCTGGGTGGCACCACAATCTTCGGGAGTGGCATGGAAGGTCTGCCTAGGGCAGCAGAAACCCTCGGGCCAGCCCTGTATCTAAGGCATACATTTATATATAGAATATATTCAGAGGACCCTCTTCAGCTACTGGGACATAACCAGTCACTGTAAGTTATCCTGCTATCTTTAACTAGATATTCAAAAAGATTGATAGTTTAATATGATGTTTTGAAAATACCAAGTCAAACTTAGCATGATAGCTGGTTGTTTTTAGGACAAACATTTTTTGACCATGCTGAATATTAGTTCATGCCTTTCTCAGGAGTTCAAGGCAAACTACATTCGGGTACAGTAGGTATTTCCCTGTCCCCAGAGAATTGATGTGTCAGGCTCCATTTCTAGTCCTATTCAAATTCAGGCTAAAGCCCCATGTCTTTGAGGTTGCTTTTGGATCTTTACCCTTTATTTATTATTACATTCTCTTATATACCACGCTATTCTGCATCAGTGCGGTTTACATTGAACAAACTGAAATTACATTGAACAGGGCATTATAACTTGGAGATAACTATTTTACAGGGAACATGGAGGGTTAAGTGGCTTGCCCAAGACCACAAGGAGCACCTGTGGGACTAGAAACCCCAGTCCTTCTGGCCCAAGGTTGCTGTCCTCTAGTGGGATTTGAACCCCAACCTTCTGGCCTGAAGTACCTTGCCCCAACCACTAGGCCACTCCTCCACTCCACTCCACTCTACTCCACTCCTCTCCTGTTTATCACCCATGTACAAGTAGGAGCAAAGGACTGCTACAGCATAACACCAGGATTCTCAAATCTGTGTGAGTGTGAAGCCCTAAAAGTGTGTGAAGCAGAGCTCATAATATATTTGTAGGTCGAAACACAATACTGTGTCTCATGTTAGGATGAGTCTTCATTGTCTCACCAAAAACTCTGAGATAAGATTGTTTAGTGGTTTTTACTCACTGAGATTAAGTTAAGCATACATTTTATGTTTACACACTTTTATATGTTTTGCACAGGTTCATTTGGGTATTTTGACTACATTAGGATCAAAAATAATGTTCGTATTCAGAGGCGTTTCCTCTTTAACACAAACAGTCCAACATTGCTTTGAGAAACAGCTCTTATATTTGGTCTGACCTTGATTATTGTGTATCACCCATGTATGTCAAGATGTTTTCTAGTCTCCTCTCTGTGTTTCTGTTTTGCCAAGATTGTAAGCTCTATAGCATAGGGACTGCATACGTCTTGTAGCCCTATACAAATGATAAGTTAATAGTAGTAGTAGTAGTAGTAGGGCTTGCAGTCTAATCCGAGGCAATGGAGGGTTAAGTGACTTGCCCAGGATCACAAGGAATGACAGTGATATTCAAATGCGACTACCCTGATTCTCGTCCCAATCAAGCTACTCCTCAATCCCAGAAATACTGTACACCTCTGCCCTGGTACATCTTCTCATTCCTTCTGCATGCTGGATAAATTATAAGCAGCAAGCAGCCAAGGAAATTAAATAAAAGTGTTTATTTGGTTAACTTCCAAAGTTAGGACCAGAATTACTAAGGTGTATTAATGGAATAACACACATGAAGGCACAGTTTAAAGAGGATGCGGAGAGGGGAATTCACATGTCCATGTCAGGATGTAAACAATTATGACAGTGTTTTACAAGAGGCTTTGCAAAGCATAGAGCCCCCTGAAAAATAAGTATAGAACGGCACAGATATGCTTCTCCATGTTTGGCAGGAGCAGCAATTTTAAGAAGTTGCATGAAGGGAGGGGGAGGAGAAGAGCAATGGAACCCTGCCCCCAATATATATATGTGGGAGCAAACTCTTAGAACTGCTGCTCCAGCACAGATGGTATACCTGCTTCAGGACTATAACTCGGGACTCCCTGTCCCAGTGACTGCCCTGACCTTGGGCACCCCACCATGTTGCCTTAAGACTCTCCTTCTATCCTACTCCCCAAAGCACAGTGTCCAAATCCTCCCCTCTCCTCCAGAAGCAGCTCACAAGCTCAACCCCCACCGATCCTTAAGCCAAGCCCCCTCTCCAGGCAGCCTCAATCTCCCTCTCCTCCAAGGGATCCCTGTAACAGAAAGCCCTCTATCCGACCCTCCCCCCAAACAACCATAAACCTCCCCTTTCCACTCCACAGTCACCGGCTGGGAGGGCAGCCATGCTGCTAACATGAAGCAAAATTTCCTATCACATGCTATCACAGCTAATGCACCTTATTAAACTAGCCCCATTGTTTGATGTAAATCAGAGTAGAAACAGGTCTAAAAATGTACAGGAAAAGACTATTCAGTTTTCCATATCATAGATTTTTAATTACAGAATGTTTTAATGTTAGATGATTATTTTTATTTTGGCATGGGACAGACACTGTGGATCCCTTTATAGCAACAGGATAAAATCAAAATAAGCATAACTATCTTATATCCCAACAAATAGGGGTGACCTACATGCAGCGGCAAGTGCACCAACACTTGCCACCTTGCTGGTCAGACTAGATGGACAATACTGGTCTTTATCTGTGCTACTAACATTGACAAATATCTTCCTGACATACATTTTTATCTATTTCCTGAATCCGAGTGAATCAAGTGTAACTAGTCTTAGAAGAAAATAGCCAAGTAGTAGGGCAGTAAAGGCTATAGGAGGTTAATTAGTGCATTCAGATACAAGGGCTCAAGGCAATGTCAAGAGGGGCCTTTTTCAATTTTCCTTAAATAGTTTTAATTTTTGGTAGGCTAACCCCTTTATAGTTTGATTTCTGCAAAGATATGAACGTAGAATCCCTGGTGTGAGAAGTTCACTTAGAATGCTGCTGATATTCGAGTATGATAGTGAATCATGATCTTCAAAAATGCAAACAAAATCACAGACCTCGATAGCATAGATGAAAAAAAGAATGCTTTTTTATGTTATGTTGAATGCACACATGAGTCACAATAGCAGCCAAATTTATAAGAGTTTACAGATCGAATGAAAGCTTGAATTCATTGGTTTTCCCTATTGCACCAGCCAAAATCTTTTAAAATACATTTCTATGTCCAGTTTCTTTTGAATCAGTATTAAAACACTCAGTAAACAAATGATGCCTGATTACTAGGGATGTGTAGTGGTTAGCAGACCTTCAGTTTGTTAGTGAGCCTTAAAAATGTAGTGCATAGAAAACCAATTCAAGAACATAAGATTTGCCATACTGGGTCAGACCAAAGATCCATTAAGCCCAGTATCCTGTTTCCAACAGTGGCCAATCCAGGTCACAAGTACCTGGCAGGATTCCAAAAGGTAGACAGAAGACATGCTGCTTATCCCAGAGATAAGCAGTGGATGCCCCTCATTCCACTTTAATAATAGTTTAATGCCTTTTTCTCAAGGAACATGTTGAAACTGTTTTTAAACTCAGCTACACTAAAGGGAACATTTATGACGCTGCGCAAGCTGTTAATGCATCAGTGCGCACATTAAACAGACACTATCTACTTGGACCTCAATAGGAGGGAAAATGGGCATTTCTGCACTTCACAGTTGGCGTGGGGGTTGACAACGTGCATTCACCATCAATGTTGCCATCAAGGCTGGCCCATCCACTAGGCGGACTAGGCGGTTGCAACAACTTCATTTTGAAAGGGCCAGTACATGCCTCCACTTTCAAAACAGAATTGTGCTGCTGCTTCTGCCACCCTCCAAATCCATCTTCTCATCTTGTGCGTGTACCACCTCTTTCAAAACCAAGTCACGCCACTGCTGCTGCCGCCGCCCCCCTCACCACCACAAGATAGAAACATAGAAACATGATGACAGAAAAAGACCACATGGCCTATCTAGTCTGTCCTTCTATATCAACAACTACAACAGTCCCCTTTTTACCTTTAGAGATCCTCTGTGTTTGTCCCATGCTTTTTTAAATTCAGTTACTGTCCTCATCTCTACCACCTCCACTGGGAGATTATTCCACGGATCCACCACTCTTTCTGTAAAGAAATATTTCCGCATATCACTCCTGAATCTATCTCCCTTCACCCTCATCCCATGTCCCCTCGTAGCAGAACTTGCTTTCAATTGAAAGAGGCTCTACCCCTGAACATTTATGCCATGGAGGTATTTAAACATCTCAATCATATCACCTCTATCCCGCCTTTCCTCTAAGGTGTACATATTAAGATCCTTAAGTCTGTCCTCATATGCTTTATAATGAAGACCACAAATCATTTTAATAGCCACCCTCTGCACCGACTCCATCCTGTTCACATCCTTTTGAAGCTGCGGTCTCCAGAATTGCACACTATATTCCAAATGAGGTTGCACCAAAGACTTATACAGAGGCATTATCACCTCCTTTTTTCTGCTAGCCATTCCACTCCGTATGTACCCAAGCATCCTTCTAGCTTTTGCCATCGCCTTTTCTACCTGTTTAGCCACTTTAAGATCATCAGACACAACCACGTCTAGGTCCCATTCTTCTTTAGTGGACAAAAGTACTTCACCCCCTATACTATATTGCTCCCTTGGATTGCTAGAGCCCAAATTCATGACCTTACATTTTTTAACATTAAATCCCAGCTGTCAAATTCTAGACCATTCTTCAAGCTTAGCTAGATCCCTCCTCATGCTATCTACACCTTCCTGGGTGTCTACTCTATTGCAGGTTTTGGTTTCATCCGCAAAGAGGCAAACCTTACCCGACAGCCCTTCTGCTATATCACTAACAAAGATGTTAAAAAGAATCGGACCAAGGGCAGATCCCTGGGGCACACCACTGGTAACATTTTTCTCCTCAGAGTGAGCTCCATTTACCTGTACTCTTTGTCGCCTCCCACCCAACCAATTTCTAACCCAAGCAGTAACTTTAGGGTCCATCCCTAGGGTGCTCAATATGTTTATAAGTCACCTGTGAGGAACAGTGTCAAAGGCTTTACTGAAATCTAAATACACCACATCTAGGGCTCTCCCTCGGTCCAACTCCCTGGTCACCCAGTCAAAGAAATCAATCAGATTTGTCTGACAAGACCTGCCTCTGGTGAATCCATGCTGCCTCGGATCCTGTAATCCACTGGACTCCAGAAACCTCACTATTTTCTCTTTCAGCAGCGTTTCCAATAATTTACTCAGCAGCGAAGTTAAACTAACTGGCCTGTAGTTTTCAACCACATCCTAACTTCCGCTTTTGTGTAAAGACACCACCTCAGCCTCTCTCCAGTCCTTTGGCACCACTCCTGACTCCAATGAGGCATTGAAAGGGTCAGTCAGTGGAGCTGCTAGAACGTCCTTAAGTTTCCTTAGTATTCTAGGGTGTATCCCATCTGGTCCCATCGCTTTGTCTACTTTAAGTTGAGCTAGTTTCTCATGAACACAGTCTTTTGAAAATTGTTCAAGATGTCCCTCGCTTCTGTTCCTGTTTGTGGGTGTTTTCTGAGGTCCTGCTCCTGGTTCTTCATCTGTGAACACAGAACAGAAATATTTGTTAAGCAATTCCGCTTTATCCTTATCAGCTTCTACATATTTCTCCCCTGCACCCTTGAGTTTGACAATACCACTTTTGCCCTTCCTCTTCTCACTAAAATATCTGAAAAATGTCTTATCCCCCCATTTTATTGCATTGGCTATTTCCTCCTCCTTTTGAATTTTTGCCTTCCTGACTACTTTGTTAGCTTCTCTGTTTTTCCAAATATAGATGTCTGTCTTCCTCTCTCTGTGATCTCTTGTATTTCATGAAGGCCTCCCTCTTTTTCTTCAATTTTTCAGCTACTTCTTTCGAAAACCATAGTGGTCTCCTTTTCCTTTTACCTTTATTTACCATTTTAACAAAAAGGTTGGTTGCCCTTAAAATATCCCCTTTCAGTTTTGCCCACTGTTTTTCTACATCCCCCAGCTTTTTCCATCCTACTAAGATGAGAAGATGGATGGGGAGTGGCGATAGGGGGGGAGGATGAGGGGTGGAAGCAACCTCTCCCTGGGGCAGCAGAAACCTTTGGGCTGGACCTAGTTGCAGTTAGCATGGGTGCACTTAACACTATCTCAGTGGGTCACGTAATGTTCATCTGTGTTGCTGTCAGCATGCGTTAAGGTCAGAATCAGTGTGGTATCTGCTGGGATCATGCTGTACACACTCCCAACAGGTAGCACATGACTTTTGCATGTAGCACACATTGATTTCTACCCTCAACATGTGATACTTGCAAACCCTTCACATCCTTGAGCACTGAATTCCAGAGCTTAATTATGTGAAGGGAAAAAAATATTTTCTCTTATTTGTCTTAAATGTGCTATATAGTAACTTCATTGCATATCCCGTAATCTTTATACTTTATGAAAGAATAAACAACCTATTCACATGTACCCATTCTACTCCACTCTTTATTTTATAGACTTCAATCATATCTACCCTCTCCCATCTCTTCGCTAAGCTGAAGAGTCCTAACGTCTTTAGTCTTTCTTCTGTATGTATTCTAATTCCACTATATCTTTTTTTTTTAGATGCAGTGACCAGAATTTAATATTCAAAATGTGGTTGCACCATGGAGTGTTACAAAAGCATTATGATGCTCTCCATTATATTTACCGTTCCTTTCCTTAAAATTCCTAACATTCTATTTGCTTTCTTGGCCTTCACTCAACACTAAGGAAAGATTTTCAAAGTATTAACCACAAGGACATCTAGAGCCTTAACCTAGGTGGTGACTCTTGGGGGTATGTTTACTAAACTGTGGTAATGTCATTCGCATTAGGTTCCGCGGTAAAGGTACAGATGCCCATATAAAGGCGCGAGCAGTGCATCGTTACAGCAAGCCGTATCAGCTAACGCATGTTACAAACTACCGCGCATTAGAAGGCTCATCATAAGGCACCTTACAAGGCGCCTTGTAAGGCACCTTACAGGGCACCTTACAAGGTGCCTTGTAAGGTTCCCTGCAAGGTGCCCGGTAAGGCCCTTGTAAGGTGCCCTGTAAGGCACCTTGTAAGGTGTCTCATAAGGCACCCTATAGGGCTCCTTAGGCAAAGAGCCGTAGTAGGCACCCCTGGACAAGGCACTCTAGAAGGCACCCTGGGCTATAGTACCATAGGTTAAGGTGGCCTAACAAGGTTACGGTGCCCTAGGTTAGTGTGCCCTAAGGGCTGCAAGGTGCCGCAGGATGACATGCATGACCTGTGAGGAACAAAGACAGATGTAGCCCCAACACTAGATAGAGCACTCAGGAAAGGCAATGAACAGGTGAGTGAAGGAGGGAGAGCTGGGAGCCCCTGGACCTGCCATATCTGCGGGCAGCCCATGTTGCTGCCAGTACTGAGGACAAACATGGTGGGGGCAACTGTACCACAGCACAGGGTGTTGGCAATGTAAAGTACTGGAAAGACAGTTTATGGCAGATGATGGGAATATGTGTCCTCCAGTGGAGGCGGGGGTGGCAGGATAGTTACAATGATGGGTGGACAGAGGAATGGTGGTGACATGCATATCAGGCACAGGTGAGGCAAGCATGATGAGGCACAATGCAGGAAAGGGTAGCAGTGCAGGACATGGGGTGGCAGCCTACACAGGACTCTACACAGCTGACAGACGCAGATAGACAAACCGAGGGAATGTTGGCAATTGTGGCGACGGTATTATGGGCTGGCAGCATAGACCTGCAAAAATATGACTGTTACAGGCATGCACACTATTTGAGTAAGACAGGCATAAGAGGAGGGAACAATGAGGATTGGAACCCATGAACACTGCCGAGAGTGGCATTGTATTAACCAGTAGGCTATATCTCCATGGTGTATGTCACAGCAATGGCTGGGTACAGAAGGACTGCAGGTCACCATACAAACTGTCTGCTCTGAGTGCCAGGATAGGGTAACCCCATCAGTACCCATGATGCAATGCACATACTGAATAGCTGATCACCAAATGGGGTCTGCACCTCTCCAGTACCTCAGCTTGGAAAGATGAACTGACAGTGTGTGATACTGGCACAGTGTAGCTATAGGAAGAAAGAAGACACAGAGAGCAAGAGCATGTCATTGTGCAGGTTCTGTGTTCACCCTGAGAAATAGGATGGGTACCCAGCACTAGGTCTGCAGTACATGTGGTGCTAGAAATAGGTTCTGCTGTACATCCCCATCACCACCATTGTGTGACAGGTATTCCTTGCAGGGCAGCTGAAGATAATTAAGTGTCCAGCTGCATTCTGTAGTTACATGTGGCCCTCTGCAACCAAACACCACCCAGATTAGTGTGTACCCTGTGTTAGGGTCTGGCTGACATGGGCACCTCTTATCAGGGCAGAGGGTATCTAGTGTAGAGCGTTATGTGGGAGCCTAGACATGCCATGGTCACTGCTTGGTTAGAGTGAGTGCCCTCCCAGCATGCCATGCTGTGGCCATCCTGTCCATGCAGGCGGTGGTCAGGCACTACAGTGTCCCAGCCATTGCCCCATACCTTGTGAAGATGCATCCTGGCCAATCTGCCCTGTCTGGCCATACCCACAACACCTTACTCCTCATTATGCACATATTCAGGCTAATGCTGGTAACAGTGGGACATTGTGGGCCCGGTGAGGTGTGGGCAGCCATAAAACAATGGACAGACATACACACACACACTCCTATTGCAGCATTGTGCACAGATAGGGGTGGTTGGCAACCCTGCCTGCCACACTGGTACTGATCACAGTGCCGACATTGCTAAACTGTGCAGGAGGCAGTAGTAGTGCCCTGGTGATAACTGCAGCTCAATGCTGGGGCCAACAGCCTGACTCTCCTTGCATCTTTGGATTGTGGAACCTGTGTGAGTGGGTGTTTGTACCCCTGTTTGCCGCTGCTTTGGGCTTTGCACATGTTGCTGTTGTATCTGCATTGTAGGGTAAAACATAGGGACATGCTCTGCAGGAACCACAGCTGGGGCTTGAACCTGTGACCCCTCTGCTTCTGGACACACTGGCTGGGTGCACTGCACTACACATGCATGGTGGTCCCTGGGGCTACCTGTACTTTTCCTCAGCCAGACCTTTTATGTTGCACTGCACACCACATACTGGTACAGGGCATGGCCCTAGGTCCACTGCAGGCAGGTGCCGCTTCCCCCTCCAGCATGAGCACACCCCTCCCCCTGCCATGCTGACATGGCCATATGCTGTCATGCTGCCATGCTGACATGCTGACATGGCCATATGCTGGTAGTGCACAGTCGAGGCCATCCACTGTGTGGGTAGATGGTCGCCTAGGGAGCCGGGTCTGGGGCATGGTGTATACATGAGCATCCTCACATCCCCCCCTCCCCCATCACCGCCTACCAATAGTCTGTTCCTTCCGCTTGGGGGAGGGTTGGCTGGGGGGATGTCATGTCAGTGCCCTGGCAACTGTTAGCTCGGGTGGACCAGGTAGATGTAGGTGGATTGTGTTTGGCCTTTGTCAGCTGCTGTCATGCTGATTTCTGGTTTCTATGTTCCTATGTGCCACCTAGGCGCCCGCCTAGTCCACCCTCTGCCCCAGCTGACCCCCGCTACATATCCTGCCTGCAGCCCCCTATGCCTCACTTGCACCATCGCCATAGTGGCCTTTCATACTTGGGCACTATGCTGGTGCTGGAAATGGAGCACTACTATCACGTTTCTTGGGCTCCCTGTCTATGCTGTACATTGCTGACACTGAAATGCTTTTTCTCTCCTGCAAATGTGCATCTAACGGCAGGTTTTTATTCGCGGTAGGATTCAGCCCTTCAGTTCAGCGCGTTAGTATGCAGGGAGCCTCTCCCCGCCCACTCACTCCCCATTGACCCCTTCCCCCCGCCCTCTTTCCACCCTCTACGATGTTTACTGCGGCTGGGGACGTTAACGATCGTTTAGTAACGTTAACGCGCGTTAACGTTACATACTGTGCATTAACGTTACCTAACGATCGTTAACGTTACATAACGCACGGTCTGTAACGTTACCGCAGTTTAGTAAACATACCCCTTAATGTGGAACCTTTCATTTTATAACTATACTTTAGATTGTTCTTTCCTATGTGCATAAATTTGCACTTGTCCACATTACATTTCATCTGCCTTTTAGATGCTCAGTCTCCTGGTTTCTCAAGGTCTTATTGCAATTTCTCACAATCCTCTGGAGATTTAACAACTTTGAATAATATTATGTCATCTGCAAATTTGATCACCTCACTTGCTCCCATTTCTGAGTTATTAATAAATATGTTATAAAACAGTGGGCCCATTACAGATCCCAGAACACTCCGTTATTTACTTTTCTCCATTTAGAAAATTAACCATTTAGTCCTAGGGGTATGTTTACTAAAGGGCGTTAAGGAAGCAGGCATTAGTGAGCATTAACGGCAGCGATAAGGGGTTTTACATGCAAAAGGGGCTCTGGGCGTGTAAGAGGCATTCCAGTGGTAAGGGCATTATGGGCCATTTAACGTGTGTTAACGGTACATCGGGTGTTAAGGTGTAAAGCATGCACCTTAACATCTGAAAACGGCTGTAACCCTAATACTGGATAAAGGAGCAGCAAGGAAAGTCAATCTGAATGTGATGGATGGAAGTATAGGTGGGAGCTGATGGACCTGCCAGATCCGTGGGCACCATACATGGCAGTCAGTAAAGCCGATGAGTATGTGGGAGGCAGTTCTACTGATCCACAGGGGGGGGGGGGGGTGCCAATGTAAAATGGCACACTGTCAGTGTGTGGCATAGGTTGGGGAAGATGTGTCCTCCAGCATAGTCAGAAGTGGCAGGATGTGTGAAGTGACTGGAGGATAGAGTAGGAGTGGTGACATACAGATCTGGCACAGGAGAGGTGTGCGTGAAGAACCGAAATGCGGAAAAGAGTACCAGTGTAGGCCATAGTGTAGCTGCTTGCACAAGAATACATGACTGCACACAGCTGACAGAGGCAGAAGGATGAGCTAAAGGGAGGATGGTGGCTGAGGAGAGGGTGGTATGGGCTGGCAGCACCAATGTGCCATAGGTGCCATCTCAGCATATTTGTACTATGTGTGAAAATGTGCGTCAGTGCCACCTGGAAGGTCAGACATGTGGGACTCATGCCTATCCTAGCCACACAGCCAACATACCACACCTCAGACAAATTTGCAGATAAGAACTGCACAGGTGTCATTCAAACTGGACAAATGGGGCACATACAGACAAGAGGTGGCACCTGCAGGTGGCTATCTGAGGGGTAGGATGTGTCTGCATGTATTGCAGAGATGTAATGGAGCCATAGCTCTACATTCACAATCACAGTCATGATGTAACACATGACTCATGTTGGCCAAGTAGGTTGCAGCTGTATGCATGTACAGTAACTACATGTTAGTATACTGCTGTAGCAGTGCAGTCACATCGGGGTACATCTTACCATCAATTGACAATGTCTGATCATAACCAGGGACTGTACAAACCTGCAGTCAACTGAGTCAATGGTGGATTAAGTGATCTGTTCAAGGTTACAAGGAGGTGTTGTCAGTCCATGAAGGTTGTGGCTGACCAAAACTCCGACACTAACACATTCCAAAACTGGGGTATCTTGGCCCCCAAGCCATTACCATGGCCATCACACCATGCCTCCAAGCAGAGGCCTGACATGTGCATGGTGAACATATCTGAACCTCTGCAATGGTCTGCAGCAGAGCCAATAAAGTCATGCTCTCAGAAGGCCATAACAGGGAACAGCATGTTTGCTGACCTAAAGTGTGGCCTGAATGCATAAAAAATAGAAGGATGAGTATCTACAAGTCACAGCAGAGCCAGGACTGTTACCGACAGGGAAATGACCTGAGTAGCACCCAGGCACAAAATGAACAAGTGGGAATCAAACCCTTGATGCCTGCTTATGCACTAATAGTAGGCTATAACTCTCTACAGTGCAATGTCTGCATTCAAAGAACCTGTAGGTCTCTGTCTAAACTATCTGCTGTGTTCCAGTATAGGTTAGCCCCAGAACTTGCTCTGCTAGAGATTGCTTTTGCTAGTTGTGCTGCTGGTCTTCATTACTGCCTGTGTGTGATGTTAGTTACCTTGCTTTCTGTGCAGTTGCCGTATGCTGTAGGTGCCAGTCACAGCTAGGCCCTGTGTCCTGTCCCTGTTGAACAGAGATATTCCTAGAACAGTGCATGTCAGTGCCCAGTGTTAAAAAGCTGATGCTATGGATGCCAAATGCAGTGGGGACTTCTATGCTTGCTGCTACTATTCTACCATGATCACAGTAAGTAGACCAGTAACAACGTCTGTCCTAACCATTGAAGATTGATAATCCACCACAGCAAGCACAGTTAGACTGCACCTGCTGCCCTCCACTGGACTGTTTCAGTCATGCACATACCAATTACAGCCAATTCATGCACAATGCATATGCACAGAACATCCATGTGCACCCTGGTTTGGGACAAACAGCATGGACACCCAGCATTTGGCTCAGTGATTGGGATCCCCAGACAGAGACTGCACCCACATTACTGGAACCAGACAACATATAGCCCTATGTGGATACATAGCTGTGCCATGGTCACTGCTCGGTCAGAGTGAGAGTGCCCTCTCAGCATTACATGCTGTGGGCACCCAGGCCATGCACATGGCAAGTCTCAGCCTCTGACCCTACCACTGAGGCAGACACATCCTGGCCAATCTGCTCTGTTTCAGGCCATACCCCTAATCCTCTGTTCTTCATCATGCACATTTGCAGACTAATGCTGCGAACAGCTTAGGCAATGTGAGGCACAGTGAATTGCAGAAAGCCACAGAACAATGGAGAAACATACCCACACACACAAACACACTCACATTGCTTCACTGTGCAAAAGTGGGAATGGTTGACATTCCTGCCTGCCACTTTGATCTCCATATCGGCTAGTAGTGCACTCTGACTTTAACATACGTTGTTAGCACCTGCTCAGTGTGCCAGTTTTATCAGCCTGCCTCTCCATCCAGCTGTGGACAGTGGAGCCTGTATATGTGGCTGATGGGTGTTTGTACCCATCATGCTGGCCAATTCATTGGGGATTGCACATGCTGGTGCTGTACCTGCACTTTAGGCTAAAGTTTGACCAAAGGGACATGCAATACTTGATCCACAGCTGGGACTTGAACACACTGAACATATGTGTTGAGCCACAGTGCTGCCATGAATGTACAGCAGTCCCTGGGGCTTATATGTTCCCCATCAGACAGACCTTGGCACGTGCTTCAATGTGCATGGCACACAGGACTAGGACATGGCTTTGGTCTGCTGCAGGCAGGTGCCACTGCCCTTGCCACCACCCACCCACCCCATACCATGCTGACATGCCCACATGCTGTCAGTGGTGGGGGCGCAGTCCCAGCCTGTCCAACATGCAGGTTTGCTGGGTGCCTAGGGCACAAGGTTTAGATAGGGGGGGGCACAGGCACACATGGATGGCCATGCAGTCCCCCCACTATCTGCCTCTGCAGGGACCCCATCACCACCTGCCACCAATACATCTCGGGAGGAGGATGGCAGCCACTGCTGTGGTAGTTCCCTGGGTGCCTGCATTTTGCAACTACCTGGAGGGCTACAGCTGCTGGCGCTATTGGCCTCTTCCTCGTTAGCTTGGTTCAGCAGCAGTGTGCGGGGGGGGGGGGGGGGTGGATTGAGCCAGCCGGGATCTCTTCCTAGGGTGCCAGGTCCCTTGGACCACCCCATGTGGCACATCACCATTCTGCAGCAGCAGTATGTCTATGTGCCACCACTGTCGCTGTAGGATCATGACGGACATCACAGATGGAAGGATACCCCTATGAGGAGAGGCTAAAAAGGTTAGGGCTCTTCAACCTGGAGAATGGAGTGGAATTCTTTACAACATCAAAATGTGGACAGATTAGGGGACAGTCAATGAAGCTGTAGTTTAACCCATTTAAAACTAATAAGAGAATATAGTTTGTCACTCAACATGTAAGCAAACTCTAGAATTCATTACCGGAGGATATAGTAAAAGCTATTCATTTAGCTGGGTTTAAAAAAGGTTTGGACAGGTTCCTGAAGAAAAGGTCCATAAACCATTATTCAAGAGGACCCAGAAAATCCACTGGTTGCCCCAATACAGACATTGTGAACCTGGGTATCTTTTGGGAAAACTGTTAGGTACTTGTGACCTAGATTGGCCACTGTTGGACACAGGATACTGGGCTTGATGGAACTTGATCTGACTCACTATGGCATATCTTATGATCTTATGTTCTTATGTGCCACCTGGGCAGCTGTCTGGTCTGCCCTGTATACCAGCAACCCCCACCCATGTGCCACCTCCTTTGCCCTATTTGCACCATCAAAATAGTGCCCTTTCATACTTTAAATCAAAATCCTCAATTCCAGAGTGAAATAGATTCAGTTCAACAAAACAAAAAATCACTCTACTCAACTAAGCATAGGTCAGGTATTAAAGTCATATACATAAACTATCTTATCACAGGTTTAAAACGAACACCTTTTTGCATTATTCTAGTGCTCATCCAAAAAAATGCGTGAGGGTCTTCCCTTTTCTCAGTTCATTTGGTATCGACGAAACTGCTCAGATATGGCTGATTTTGTTGGTCAATCCCAAAAATTAAAAGAAGTTTTCCTTTCTAGAGGGTATCCATATGATGTAGTAACTAGAGCGTTTAGAAGGGCTAAATTTAATAGTAGGGAATGGTTGCTATCCACATCTGATAGATTGCATACTAAAGAGGAGGGTGAATTTGTACATTTTATTTTTCACTGTATAGTTATAAGCTTCAGTGGATTATTCAATGCTGCTTTCAGGTGCTTAGGACAACCCCAGGTTTGCATGACATAACTCCTCACTGTGTTTGGTCTCGCAACCGCAATTTGAAAGATCTACTTAACCCTAGCATATTGAAAAGACCTGCTGAGGTGTTGGAGTCTATTGTAGGTCATAAACCATGTGGTCATTGCTTGGTCTGTGAAATCACAGAAACCATAAGTGTGTTTAAATATAGAGGATGTGAGTATTGTTTAAGGCATAATACTATGTGTGATTCCAACTTTGTAGTTTACATAATTAGATGTCCTTGTGATCTGTTGTATGAAGGACAAACTTCACGATCCTTTAAAATACGTATATACAGAAGCCATTTACGTTGTAGAAGACTAGAAGCTCTGATTGTTCAGCATTGTAAAGAGAAATGTCATCTGTTTGCTGATCTGCGTTGCTTCTGTATTGATCAGATTAAAGCTTGGATTGGTGAATGTACCAGATAGGGTTGCCAACCGGACGGTTTTCAGCCAGCCTGGCCAGTTTTTCCATGGCGAGGCCGGCTGCCAGCAGAGATACAAAACCGGCCCTTGAAAAGCCGTTTTTTTTGCTCTGGCCGCGAGATCGGAAGTGGCCAGAGCAGAAAACCGGCTTTGCGATCGCGATCGTGGTCCCCTCTTGCAGCTGCTGCTCCTGCTTCTTACAGAGCAGCAGCTGCAATAAAGTTAATTTAAAAGGAAAGAGAACCTGTGAGGAGCCCTTCGATCATATGAAACAACTTCTGCAGCACCCGCCCCCTCTGACATCACTTCCTTTTTAGCCAGGGCACTGCAGAAGGAGTTTCCTAGGATCAGAGGGCTCCTCACAGGTTGTCTTTTCTTTATTGCAGCCACTGCTCTGTAAGAAGCAGGAGCAGTGGCTGCAAGGGGTGAAGTTGCACTGAGGGGGGGAGTTAAGTTGCACTGAAGGGGGGGTTAAGCTGCACTGGGGGAGGGGGGAAGATGAAGCTATACTGGGGGGAGGTGAAGCTGCACTGGGGGGGATGGAGGGAAGGTGAAGCTTTACTAGGGAGGTGAAGCTGTACTGGGGAGGGAAGATGAAGCTGCACTGGGGGGGGGGGGGGTGAAGCTGCACTGGGGGGAGGGGGGTGGAAGGCTCCACTCAGGTTTAAATTTATTTTTAACTTAACTTTATTGCAGCCGCTGCCCTGTAAGAAGCAGGAGCAACGGCTACAAGGGGAAAGAGGTGGCAGAAGGGACTGACAGGTGGAAGGTGAGGGCTTGAAGAGAGTTGAAATGTGAGGAGGAGGTGGCTGAAAGGGAGCTGACAGAGTGGGTAAGGAGGGAGCTCAAAGGGAGCTGACACCTGGGAATGGTACTGGTGACTGCGTAATGGGGAGGAGGCTGGAAGGGAGGGGGCACTGGGACTGGAAGGGAGCAGAAACATGGGGATGGCACTGGAAGGGAGATGAACAGAGGGTAGGGTGACTGGAAGGGAGCTGACATGGGGCAGGCACTGGGAGTGGAAGTGAGCTGATACCTAGGATGGTTTTGGACTACAAGGGGCTGGACAATGAGGAAGGAGGGGGACTAGAAGGGAATGGACGCCACTGGCAGTCCTGGGAACACAAGGGGATTGGCACTGGAATGTAATGGGAGGGGAGAACCGGAAAGGGGGCTGATGGAGGGTTACTGGGACTGGAAATAGGCTGATGGAAGGAGGTGAAGAAAAGGAAAGAAGAGGCAAGAAATGGCAGGTGGACTATGGACCATAGAAAACGAGCTAAGAGAAGACAGGGAAACGGAAGCCTCAGATCGGAACCAGCATGATCAGAGAATAAAATGGTCAGACAACAAAGGAAGAAAAAATAATTTTATTTTCAACTTAATGATTGGACTTTGTACTATCTTTATATTTTACACAGTATGGGGAACTGTATCTCTTATTTTTTTGTACTCATTTATTGATGAAGACCTGACTGTATTGTGTGTGTGTGTACAACCAATGCTGCGTATTCTGTCAGTATAGAATTTCTGTTTAAGAATGTGTAGAAATCTTGCTCGTTCAGTTTGCACATTGCCCTCTCTGCAATTTTTTGGGGGACAGAGGGTGGGATGGGGGACGGGGAAAGGGTAGGGTTGCCAACTTTTTCACTGAGAAAAACCCGACACCTGTGGCTCGCCATGTTCCACCCATTCTCCGCCCCCAGTCCCACCCCTGCCCCGCCCCAGCCCCACCCACAAAAATTACAGAGGATTCACTCACACCCCCCCTCAGTGCTGGTTCACTCACCCACCCTCCCCTCAGTGCTGGTTCACTCACTCACCCCTCCCCTGCTGACTCACTCACCCCCCTCCCCTGCTGGTTCACTCACTCACCCCCCCTCCCCTGCTGGTTCACTCACACCACCCCTCCCCTCCCCTCCCTGCTGGTTCACTCACCCACCCCCCTGTCACTCACTCACCCCCTCCCCTGCTAGTTCACTCACACCAACCCCCCTCCCCTGCTGGTTCACACCAAGCCCCCTCCCCTGCTGGTTTATTCACACCATCCACCCCCCCTCCACTGCTGGTTCACTCACCCACCCCCCTGTCACTTACCCCTCCAGCTGGGTCACTCACTCACCCCCCTCCCCTGCTGGTTCACTCACACCAACCCCCCTCCTGCTGTTTCACTCACACCACCCCCCCTTCCACTGCTGGTTCACTCACACCCCCCCCCCTTGCTAGTTCACTCACACCACACCCCCCCCCTTGCTAGTTCACTCACACCATCACCCCCCTCCCCTGCTGGTTCACTCACACCATCACCCCCCCTCCCATGCTGGTTCACTCACACCCCAGCCCAGCCCTGCCCAAGCCGCTGCGTCTGCGGTGTACAGAGCAGCGGCTGCAATGCACTTACTTTGAAAAGTAAAGACAAACTGTGTGAGGAGCCTTCCGGTCATCGCAGTGCCCGAGGAAGTGATGTCATGGGGGCGGGCTCCTCACAGGTTGTCTTTCCTTTTCAAATTAACTTTATTGCAGCTAAAGTTAATTTGAAAAGGAAAGACAACCTGTGAGGAGCCCGCCCCCATGACATCACTTCCTCGTGCTCTGCGATGACCGGAGGGCTCCTCACACAGTTTATTTTTAGTTTTCAATGTAAGTGTATTGCAGCCGCTGCTCTGTACAAAGCAGAAGCAGCGGCTGCACTGCTATGGGGAATCTCGTTCGCGTTCGCGCCGCGGACTTCAGGACAAAAGCCGGTTTTTTGCTCTGGCTGCTCCTGATCTTGCAGCCAAAGCAAAAAAACGGCTTTTCAACGGCCGGTTTTACATCTGTGCCGGCAGCCGGCCTGGCCATGGAAAAACCGGCCAGGCCAGCTGAAAACCGGCCGGTTGGCAACCCTAGGAAAGGGCGGGGTTGGGGTGGGCATGGGCAGAGCGTTCTAGCCACAGGTGGCGGGTTTTTCTTTTTCAAAAAGTTGCCAACCCTAGTACCAGAGAAGAATTTTTGATGTTTAAGGAACAAAAATGGATTTTTTGTTTAGATACTGTTAGTCTTAGGGGTCTCAATTCCCAATTGATTGGCATCTGCGTGTGTAGAAGGGTGGGAGGGTGGACTGTTTATAGGGTTGTAGCTATGATTTTCCTTGTTGATCTTCTACAAGTCCTCGGATTGGTGAATCTTGGACCAATAGGGGAGAGGCTTGCTTTATTTCAGCTCTACTCATGCATGGCTTTTTTTCTGTCATTTGGAGTTTGCATAGCATGCTGTTTGGGACTGATGGTCAGCGAGGGTAAGTGTTTGCTACCTTTTCTTTTCTTTCCATTTTAAGAGAGTAAAGATTTTCAGCAGCATTGAATGAGGCATTTTGTTTAGAACTTATGTATTTCTGTATTAGCTACTGTGGATGCCTGGTTTTGTGCTGTTTTGGTTGTGTGGCTGCTGTTTCCTTCTGAATCATTTGTCTGGAAGTTTCTTACACAGGTTTATTTATTTATATTATTTGTATTTTCCCCCTTAGCATCTTTATTGCAACCCCTTGAGAAAGCTGAGTCAACAAAATGTTTGGTATCGGGGTATGAATGGAAATCTGTATGATCCGAATCAAGATTTTGAACTATGCTATGGAGACCATTCAGTTAAGTTGTATTAATGACACTATAGAATAAGAAGGGCGGATTATTTATGCTGTTTGCAATATGGCTGTACATTGTTAAAATACTTACAAATATAGATATAAACAAGGTTTAAAATGGTTGAAACATATCTATAAATATTAATATAAATGATGTTAAAGGAGTTTCTTTGGCTGCTGATGTGATGGAGAGGGCAGACATGTTTTGTGCTGTCTACCTGACCTGTGTAATCTGAAGCCTTTTTTTTCTCCTTTTAAACCTGTGATAAGATAGTTTATGTATATGACTTTAATACCTGGCCTATGCTTAGTTGAGTAAAGTGATTTTTTGTTTTGCTGGACCCTTTCATACTTTGGCACCATGCTATTGCTGCTAATCGAACACTACTATCACTCAGTGCATCACATTGCAGATGCTGAAATAGGCTCTCTCCCCTCTAAATACACCCTTTCTGTGAGGTTTTACTTGGTGTTAATGTGCTTAAAAGCCCTTTTAACGCTGGGAACCCTAACGCCCACTCTTTGCCCCATTAACACCACTCTCCACCTACTGCACCCTTAATGCTGCTGGAGCCTTTAACGCCCATGAAAGCAGCATTTTCACTGCATTAAGGGCTCAAGGCTGCTGTCTCCCTTAACACTTTTTAGTAAACATGCCCTTAGTTTCTGTTTTCTCTCTTTCAACCAATTCCTAATCCACAACAGAATATTTCTTCCTATCACGTGACTTTTTAATTTCGTCAAGAGTCTTTCATGAGGGATTTTGTCAAATGCTTTCTGAAAATCCAGACCCACTATATGAACCAACTCTCCTTTATCCACCTGTTTATTCATGCCTTCAAAATGTTGTAGCAGATTGGTTAGGCAAGACTTCCCTTTGCTAAATCCATATTGTCTTTGTTCCGTTAAGTCATGACTATCTATATGTTCCGCAATTTTCCGTTGGTACTGAATTGAGGCTCACTGGCCTATAGTTTCCTAGATCAGCCCTGGAACCCTTTTTAAAGATTCCAGTCTTCAGATACTGTAGGTGGTTTTAATTATAGTTGACACATTACTAATAGTAGGTCTGCAATATCATTTTCAATTCTTTGAGTACCTCATCGAGATTTACTGCTCTTTAGTTTGTTAAATTGCTTTATTACCTCTTCCAAGTTCACCAAGATTTATTTCAATTCATCTAAATCATCACCTTTAAAAATCTTCTTGGCTGGGTTTTCCCCTAACCCTTCTTCAGTGAAAACCAAAGCAAAGAATTCCGGTGGAAGGGAATTTTAGAAGGGATGTCCAAGTGCAATCTGGGACATCTAAGCTAGAACATTTGAAAAAAAAAAAGCAGGAATGTCCAGGTGTAGACACAATTTCACAAATGTGGATATGCCTGATAAGGTTGTCCGCGAAGGTGTCTACATAGACATCCCCAGAACCATATTTCAGATGCTGTATATCTAGGGAAGCCTAATCGAGTAATGGGCTAGGACCAGGGCAGTTATAGTTCAAATCCCACTGCTGCTATCGCTGACATTGTGCTGAGTACTGGGAATGAACACCCTCCGGATGGTTTTCAGTCAAAACATGACCTTTCAGATACCTGTTCATGCCTGGAACAGGTCCAAACTTAGATGTGATGCCCAGAATCCATGACGATTCTGAGATCAGGCAGGGATGTCCAGATTCTTGTGAATGCCTTGGCCACACCTTCACCATACCCCCATTGAGACTTGGATGTTTCCAGATCCAGCTTCTAAAATGGCTCTGGAGATATCACTATGCTTGTTTTTGTAAGTCTCTCTGCTATGGTCTTGCCTTCATGCATCCTGACAATTTATTTATTTAAAATATTTTTTATACCACACTCTTTAGAATCAGTGCGGTTTACAGATAACATTAAACTGTACAATGACAACTGAGCATACATTGAACTTACAATGAACAGGAATTACAACTTGGAATTCAACCGGGGTAACTATATACAGTAGATTAATTGCAATGACCACTTATACACACATTAATTGATACACTCACACTTCCATATAGTTGCTCTGTGAGAGAAGGGTAAAGGGTTCGAGACCAGCCTGTGGATCAGGAATGATAAGTCCTGGTGTGTTATCTTTATCCTACATTTTCAGAACTGTATCAGCATGTGCAACCCTTCCTCACATTGAGAAGCTGCACCAACACCAGCTGAATGGCAGAACATGTTACCTGTGTGTGTGTGTGTGTGTCTGTGTCTAGAGGAAAGTGCTGCAGCAATTCACTGTGTGTGCATGTGATGCCCAGGCTTATGGCTCTGCATACAACATACTGCATGGTCATTTAGCCAGCACCTCCACAAACTGGGTGAGACACCATTTATGGGCAAAGGGTAAGTAGTTGCAATCTATGGGAGTCACTGGCTGACTAGCTGTGTGTGTGCAAATGTTCTTCCCAAAGCTGTGACACTCAAATGTATCCCAGTTACACCACCCTCAAGGCTCATCCCCACAGCATGCCCTTACACTTATCTCCCAACATGACAGTGCTGTACATCTCCCAAATCACCTGCTGGCTTAACTGGAGTGAGCTGATGAGACACAGTCTCACCAGGGAGAGCTCCACTACATGTGTGTGTGCAGCAAATCTTATCTCTGACTGAGCCTCCAGGCCTCAAGACATACCTGGCTGCACAGGTGAGAGGCCTGATTAATGCCAACTGCCATGCTAGCTGTATCCATGGCAAAACTGTCAACTTCCTTGGTACAGCTGCAGCTTATTAGAAGCTAGGCTCACATGAAGGGCTGGCCTCTGTGAATGTCCAATGGAGTCACTGAGTTGGTGAGAGAGTAAAGAATCTATATTCTTGTCCTAAGCTGCAGTCACAGAGTGAACTCTGGGGGGGCCTCTCTTAGCTCCATGCACAGTATACACATATAAGCATGTCCATCTCAGGCACATCTGCACACAATATACACTTTCTCAGCACTGTCTACTGATCATTGACCACAGCAGTCAGCATATTATGTATTACTCCATAACAACAACCAGCCTCTTGTATACAGAGATAAACATGCTTTGCTTGACTGATTGTGAATATGGGACACTGACCTCTGAATGATCCCTGCACAACTCGAGCTGGAGGAATGTGCCACTGGATGTCATGTTGATCTCTGCATCATCTGCCAACATGTGGGACAGCAGTGCCTGTTGTGATGGAGGGGAGGGGACAGCCCCATACATATTTTAAATGTGGCCCTGGTAGGTGGCATATCCGGTCAGAGGCTCTATTCAGATGTGCTGAAGCTCTGAGGGCCTACTCAGTCTCTGCATCTTTCACATCAGATGTCCTACATGACAGCCTCCCCCACTCTCCATGGGCAATGAATGTGACAGCCACAAGGACATTGTTAGAGCATGAAGAGGCAGGGGATGGCAGTGTATGTGTAGCCAGCAACTGTACCAATATTTAACCCAATGTACAACCTGCCATGCTTTTAGGTGCTCTTGGGGGGGGGGGGGGGGAGGAACAGTATCCAAAATGTGGGAGAGCACATGTGCTGCACTGACCACTTTAGTAGTGTCCATGGCCAGGGACATAACATAATATGGGAGTACAGGCATAACACTATGTTCAATGCTCACTGCCAAAACCCGTGTAGTGGGCATTAGTTTTCTGGTGTGTGACAGAAGTAGGCCACTATGGACCAACATGCACTCACTGCCAGTCACTGGGTCAGTTTCAGTGCTCATTGCCTTGCATTAGCTGTCCCTAAGTTCAAACTAGAAAAGTACACAAATGAGGATGTGAGGATTCTGGTATTGTCTAACACAGAGCAGTTTGCACAGGATGTACATGAGTCAGAGGTTTGGTAAATGGCTGATCCATCTTAACATGGGTCTGGCACGAGCACGGCCTGACTGCACACATGCTGAGCGGACACTCTCACTCTGATCGAACTGTGACCATATCACAGCTATTTATCCACGAAGGGTCAATCTGTAGTAACATGGATACTTTTTCTTTATTCAGTCTAGTCACTAGTCAGCCTGTTTGTACAGAGCCAGCATCTTCAGGTGGCTATGTGTACATTGTGTATGTTGTGCAGCTGGCTGTACTCACTTTGGGTGGGTGACAGAGCCACATATCTCATAGGCCAACTGGGAGTTAGATGCAATCCCATAGATGCCTATGAGCAAAGGGTATGGGCTGCCTGTTAGATGGGGGCTACTGGGGGGGGGGGGGTTCTGGTAAAGTCATAGCTATATGGATTTGTCTGCCAGCAAATGCCCTCTTCCCCTCCTACCATGGATTCCTATCCTTCCTCTCCATCTCTCCCCCTCCATGATGGAACACCCCCAATGCCACATGCCTCCCTCACAATGGCCCATTCCCCAATCCACTTTGGTCAGAACATCTCTCTCAGCATTGAGGGGTAACAGTGTTTAGCAATCACTGCATATGCCCTATGACCAACTGGTCCATGTTAGTCATTGCTACATGGCAGCAGACTGGACTATGAGAGGGCACTGCACAGTTCAGCATTGAGTCCTATGACCACCTGAGTGGCCCTGCTGCACTCTGACTCTGATAGAGATCTGCTGCACAACATGGGAAAACAATCAGTACTATTGATGGAGATGGTCACCAGGCTATGTGGACCCATCCCCACAGTCCATGTGAGTGGTGGGAATGTGGAGTATCATATGTGTTGGCTTCATCTTGCCAATTGCACACACTGACCCGCCACATGTACCTACTCCTCCAAGGGATATATACATTTACCACATCTTCCCATGTGGCCTATATGTGTTCACGCACTAAGGAGGATCATGCAGCCTCATCTATGCTACAAAACATGGCCAAAATTGCAAGCAGAGTGACCAAGGTGGAATATACGCTCATAGGAACCTGTTCAGAGTATACAGTGATGTCCATTATGTCTTGATATGACTGTGGCCAAATGTATGCAGCCTGGGCAACTGCCTAAAGATGTGCCACTCAGGTAGGTGTAGGCTAGGGTGTATGCAGCAAGTTGGCAGCAGGTAGTGGAAGGGTAGGCACACACACACACACACACACATACCTTCACAAAGTGTCCCTGTGGCATGCAGTTCCTTGTCCGTATTTGAGCAGGGGCTGACGTACATCATAATTTCTAGACATCCCATACAACCCTTCACTGTACTTGCTCCCCTACTGGTAGCAGGTGATCCTGTTTGCATAGGTTCAGACAGGATGTGCTGCTTCTATATGCCCCCTCAGCATACCTCCTGCACTTGAGTAATGTGTACGTATCTTGCAGACCCTATACAGCCATTGCTGGTCTCCCTCTGAATCATTTGTCTGCCATTCAATCTGTTCAGTACTCTGTTGCGCGGCTAATCTCCCATCAGCCTCGTCTTGCCCATATTACTCCTCTTCTCAAGTCACTTCATTGGCTCCCTATCCATTTCCGCATCCAATTCAAACTTCTCCTGCTGACCTATAAGTGCATTCACGCTGCAGCTCCTTACTACCTTTTCTCGCTTATCTCTCCCTACACCACCTCCTTGGGAACTCCGCCCTTTTGGCAAATCACTTCTATCAGTGCCCTTTTCTTCTATTGCTAACTCTAGATTTTGCTCCTTTCACCTTGCTGCTCCTTATGCCTGGAACAAACTACCTTGAGTCTATACATCAGGCTTCATCTCTGGCCCTTTTCAAATCCAGGCTGAAAACTCACCTCTTTGTTGCTACTTTCGGATCTTGAGGCTAGATTGTAAGCTCTGATGAGCAGGGACTGTCTTTTACATGTGTCTGTGCAGCACTGTGTACATCTTGTAGTGCTATACAAATTTTCAGTAGTAGTAATAGTAGATATGATAGAGGTTTATAGAATCATGTGTGAGGTGGAATGGCTAACTGGGGACAGGGGCAGCTCAAGGCAATCTGCTGCCTGAGGCGAGGGATGAGATGGCGCCCCCCCCCCCTCCCTGAGCCAGGGGGGAGGTTTTCTCAAAACTTCAGGTAGGGACAGAACCAAATCAAAAAGTCTATTACATAATGTGGAGGAAATAAAAAGATGTTCGCGCACCACAGAATTAAAAAAGAGCGAGAACCACTGCACAGTTTATAACACCAAATTAAATAATTCATTTTTATTTTGTTATAAACTGTGTTATAGTTGTTGCGTTTTTCTTTTTGAACATATATTTTGCATTCACAGAATCCCTCCCACCCCCTCAACAATGGGTGCAGAGCAGAACCAAGACATCTACCCACAAAACTCAATATCTAATTTAAAAAAAATCTGATTCTGGCCATCTCACTAACAAAAATTCTCCAGTACCAAGCAAATTGTGAACTAATTTCAAAACCCTACAAAAGTCACCGATCTACAAGGCCAAATCAACCATATCACATCAGCATAAACTTCCAAAACTCATACAACAAAGGTTCTACCCAGAAAAAAGCAACACTACAAATACTGTAGCAGGCCCTAGAACATCCATACACCTATTGAAAAGCTAAACAAGTCAGATTACTACAGTACAGGTCCCTTCATACAAAGGGATGTGTCCATGTTAACAGAACTCATGGCCTCAGTCACACAATCACAACACAGATCCTCATCTAGTACAGAATAAGTGAGGATAACCTAAAGTGAAAATAAAAATATGTAGATAAAAATTTAAAGTGAAAACCCAAGAAGACAGACTGCATGCGATGCAATATCAGAGAAATAAGACTCATTTCCCTGTACTGTTTAAAATATAAAAATAGTGCAAAGTCCAATCACTCATTTGAAAATAAAATTATTTTTTCTACCTTTGTTATCTGACCATTTTATACTCTGATCATGCTAGTCTTGAGCTGAGGCTTCTGCATTCTTCTGTCTTCTCTTAGCTCTCTTTCTATGGTCTCTACTCCATCTGCCATTTCTTTTCTCTTCTTTTTTCTTCCTTCCATCTTGGCGTTTTAATTTTTTTCTTTCCAACTTCCTTCCATTTATTTCTCTCTCTCCCACTGACCTCCCAGATTTCATTATTCCTTACTATCCAGTTCTCAATCTTCCTCTTTTTTTTATATGCCATTTACCTACCGCTTTTCAACCTTCACCCTCAGTCCTTCTATTCCCCAGCTCTTCTTCCCCTCTGTGTTGTCCAGCATTTGTCCTCCTGTCTCCCCCTCCCATTGTCTAGCATGTCTCCCTGCTTCCCCCATCCAACATTTGTCTTCCTGCTTCCCCCTCCATCATTTGTTTTCTTGCCCCCTCCCCCATTGTCCAGCATTTGTCTTTCTGTCCCCTCCCCTCCCCAGTGTTGGCCAGCATTTGTCCTCCTGTCCCCCCCCCCCCCCAGTGTTGGCCAGCATTTGTCCTCCTGTCCCCCCTCCCCCCATTGCCCAGCATTTGTCTCCCTGCTTCCCCCCTCCAGCATTTGTCTTCTTGCCCACCTCCCCTTTGTCCAGCATTTGCCCCCTGTCTCTCCCCTTGGTCTAGCACTTATCCCCCTGTCTCCCCCCTTTGTCCAGCATTTGCCCTCTTCTCTCCCCTTTGTCTAGCACTTGTCCCCCTGTCTCTCCCCTTTGTCTAGCACTTGTCCCACTGTCTCCCCCCTTTATCTAGCACTTGTCCTCCTGCCCTCCCTTCCCCCACCTGCACCTCTCTTCATGCAAACAATCATCTGGAGGTGGCAGGGGCACTTCGGCTGTTTTTTATTTTAGATTTTGCCGCCTCTGGCCTCCTCTGCCTTCCAGCCGCTTTTTTTTCCCTCAGGAATCCTCGATAAAAAAAAAGCAGCAGGAAGGCAGAGACAGACCATAGGCAGCAAAATTTTAAATGAAAATAGCTGGAGTGGCGCTGCCACCAGATGAATCAGCCTGATTGCGTGCAGGGATCCTGCAAACGATCTGGCAGATTTGTCCGGCGACAGCACTCCGCTTCTGTTTTAATTGTAGATTTTGCAGCCTCTGGCCTTCCTCTGCCTTCCTGCATGGGAAAGCAGAGGCAGGCCAGAGGCTGCAAAATCTAAGATTAAAATAGAGCCAGAGTGCCACCGGCATATGAGTGCCACCCCCGTCTGAATGCCACCTGAGGCCATCGCCTCATGGTAGAACTGCCCCTGATTGGGGAATGGTTGTTTAACCTTTCAGATAGTACGAAGACTAGGGGACAGAATATGAAGCTAATAATAGCACTTTTAAACTAATTGAAGGGAGCATTGTTTCAATGAATTTACAATTAAGCTATAGAATTTGTTAATGGAATATGTGGTGAAAGCAGTTATAACTGGATTTAGAAAGGGTTAGACAAACTCCTGGAGGAAAAGTTCATAAACCATTATTAGCCTGGTATGCTTGGGAAATCCACTGTTTATCCCTGATTATGAGGTGGAAGTAGATTGCATCTATTCTTTGGGGTCATGCAAGGTATTTGTGACCTGTTTTGGCTATTGTTGGAAACCTGTCCTGCAATTTATACTTAGTTAGCCTCTCTTCTGTGAAATCCAGCTGCTCTACTTTCAGATTCCTCACTTCTTGTCCTGTTTCCTTGCTCATGTACCATGATGAAGTATGTAAGTGGTTTATCTTATCCCTCAAGCTATAACATATATTCATAACTATGAGGTATGTACTTTAATGGAGGTCCCATTGTAGAATTGTCTTGCCTAGTGTACAAAAAAGTCCAGATCAGCTAAAAATAATTAACTCAAAGATATTGTTTTATATGCTTTCTGTGATCCTCTCTGGAAACTGTAAGGAACAGATAAACAAAGGATTAAATAAATAAAAAAATAAATCACACTAATTAAGCTCCACTTGAAATTCACTTAGAGCATGCATTCCGTTTTCAAGTTGACAAACAATTGATCTAAATAGTTTATTATGTTTCCTTTGCAACCAATGCAAAGTAATTATGTTTATCTCATTATTTTAGTCAGTGAATCAGTCTATATGGAAACTTATAAGGTGGTATGGATGGGAGCTGGATTGGAAGGGAAGGAACTAACAGTTCAGAGCTCTAAGGAGGCTAGCATTACTTATCGTTTATGGTTGATTGAATTTAATAAGTATACCCACATTCTCTAAGGAATCAAACTGGTTTACAATCCATTTCAAATGATTAAAATTTTAAATTGCATAAAACATAAAGGCCTTGATTCCAGGGGCGGCCCAAGGGGGTGCAGGGCCATGTGTGAAGACTCATTGTGGGGCCTCATTTGCATAAATATTGGCGTAATGTTAACGTGCACTAACTTTTAGTAAACATGCCTCTTAATGAGTGTCTGGATAAAGAAAGACTACCAGATTTCTACATTACTATACTCCAGTGCCAATCCCCAGGCACATTAGGAAGTGCTACAAACACTGTCCATTTAGAACCCATAGCAAACCACCATATCATAACAGCACTATCAGGATTCACAAAGCACCAAAACCTACCTATCAAAAGGCAACACTGCAAATATTAAACCAATACATCTCAGAGAATACCAATATGTTCCCTACCGGGGAAAGAGAACAAGTGCCATTATCAAATATGAAACTACATAAACAGAATACCACAGCTTGCTTACACATGCAGAACATAGAACAAGGGATCACAATTTAGAAATAGAAAGAGAAAAATTAAACTGGGAACCCCAAAGGCCAATGTTGGAACATACAAAAACACTGGAGAAATACAACTATAAATGAATTTCCTCTTGTACTAAACAAAAACGCAAAGACGTTAGCAATGCACATTTCCCAGAGCTGACATATTCCAGTTAATAAATTCAAAATAAAAAAAAGTATTTTTCTACCTTTTGTTGTTTGGGCGTTTTATTTTTCAGTTGCAATTGCTCCAGTCACTTTCTTCTGGTTTCTTCATGTCTTCGGCTAACTTTCCATTTGTCCTTTCTTCTCTCTTCTAGTTTTTTCCCATTCTCTCTTTATACATCTCCTTTAACATACTGATCTTCCCCTTTTGCTCTTTTCTCCATTTCTTTATTTCTTTTTCATCCACTCAAATTTCACCCTTCTATCCTCAATCCCCATTTACTCTTCCACTACCCAGCCAATCGTAGATTTTTCTTCCCACACAAAATAACTTTTCCCCTCTCCATCCTTGCTCCCTTCTAGTTCCAGCTCCACCCAGCATCCTCTCCCTTTTAGTCTCATTCTCCCACCCCACCATATCAGCCCATTTCCAACCCTAGACCCCCATAAGCCCATTTCTAGTCCTAACCCCCCATCAACCATTTCTAGTCCTATTCCAGCCCACCATTGGCCCATTTCCAGTCCTAGCTCCCCCATCAGCTCATTTCCAGTCCAAGCCTCCTCCCCATCAGCCCATTCCCAATCCAAGTTCCCCATTGGCCCATTTCCAGTCCAAGCCATCCCCCCATCAGCCCATTTCCAATCCTAGCCCCCCATCGGCCATTTCCTGTCCTGTCCTATCCTAGACCCCCCACTCCGAAGAGCCCATGGCTGCCTAAGCTGCTGCAGAGGGAGCTGGGGAAGCCCGCGTGAGGCTCCAGCTCACCTCGGCACAGCTGCCAGGATTTCCCAGCACTCACACGCTTCACAGTAACACAGCCACCAGCGTGAGGGAAAACACTGCTCTTCACGCTGGTGGCTGTGCAGAGGAGCCAGAGTCTCGCGTGGATTTCCCCGGCTTTCCTCTGAAACCGTCCATTGTGTGCAAATGAAGTTTGTGTGGGGCACCCTGAAGTGCAGGGCCCTGTGTGAGCACCATTCTCGCACAATGGACGGGCCAGCCCTGCTCAATTCTGCAAGGCAACGTGCAGGACTGCACGTCATGGCGGGATGTGCATCCCCGCAAGCCGTCCTTCTTAAATTTCCCCTCCGACTCTTCCCGCACGGCCAGAGCTGCACTACAGGAAGAGCAGTGGGGGGCTGAAGGGGGTGGAGTGTGGGCAGAGCATGGGCGGGCTGAGGCGGCAGGACGTACAGGGCCAATTCAGGTTATGGCCCTGTATGTCCTGCGGGTCAGGGGGAATGTGCTGCTTATTCCTCTTCGGAGGTGGAATAAGCAGCTAGGGCTGTGGCAATCGTGGCCGGAACCCCCTTCAAGTCTGAGGCCAGAGTCAGCTAGGGTGGGGAAACAAGTGGTCAGCGCTGTGGGAGTCAGGAGGGCAGGCAGGGAGGATGTCCCTGCAGGTATGCAGGGGCATGCAAGGCCATCTCAAGGCCCTATCCTGCACTCCCAGGAACATCTGGCTCCCACAGTGCAGAATAGGGTCCTAATGGTCTGGACGTGCCCCTAAGGGAATCAGGCTCTATATGTATAAAAAATAAAATATAGAAAGGAACACTATTTTGCCTTCCGTTTTCAATTTCTAATATTCAAGGGGCCTGTTTCTAAGTTTCCTTAACAAAATAACATGCAAAGATCGGCAGTTAATGTGCATTTTCTGGAGAAAATGAATGCCACTCAATAAACAGACCCTCTATTGAAAGACTTAACAACACAAGCTTTTTTCTGGTAAAATCCTCTTCAATAAACAAAACTGGAAAAATAACCCACAATCAGCAAAGCAAAAAGTAAAAAAAAAAAGCAAGCTTTCTAGACTCTTATCGGTCAACACACATGGATCAAAAGCCAGAAAAATACCTCAGCTTATGCAGTCCTTCCAGTGTTTTGTACCAGTTCATTTATTTCCTGTCACAGTTCACACTCCATTCTATTTTTAGAGATGCCTTTTGAAAAAGGAACAAAGCATTTCAGCCTATTGGGCAGGTGCAATTTACTCACATTCCCTTATTACTCACTGATACAAAGCCACCAACATCCTTTATTATGCTACCCAGATCAAGCCAGTAAAAAAAAATCCTATTTGATTCTTATAACACAAAATTTCCTTAAAATGTGTTAAGTGAAATACACATTTAACATTAAATACATGAAAGGGGATCTGTAAAAAAATTAATGAGCGTTTTGTTCATTGTTTAAACATTAAACTGCCTTTATTTTAGTGACATATTCTTTGCTGATGCTAGATCTCTAAAGCTGAAGAAAATAATTCAAGTAGAACAGTGTCTTTATTCATTCTGTCTTTTATCAAGCAAATTAAAAGACAAAAATTACAGCTCACATTTGCAAGTTAAACAGCATCTGGCTTTATTGTATAGTGCTTGCTTTCTATGATTCTGACTGACTGCATAAATGCAAATGTTAGCGCTGCTCAGTGCATTGACAGTTCAGTTCCAGCCTGTCTTTCTCCTCTCTACTCTGTTTCACTCATCACATCAGAGTAACTAACTTCAGGTAGATACTCTAGTCCTTATCATAGGATAAGTTCTGATGTCTAGCCAGGTCCAGGCCAGTGTTTATGATTAGTAGCAAATTTAAATTATTATTAAGCAAGTATATCAACATTGGCATTGGAAGCTATCAGTGGGTGTATCATGAAAATGAACTGACATGCTTTTTGATGCCAAGAAAGCAGACTTGTTTTCTATCAGCATGTTGTTGTTGTTGTTGTTAAGTGCTGTTGTGTCAGCTCATGGTGGCCCTCTGGATAGTTGTCCTAAACTATGTTCGGTCTTCAGTCAGGCAGATCATTGTTGACAGAGTGGCACCCATAGCTGCTGTTATTGTATTGATCCATCTCATTGCTGGCTTTCTCTTTTGTGTTGACCTTCTACCTTGCTTGTCTTTTTCTAATGACCTCTTTTTTTCACATGATGTGTCCAAAGTATGAAAGTCGAAGTTTTGTCATCTGAGCTTCTAAAGAAAGCTTAAGTGTGATCTCCTCTAGTTCTGGGTGGTTTGTGTTGTGATATACACAGTATTTGTCGCCAGCAAACGTTAATGTTAAAGTGAAGGCCCATTTTAAGACTGTGTTCCTTCATCTTGAAAAGCAAATGTTTCAGATCATCTTCACTTTCAGCCAGTAATATGGTATCATGAGCATAGCGAAGGTTGTTGATGAGTCTTCCACCAATTTTCACACCTTGGTTGTTTTCATACAGTCCTGCTTCTCTGATGATTTGTTCTGCATATAAATTAAAGAGGTAGGGGGAAAGTATGCAGCTTATTGTACACCTTTGTTGATTTTAAACCATTCTGTTTCTCCTTGTTCCGTTCAAACTGTTGCTTCTTGATCAATGTAAAGGTTGTGCAAGGAACATATATGAGTAACAAAATATACAAATGGCAAAGGAGTAGATACCACACCATTCACAGAAGATGATGTGTTTGAACAGCTTGCAAAATTGAAAGTGGGCAAGGCCATGGGACCAGATGGGATACATTCCAGAATACTGAAATTACTCAAAGAGATTCTGGCAGGGTCTTTAAAGGATGTTTTTAATAGATCCTTGAATACGGGAAAGGTTCCGTAGGACTAGTAAAGGGCTCATATGGTACCTCTTGACAAAAGTGGTAATAAGAAAGAGGTGACAAACTGTAGGCCAGGAAGTCTTACCTCAGTGGTGGGAAAAGTAATGGAGGTGTTCTTGAAAGAAAGACTAGTGAAATTTCTGGAAACCAATGGATTGCATGATCCGAGTCAACATGGTTTTACCAGGGGAAGATCATGCAAAACAAATTTGATTAAGTTCTTTGACTGGGTGACCAGAGAAATAGATCAAGGGGTGATGGATATGATATACCTAGATTTTAGCAAAACCTTTGATATTGTTCCTCATAGGAGGCTTATCAATAAACTGAGCAGCCTGGGGATAGGTCCCAAGATGGTAAACTGGATCACAAATTGGTTGGCGGACTGATAGATGACAAAAGTTGATGGTAAATGGAACTCACTCAGAAGAAAGGAAGGTGCATATTAGCATGCTTCAGGGAACAGTCCTGGGACCCATACTGTTCAATTTCTTTGTTAGTGATATTATGGAAGGACTGAATGGAAAAGTCCTCCTTTTTTGCAGATGACACGAAAATTTGCAACAGAGTGGACACTTCTGATGGAGTGGACAACATGAGAAAAAAAATCTAAAAATGCTGGAAGAATGGTCTAATGCTTGGCAGGTACAATTTAATGCGAAGAAGTGCAGAGTCACGCACTTAGGATACAGAAATCCAAAGGAACTGGAGGTTGGTGTGCATGGACCAGGAGAGGAACCTCGGAGTGCTAGTGTCTGAGGATCTCAAGGTGGTGAAACAATGCAACAAGATGGTAGCTAAAGCCAGAAGGATGCTGAGCTGCATACAGAGTGGAATAAGCTGCAGAAAGGTATTAATGCTTCTGTACAAGTCGTTGGTGAGGCTTCATTTGGAGTATTGTGTTCAGTTTTGGAGACCATATCTCACAAAGGACATAGAGTTCGGAGGAAGGCAACTAAAATGATTTGGAGCCTGTGCCAGAAGGCGTATGAGAAGAGACTTGAAGATCTAAATATGTATACCTTAGAGGAAAGAAAGGACAGGGGAGATATGATACAGACTTTTAAATACTTAAAGGGTATTAATGATCAAACAAATCTTTTTCAAAGGAGGAGAAGCTGTAAAACTAGAGGGCATGCACTGAAGCTGCAAGGTGGTAAACTGAAAAGCAATGTAAGGAAATACTTTTTCACTAAAAAGTTGATGGATGCATGATGGAGGAGGTGGGGACAAATACAGTGATGGAATTCAAAATGGCATGGGACAGACACAATGGATCCCTTTATAGCAAGAGGATGAAATCAAATATATTTTAATAGAGGGGGGCTGACCTTATTGAAGCAGCAGGTACAACCCTAAACACAGACATAGAGGGGGGTGACCTGCATGGAACTGCAGTTACAACCACTCTATCCACCTTACTGGGCAGACTAGATGGACCATCCTGGTCTTTATCTGCTCTCATATGCTATGTTACTATGTATGTATGCTCCCATATATATGCACACTACCTGCACATTCCTTATATACATTTCCATGCATATATTCATATACCTTACATCCCTTCACCCCCAGTTCTAGTATCACATACCTCCACATGCCTATACTTCCCCCATATATATCCCATGCCATCATATATATCCCACAAATGCACACGCCCACTCCCACTCCCCCTCCCCCCACACTTACTCATACACACTCAAACTTCCCGCATATATCTCACACCTATGCACATATACACATACCCCACACACAAGTCCACCTTACACATACTTCTCTCATCACCCATATATATCCCATACTCATCCACATGTCATTTTTTTAATTTTTATTTAATCTTTATCATTTTACAATAAATCCAATCATAACACGCTTGCATGGAAATTAGGGTACAGACTGAAAACATCATTGATACAGACAATGAAACAGAGGAAAAAGTAGAAATAAGAAAAAGGCAAAACCTGCCTAGTCTGCCCCTATCACAGCCCACCATAAGGCCAGCAACTGTGATGGCTCAAAGAATATATAAGAGGTAGACTGCAGCTTAACCATACATTTACATGGAAATTGCAGAAAAATTGAGCACCTATAAGCAAAGCTCCAGGACAAAACAACAAAAAATTGTTCCTTCTTCTCTGAGTCTCTTTAGAGAAATCAGGAAACACACGAACAGATAACCCCTGAAAAATCATGTTACGCTTACGAAAATACATTCGTAAGAAACAGTCTCAGTCAGAGGAAAGAGCAAAAGTTGCTATTAGAATAGCTGGAAAGAATCAACTAACGAGGTTTCCAAAATACCCGAGATATCCAATGAATCAACCTGTTCAACCCCTGGAATCATCCCACCACCAACTCCCTTTTTCACCAGGAGGGAGATAATACAACTTAGGGGTATGTTTACTAAACCGTCTTAACGTAGCAGCGGCGATGTTATTGCGATAACGTTACATTATCACGCAATAACATCTCCGGTGGTGGTGAGGTGTGCAGAGGGAGGAGAAAGGCATCCCAGAGGGTGGAGTAAGGCTTCCCAGGGGCGGAGAGAAGGACTCAATAGGCGGAGAGTGGGTGGGGAGTGGATCTATGCATACTAATGCTGTGAAATAAAGCTCTGAAAATTAGCGCCAGTGAAAACCTCGCGCAAGGCACATTTTCAGGACAGAGAAACCATTTCAGTCAGCAATGTACAGCAAAGGCAGAGAAACCCAGAAAGTGATAGTAGTGATACACTTTGAGGAACCAAAAAGGCAAATAAACATAGAAAATGACCAGAACCACATCTGAAATCCCAATAGCCAAGCTGGCCAATAGTGATATTAATGATAAATATAAAGCAACACTACTGACAAAGCGTAAAAAAGAAAATATCATGTTTGGAAGGGTCTATGCTCTGTCCTCCTACAAAGTGAACGATCCCACATTGAAATAGCGGTGATCAGGGTGGTTGTCATTTATATTGGGCAGGTTTGTTATGGCGTGCACATGTGCAGCAACAGCAGAGTGGGCACGTAGGAAACGGCAACTGTACTGAAGCTGTAAATGGGATACAGGGGGCTGCAGGCAGCACATGCTGTGGTCCCAGATAGGAATGCCGAAACTGCAAAGCAGCAAGACAGCAACTGAGAAGGGTCCAACATGGGCATGAGTGTGTGTCACATAGTGTTACAGGGGATATTACCCAGCAGGTACCCCCAAGGGCACATAACATTGGCAGGCGGTGCCAGGGGGAAGCACACATATCCATATAGGCACCCCTACCTGACAAGCCACACCATAGGCAGTTGCCTACCAGCACACTGGATGGCCTGGGACTGAGCACCACCAGCACCACCGGCTTAAGGGCATGTCAGCATGGTGGCGGAGGGGTGCTGGTGGCAGAGGGGGCAGTGGCATCTGCTCACACCAGACCACAGCCAAGCCCCATTTAGGTGGGTGCCATGCACTGCAACAGACAAGGTGTGCCTGACAAACAGTCATGGTATCCCCAGGGAATGACCTGCCCCTGTGGCAACAGTTTGGTGCAGTACACACAGCCAGGGTGTTCAGGGATTGAAGGTCACAGGTTCAGGTCCCAGCTGTGGTTCCTGCCAACCTTGTCCCCATATTTTAACCAGTACTAAACTATGGTAATAAAGATGGTATGTTCATTGCAGATAGAATAAACATGCCTGAAATGCCTATATTTTACCCTACAGAGCACAGATACCATAAACATGTGCAATCCCTAGAGCAGAGTTTCCCAACCCCAGTCCTGGAGGTCCCAACACCATTCAGGTTTCATGCTGTCCCTAATAAATATGCCTGTGCTGCATTTGTATGCACCGCCCCCATTGTATGCAAATGTACCTTATGCATATTCATTAGGGACAGCATTAAAACCTGAACAGTGTTTGGCCCACCAGGACTGGAGTTGGGAGCCTCTGCCCTAGAGCGGTGGCCAACAGGGGCATCCACACCCACACCCACAGGCTCCACTATCCAAAGCCTCATGGAGAGTCAGGCTGTTGGGCCCTGCACGGAGCAGCATCTC
Source organism: Ichthyophis bannanicus (assembly GCA_033557465.1). Taxonomy (NCBI): domain Eukaryota; kingdom Metazoa; phylum Chordata; class Amphibia; order Gymnophiona; family Ichthyophiidae; genus Ichthyophis; species Ichthyophis bannanicus. Next base: position 762,936,931 of record CM066036.1, on the reverse strand, counting down.
TCAATACTGGCACCTGCATACCTTAGCAATGCCGTCCTAAACTTGGGAACATGTTCCACATATATCAAAAGGTTGCTATGATTAATGTCAGCTAACAAATCCTAAGTTAAAGATGATTTGTTGATAGAGATTCATCATAGCAACCTTTCTGATATCTGTGCTTTTATTATTGATTTTGACAGTGTTTACCACCCCGGGGAGTGACCCCAACAATATTGCGTACCATAGCAATGCCCACACTGTGCCCAGGACTGGTGAGGCAGCCAGGGCTGCCACAAACCTACATATTTGCACAATGCTGGCATAGGTGTGGGAGTGTGTGTATGTCTATCCATTGTGTTGTGGCTGCTCACACTTTACTGAGCCCACACTGCTTGCACTGTTTCCAGTGTTAGCCTGCCAATGTGCATAATGAGGAGCAAGGTACTGTGGGTATGGCCTGGACAGGGTGGCCTGGGCAGGATGCATCTGCACAGGGTATAGGGCAATGGTTGGGACAGTGTAGTGCCCGACCACTACCTGCATGGACAGGTTGGCCACAGCATGTCATGCTGGGATGTCACTCTCACCCTGACTGAGCAGTGACCACGGCATGGCTAGGTTCCCCCATAGTGCTATGCAGCATTTTTCTCAAGTGATATTTATGGCTTTTTTTTTCTGGGGCCCAATCACTGATATACCTGCTTGATGTGTGTGCTCGCATCCAATTTTTGGGTGCATACAGTTCCTTCAGGAACATGCACTATTTATTAGCTAGCACACTGTCTGCAGTTAGCATGTGTATGGCTGGAACACCTTGTAGGGTGCAGCGGGTGGAGACTGACTGTGTTCTTTGCTGGTGGGGGGCAGCTGAGCTTCTCCAGCGTTCTGCCTTTCTGCCATTGCCTTATGTGATGCGTACAAATCTGCAACGACTGCGCTATAGGGTGCCTGTTCCCCAGCAGGACTGGGGTTGATGGTCCTCTCTACTGCCACAGTTGCAGAGACGTACAATGTGGATCTGTTGGTGGGAGATCCTGTCCCCCCCCCCCACCCTGAGCCACAGAGGGTGGGTTGGGTGGTGCTACATAATCTGCTTTTGGGTCCAAACACCCCCCTTCACCTGTAACATGTGACCATGGCACCCACACAGGATATGCACTATTCTGGGTGCATCATAGTACACAAGGGCTAGACATGACTGAAAAATACAGATGGACACAGGTGTATCCTAGGTATGTCTGCAAGGACTACCTATCACACAATGGCACTGATGGGGACCTGCAGCACAGCCTATCTCAGCCAAACCAGGTGCTGCGGACCTGGTGCTGGTGCTGGGTGCCCCACCTCACCCTCAGGGTGAGCACAGGACCCACACAATGTCACGGTCTGTAGCTACTCTGTGCCAGTAACACACACGGTCGGTTCCCCCTACCAGGCCTAGGTGCTGTGGGGGTGCATACCCCATTATGTGATCAGCTGTAGACTGCTGTTCTGCATGTGCAGTGCATCATGGGTACGGGTGGGTTTGTCCTATCCTGGTAACCACAGCAGACAGTTTGTGTGGTGACCTGCAGTCTTTCTGTAGCCAGCCATCAATGTAGCAGTAGCTTTAGAGATATAGCCTACTGGTTGCTTCAATGACTGTGGCAGCAGAGGTCATGGGTTTAATCCTGCAATGGTGTAATCTAAAAAGGCAGGCTGAGGCATTTTATTTTAATTTAAATCAGTGCTTCCAGCAGAAACACCCTCACAATGCTGTAGCCTAAGGTGCCTCAAAGGTGCCCTGTAAAGTGCCCTGTAAGGTGCCCTATACAGTGCCCTATAGGGCACATTATATGGTGCCGTGGCAGACAGGGCACTTTATAATATGTCCTATGGGGTGTCTTATAGTGTGCCTTATGAGGCACCTTAGGTTACGGCACTGTGAAAGTGTTTTTGCTAGCAGCACTGATTTAAATTAAAAGAAAAGGCCTCAGACAGCCTTTTTAGATTAGACCACTGCAGGATCAAACCCATGACCTCTGCCTCCACAGTCATTACAGTAACCAGTGGGCTACAATGTTATAGCTTCTAGCTCTGCGCTGGCATGTACTTAGGGTTAACGCGCATTAACGTGCCACGGCGTTCACTATCGAGAGATACATATTCTTGCTACCTTAGGACTGGAACGCCCACTCCTTATATGGCATTCTTTGCATTATCGCTGCAACTAGCGCCGGTAACATTAGGACGGTTTAGTAAACATACCCCTTAGTCATTGGGGGATGGGATTCATTTGGAACCCCCAAAACATCAACCAGATATTTCTTAAACATCTCTTTAGCGCTAATAATGGAAGACTTTGGAAAATTTATAAAACGAAGATTTTGATATCTTGATAAGTTCTCCAACATCTCAATCCTTGTTTTTAAAGCCAACTCATCCTTCTGAAAAGATAAACTTCCATCCGCAAACCGAGAGGCTTTTCATTGTAGCTCAGTCACTGAAGATTGTATGTTGTATGTATGTTGCTTCAGTAAATTGGTATGAGACTCAGATTGAGCCGCCAGAGCAGTCACCTGAGGAGCCAACAGTTCCCCAAGCTTCACAATAGCAGACCAATAGTCTCTAGGGTAAATAAAATCGGTCGTTCAAAGGAAAAAGTTACCAGAGTTTCAGCCACTTCTGCACCGGCCTCCGAAGACTGCTGCTCCATTGCTGGATCCCCAGTAACAGGAAGGACCATAGCCAACCTGTTGAACCACTTCTGCGGTGATGATACTCCTGGGCAGTGAGGGAGAGAAGAAAAAACCTCTCCACTACTCAGCCCCACAGGCAACCCTACATTCTCAGCAAACACATCCACCAGGGAGGGCTGCGAGACTGCTAACTGCGCCGGGCTCTGCTCCAAGAGAGGATCTTTTGGAGGATGCCACTGCACTGGAGGAGAGATGTCAGGCCTCAAACCTCCCGCCGAGCTGCTCAACTCTGCCGGGACGCCAGTAGGGCTCTGCTCCACCGGCTCTCCTGACTGCCGTTCCGACGAAGGAAAAAAAAGGAATCAAGTGGGCCCACTACCTGAAGAGGTAACGGGGACGAAGCTGCTGGGGTAAGGAAGGGTTTCTTAACCCCTTTAGCCTTCCGTTTGCCCATAGGAAAATTGCTGCAGCCACCGACACCCGTTAAACCGCCATCTTGGTTCCTCTCATCCACAGCCAGCCTTTGCCATAAAGTCACAGTTTTACTATGAAATATCGGCCAAACATAGTACTACTTTTCAAAATAAATTCTATTTCAGGAACAATTTTTTTATGCTCTTCCCATTTAAAAAAATAAAAATATATAGCATTTTAATTAATTTTATGGTCCATCCAGCAGCAGGACTCCGAGTGAAGATGGATGCTGTTGGACAGACCATAAAATTAATTACAAAGTTTGTAAATGTTTTAAAAAATGGAATGGTCATTGAAAAAATAGTCCCTGGAGCAGACTATTTTGAAGGGCAGTACTACGTCATTTGGACTTTTCAATTTGAAGCATTGACTTTGTGAAAATAACACTCATATGATATGTGACAATGCTGGGAGTTTTCAAAATTAGGATACTGAAGGAAGATGAATGGTATTTTCTCATGCCTTTTGACAGCCAAAAACTAAATCAGATATTTATATTATATTGATGGATGTGATCACTTTGCACTTTGGGCACTTACAGTAGAATGTTTTTGAAACAATTTTGGAAAAATCTTTGGACCTATGATTACAACAGGAGAGAAAGTAAATGATTATACTGACCACCTAGTATATATGATGGTTTATGAACTTTCCAGAAAGAAAGGCCTTTTAGTTTTTTTCGATTTAGCTTATACTTTTCCAGTAGTAGTTCAAAGTGTAGTGAATTCAAATCCATAAGGTATTTTCCTATCCTTGGTAAAGGAGGGCTACATGACTTGCCCAAATTCACAAGGAGCATCAGTGGGATTTTAAAATTGGCTTCTCGCCCAGTACTCTAAGCACCAGGTCACTCCTCTACTCCTTTAAGTCATATCCTCCAAAAATAAATTGAAAGTAACAAACTTGTGGAGATAAGAAGAAAATAGAGAGATACCAAAATAAATTACTTAGGCAGAATCCAAGGTTATTGCACAGGAAATTGGAGAAAAATAGTGGTATAGTTAAAACATCACCAGCTAAGAAGTAAAGAAGCTATAGAGAGGCCTATATGAGGATCTTGTAGAGCAAAACAGAATCAGAATGGCAATGGAAAAGGTAAGCATTAAAATCACGGAACAGCCCGAAGTTACGACATAAAGAATTGGAAACTAGCTCGAGAAGAGCTCCAAACTGGAAGAGACTTGATCCTGATGGACTCAACCTTGGGCTCTAACATTTAGCAGTCCTCCACCAAGATTTGAAAAATTACAAGAATCTTTTGTTCAGCCTGCCAGAATTAATACCACAATGGTTAAAAACAGGAAGAACATTTCTCCTTTCTAAAGGAGACCTATCTTCACCAAAAACCTTTACCCAAAACTTTCTTACCTATAATTTACAAGTTATTCACCGCAATAGATACAGATAGAATATACAATCACATATGGGCCAGTTGTCAAAAGGAGTTAAATGTGTACTGGCTGCCAGAAAATATATAGCCCCTTAAGCTGCCAATATTTAAAGGTTCTATACAGATAACAAACATTTCAGTCCCTACTCCCCACAGTACATAGTTTTACATTGGCCTCTGAGCGAATGTATTGAGCTTTAAATGTGTTCTTTTTTCCACTGTCTACACCTGAAATGTTTACATCTGAAATTTTTACATTTGAAACGTTCTTAATGTTTGTTGTAAAATGTTCCTAATGTTATTTCAATCTGTTCATTGTATCAAACCAGTTCCATGTAAATTGGTTTGACTTCTATAAAAGCGGTATATCAAAATTTGTTAAATAAATAAATAGTGCCAGGTGAAAATCCCTCTAATGAGAGAGTATAAAGCCTGGGCAGAGTGAGGGAACAGAGAACCATCCAGTGCTGGCATCCTCCTGGTTCGGCCCAATTCGCACGAACTGGTTCCTGCCACAGGCTGCGTTGGGTGAACCGGGCTGAAAACGGCATCCAGATGCCAGCGCTGCACTAGTAGGACTACCTGTGGTTTGACGGCATCGGGGGACCACGATCTTGTGGGAAGCCTCCATTGCCATCAAACCATGTGCAGGCAGGGGGATTGGGTTGCTGGGCCACTAGGGAGCTGCTGCCCTGTGGTGACTGCCAGCGGGCTGACTGTATGGCACCAGCAACACATACGCATGCGATGCTGCTGCCCACTTGGTCCTGTCAGTGGTAGGATCGATCCAAACCGGTTCCTGTTCGGATCGGATCCCACCACTGGAACCTTCCATATAGCAGTGATATATTCAGCCACTATATGAGTAGTGTTTATGATTACTTTTCGGTCTGCTAAAAAAAAAACAGTCCAAAAGTAAACCACCTGGGCAATAAGTACAGAGGTTCAATATCACCACTCTATGGAGTGCGGCCAGACATTACTGCATAGGCAGGGTAATTTTATAGCAGGCCACCTATATGTAAAGACCAATAGGATCATTCCAGAAGCTGAATAAGCGTTTGGCAATGCACCACGGATGTTTATGTGCCGAAATCGTCTACAAACGTATTCAAATGAATGACACCCGCGCACGATTATCTTGCTTGCACGGGGATGGCTGCACGCATCCCTGAGGGGACAGAACAGGGGCATTGGACAGCTGCAAAGACATGTACAGTGTATTCTCAAAAGCTCCATGTACATTTACAGCCTTTCTCAGAGATGTGCCTGTTATTCCTGTCAGAGATTCGGAACAAGGCCAAGACTTAGAAAATTTTCTACTGTGTCCTACAATTCGTCCCTGCAAGTGAGAGTGTGTGGGTGTGGTTTGAGGGTTTCATGAGAGGATCTGGTGTGCTGGTCTGCAAATCAAGGAGGACATGACTGCTTGGCCAGTACCTGGACCTTATGGATGACCGCTGTGTCACCAGCTTCCACTGTGATATGGTAGCCATAAATCAGCTGTTCCAGGTACTGGAAAACATGACTGATGTTGTGCCAATATTCACCATTGTGCCATGAGACCTACATCCTTACCCAGTCTAGGATCTATGCAAGCTGTGAGAGTGGTGATATATCTAGAGGATGGCTATTTGGTATGATGGCGTAGGGATCCCCCTCCCATGCCCACACAGGTCTGACCAGGGAAGCATTGCCACAAAGCAGATTGTGGGAAGGCAGGCAGGGTTGCTCCACAGCCAGCAGATGTTTACAGACTGAAGTAAGTCAAGACAGAGAGTGGACATTGAATGGGACAGGTGTAGCCACATGTAGGGAGCTGCTGTGAGAATTGCCTGTACCCAGATATGTGGGAAACAGATGCCATAGCCAGAAAGCCATAGTCATTAAAAAAGCATACTTTTGTAGATCAGCAATATTATGCATCCTTTGGGGAATTGCAAAGTTAGTTTAGGGTGTTGTGAACCTGATAAAGGTCCAGACCAATGCAAGAATAACAGAAACATTTTTTATACTGCCAAGTAATTTTTGATGCAAGTTATGTCATGACAAATATGTTAATATTTACTTTATCCTCTCCTATATTAGAGTGCACAGAGATTACTTAGCACTTTTCTGGGCATGAAAAAAGATTAGCATTGGTCTATTTTGCATCAGCATTTATTATTTATCATCAGTTTTTATGTCTAGTATGCATCAGCAAAATACTGTCAGTGAGAACAGCAGCTTAGGAGATACATGTTTTAATCAAGGAGGCATGGCCATTGGAGGCGTCCATAGGTATATTGCGGAGACAGATACGATCGGAAATGCACCGCTTTCCCGAATATGGTGAGTGCGGGGACATCTAAAACCATTTTGGCATTTCTTTGTGTCCCATAATATTAGAAACATAGAAACATTGAAATATGATGACAGAAAAAGACCACATGGCCTATCTAGTCTGTCCTTCCATATCAACAACTACAACAGTCCCCTTTTTACCTTTAGAGATCCTCTGTGTTTGTCCCATGCTTTTTTGAATTCATTTACTGTCCTCATCTCTACCACCTCCACTGGGAGACTATTCAATGGATCCACTACTCTTTCCGTAAAGAAATATTTCTGCATATCACTCCTGAATCTATCTCCCTTCACCCTCATCCCATGTCCCCTCGTAGCAGAACTTGCTTTCAATTGAAAGAGGCTCTCTCCCTGAACATTTATGCCACGGAGGTATTTAAACATCTCAATCATATCACCTCTATCCCGCCTTTCCTCTAAGGTGTACATATTAAGATCCTTCAGTCTGTCCTCAAATGCTTTATAATGAAGACCACTAGTAGCCACCCTCTGCACTGACTCCATCCTGTTCATATCCTTTTGAAGGTGCGGTCTCCAGAATTGCACACTATACTCCAAATGAAGTCGCACCAAAGACTTATACAGAGGCATTATCACCTCTTTTTTCTGCTAGCCATTCCTCTCCGTATGCACCCAAGCATCCTTTTAGCTTTTGCCGTCACCTTTTCTACCTGTTTAGCTACTTTAAGATCATCACATACAACCACGCCTAGGTCCCGCTCTTCTTTAGTGGACAAAAGTACTTCACCCCCTATACCATATTGCTTCCTTGGATTGCTGCAGCCCAAATGCATGACCTTACATTTTTTAACATTAAATCCCAGCTGCCAAATTCTAGACCATTCTTCAAGCTTAGCTAGATCCCTCTTCATGTTATCTACACCTTCCTGGGTGTCTACTCTATTGCAGATTTTGGTATCATCCGCAAAGAGGCAAACCTTACCCGACAGCCCTTCCGCTATATCACTAACAAAGATGTTAAAAAGAATCGGTCCAAGGACAGATCCTTGGGGCACACCACTGGTAACATCCTTCTCCTCAGAGTGAACTCCATTTACTTGTACTCTTTGTCGCCTCCCACCCAACCAGTTTCTAACTCAAGCAGTAACTTTATGGTCCATCCCTAGGGTGCTCAGTTTGTTTATAAGTCGCCTGTGAGGAACAGTGTCAAAGGCTTTACTGAAATCTAAATACACCACATCTAGGGCTCTCCCTCGGTCCAACTCCCTGGTCATCCAGTCAAAGAAATCAATCAGATTTGTCTGACAAGACCTGCCTCTGGTGAATCCATGCTGCCTCAGATCCTGTAATCCGCTGGACTCCAGAAACCTCACTATTTTCTCTTTCAGCAGCGTTTCCAATAATTTACTCACCACCGAAGTTAAACTAACCGGCTTGTAGTTTTCAACCACATCCTTACTTCCGCTTTTGTGTAAAGGCACCACATGAGCCTCTCTCCAGTCCTTTGGCACCACTCTCGACTCCAACGAGGCATTGAAAAGGTCAGTCAGTGGAGTTGCTAGAATGTCCCCAAGTTCCCTCAGTATTCTAGGGTGTATCCCATCCGGTCCCATCGCTTTGTCTACTTTAAGTTGAGCTAGTTTCTCACGAACAGTCTTCTGAAAATTATTCAAGATGTCCCTCGCTTCTGTTCCTATTTGTGGGTGTTTTCTGAGGTCCTGCTCCTGGTTCTTCATCTGTGAACACAGAACAAAAATATTTATTTATTTTATTTATTTATTTAGACAGTTTTGTATACCGCCTTATCCTTCAATCAAAGCGGTCACAACACAATTGGGGGATACATTTAACATGCGGGGATATGAGACACATACACTAATACTTACAGGGAACATGGGCAATGGAGGGTTTAGTGGCTTGCCCAAGACCACAAGGAGCATCTGTGGGACTAGAAACCCCAGTCCTTCTGGCCCAAGGTTGCTGTCCTCTAGTGGGATTTGAACCTCCGACCTTCCGGCCTGAAGTACCTTGCCCCAACCACTAGGCTACTCCTCCCTAATTGTTAAGCAATTCCACTTTATCCTTATCAGCTTCTACATATTCCTCCCCTGCACCCTTGAGTCTGACAATACCACTTTTGCCCTTCCTCTTTTCACTAATATATCTGAAAAATGTCTTATCCCCCCATTTTATTGCATTGGCTATTTCCTCCTCCTTTTGAATCTTTGCCTTCTTGACTACTTTGCTAGCTTCTCTAAGTTTTTCCAAATACAGATGCCTGTCTTCCTCTCTCTGTGATCTTTGTATTTCAAGAAGGCCTCCCTCTTTTTCTTCACTTTTTCAGCTACTTCTTTCGAAAACCATAGCGGTCTCCTTTTGCTTTTACCTTTATTTACCATTTTAACAAAAAGGTTGGTTGCCCTTAAAATATCTCCTTTCAGTTTTGATCACTGTTTTTCTACATCCCCCAGCTGTTCCCATCCCACTAGTGGGAATGTCTTTCTCCACTTTACTATATGGCCTATGCCTGCACCCAGGTGTGGTTCTCGCTGTGGATAGGTGCACAGGCCAGCTGAACAGTGTGTTGCCCATGCTGCACTGGACACATCTATGAGCTGATTCCAGAAATGTGCGCACATCTATACCTGCGGATGCAGAATTAGCATGAAATCGCACCCATGTCTGATTTAAACATGTCTGCGGGAGTTAACAGGCCTTTATGGAATCTACCTCCAAGTCTTTATAAAATAATAACAGGGTTATTCTGAGGCACATATAGTAGGGATAGAAGTCCCGTTGTGACATCCAACCCCGCTATTTGGCCCCTCTTTCGACCCTGACTAATTTCCCCTCACATTGTACAGGGAAGTTAGATGGGGCAGGAAGGGGGCGGTGCGGGGGCAGAGTTAGGGCAGGCAGTGAGTGGTCGGCGGCCCTGGACGTACAGTGCCGATTCCAATGTTGGCCCTGTACAATTCGGGCTGGTGGCCTGAACGGGGAACTTAGTCCGCCTCTGATGTGGAATAAGTTCTCCTTGTTGGGTGTATCGGGCAGGCCCGGGGCTCAAAAGAGACAGAAGGGAGCAGAGAAAATTCCCTGCAGCCCAACCTGGCCTTGGGAGGCCATATCGGGGGTCAGGCTGCGGGGAATAAACATTTTAGTCCAGCAGCCGGGGATCGCGGCTTTTGAATGGAGCCGCGGTGCCATGGCAACCAGATGCCATGGTGCCACGGCTCCATTCAAAAGCCCTGACTGATTTAGCCGGGGTAAGCCTGTACTTGCAGGCTGACCTGAATCAGGGTCCCGGCCTGCACATACAGGCCTGGACATGATTCTGATCCCATGAGCCTAGACATGCCCTGCGGGATCAGAATCCCGGCTCACTCTGTGTCTGATTCTGACCGGGCGCACAGAGGGCCGGCACATCCAAAATAGAATCAGGCCCTATGGGAAAAGCGACAAATATAGTGTCTAGATTGAAACTGTGGACATTTACATCTGCTTGGAGCAGTCATAAATTTTTGCATGTGAAGAATGCATGCACACATATATTTTATAAGATACATGGGTAAATTGAGACTCTGCCCATGATTTGCCCAGACTCCACCCCTGAACATGCCTATATGCAGGTCATGTAGAAGCACCCACATTCCTGGCAGCGCACATCCTTTTATACAGTATGCAACACCCATGGGATAATATTATAAAAGTCCTTTAACATGTGTAAAACAGCCTTTATATGCAAAAAATTCTTTATAAAATTATCACTTTTGCTTCTCATCCATGTAATGACGTTGAACGTGACCAGCATTTATTTATTTAAAAACACGTATATACCGCCATTTGCTAAAGCATTCACAGCGGTTTACAATAAAATAAAAATACAACCCCATTGATCTCACCCAGCAGGAATCTACCCCCTTAAGAAGAAACGTGCTTAACATCCTGATCCTGAAACCACCTCCCAAAAAACACCCCAAGAAAACGCTGCCTATCCTCACGGAGACAGGAGGTTTTTTAATGTCTTTCGAAAAAAGCAACAGGCTTGCCTCCAACCTGAGTGCCCAAGACAAGGTGTTCCACAGAGCTGGCACGACCACTGCAAATTAACAAAAGCAGCACGCACTGCCTGCGAGACCTGTCGATGAAAGCAGAGCTCACCATCCATAATGATCTCATTCTTCTAGGGCAACCGAACATCCCTGCACACAAACTCTCTTCCTTTAAATCCCCACAAAGTAAGACTTCTGATTTGCCGGCATTCAACAACAACAACCAATGAGACTGTATCCATGCTGCCTCCAGTGACCACAACAGTTCAAAACAGACTCTGCAAATTCTAATAGCATTATGGCAGCAGAACAGGACAATAAAAGAGGAACACATGAAACCACAGACCAGTTGATGCTGAAAAATGGCAAGTTGTAAAAAAAGAAACCTTGTTAAAACACAGATTGATCATAAGGCAGCTTTTTATAGGATCCCACACTCTTGGATAATAAATTGCCTTGAAATGTACAAACTGAACCTGCTATCAAGTTTATCATGAAAATGTGGCTAAGTGCACTCCATCTGAATTACTTTGTGTGGGAACTTTCAGGTAGGCTATTTTGTGAAGGCACACACATACATATATTATCTTCATAAAATAATCCACAGGAAATCACCCAGAATAGTTCTTAAAGATCCAAAAATGCTAATATAAATATATATACTATCCAATAAAAGCCTTAGCTCACAATTTCACGTAATATTAAGGACCATCAAATTCAAGTGAAAGAACAAAGGACCCGATATTCAGAACATAAGATGCTATACTGGGTCAGACCAAGGTCCATCAAGCCCAGTATCCTGTTTCCAACAGTGGCCAATCTAGGTCATACGTACCTAGCAGTATCCCCAGAAGACACAGGTTCCACAATGCTTGTATTGTGTCAAGCATTGATATCCTGGGTCCCTTTTTAATAATGGTTTATGGACCTTTCCTCCAGGAAATTCAGGGCCGCGGAGCTAGTGCACGCGGCCCCTTGGTAACCGGGGGGGCGGCGAGGACGCGATCCCCCCCCCCCGGGGGGCCGTGACGTCAGCGGGGAAAGGGGGGCGAGCCGGTGCGGTGCTGGGAGCCCCATTGGCTCCTGTGGGCTGCCGGGAGGCAGGGGGAGCCAATGGGGCGTATAGGAGGGCGGGACCAGCCGGAGCGAGTGCGGGGACGCGCCGTGGCTCCGGCCTTTTCCAGGTCGGAGCCAGGCGCGTCGGGTTGCAGCACGAGGGTGCTCCAGTTACCACGTGGCTGGGGGAAGGCAGGTAGGGGCCCGGTGGGGCCCCTTGTTGTTGCCCGGGGGTGCCGGTGGCTATCAGAACCTAGCTACACACCATCTTTTGCCGGGGACTGGAGGTTTTGTAGCAGCAGAGCGCAGACAAACCAATAATACCTGGAGTCTATTTGGAGGGTCCAGATCATTTGTTTGTGCACGGGTCTCAAGCGGAATCCAATTCAAAATGGCTGAGCGAGGTTCTCTGGCAATACAACTACTTATGGATTTCTGTTCCATTCTAGGCATGGAGGAACATTTCATTGGTCCCGGTGCCTCCCGTACCCCTTCTATTGGTCCCGGTGCTGATGGGATTGTCCAATTATGTTCCTTTAGTGGGCTCAGCACCTGCTTACGTTTAATTTAAAAAAAAAAAAAAAAAAAAAAATCTACTATCTCTAACAAAAGCCCGAAGTTTGTTATCATACAAAAAATAAATAAATAAATAAATAAATAAACCAGCTACATAAAACTTCAGCCGTTGCAAGGGCCACAGGCAGCCCCTCGTGGTAGCAGGACTGTGAGCCATGCGGCCTGGAAAAGGGCGGGGGAGGAGGAGCCCGGGCAGCGGAGCGAGTAGGGGGCAAGGGAGGGGGGGCTGCGGGGGGGGGGCCATGGTGAGGATTCGTCTCGGTCTGCCCAAAAAGGGGGACAAAGGGGGTAGAGCGAGGGGTGGGCCTGGGGGCACTGGTCTTCCAGCGACCCGGGGAAGGAGTAGCGGGGGCAGTAGGGGAACACGGGTGGAGGAGAGGGGCAGGGTGCGGGGGGGGGGCCCGCGCAGGCCCTGCCCGTAGGGGCAGGAGGGGGGCAGGGAAGCACGACGCGGATTACGGACCGCCTGGGCCCTGAAGGGGGGTCAGGGGAATCGGGTGGGGGACCTGTTGGCACTCTAGCCAGGCGAGCGCCCGCAGCGGGACTGCCTCCGGTAGGGGGGGGGGGTGCCTGCATTGGGCGACGTTCGGGCTACCGAGAGTGTGGTGCCGGAGGGCCCCGGGAACCGGGCGGGAGTATCGGGGTGTATACCCGCCTTCGTGGGAGCACGGACAAAAGGGGGGGCCACGGTACTTCGGGGGTGGAGTGGTTGGGAGCATGGCAGCCCCCTTGGGCCAGGGGGGGCCCCCTTCGCCTTTTCCTGTGTTTTCCCCGTAGGTACCTTTCGGATGGCAGTACACCGGGAGTCCGAGTTTCGGCGGTCCGAGGCCCTCGGGTGCGATGCCTCTGGCGGGGTTGAGTGAGAGGACGTCAGCAGCAGCGCAAGTGGAGCCGGAGTCGCGGTCGGTCGGCGCAGAGGCTGCAGCGTCGGTGCGAGCGGCAGGTGAGTTGGAGGGAGATTTGGGCATGGACGTCGAGGCTGGGGCGTCAGCAGGGGTCGGGGGGGGTACAAAAGCGAGGAGAAAGAGGAGGCATTCTTGTCGCAGATGGCGCAGGTCGGGGACTTCTTCCGCCTCCTCCACAGCTTCCTCGTCGGATTCTTCGGTCTCGGGCGGGGAGAAGGGGCAGGAATCGGGGGGGCCCGGGGGTAGAGCGAGCGGAGCCTCGGCCACGCCTTCGGTGATGGCATATTCGGAGTTATGGGAGGGCGTGCCGAAGAAGCTTCGGCGGAAGATTCCGCGACGGCGTTATATAGATATTTTTCGTCTGCTCGAGGGCCGCAAGCGGTCAGGGGACAGTAGGAGGAAGCGGAAGGAAGACGAGAAGACGGGGAGGGTGCGGAGAGCGACGCGGAACGTGGTGAACTGGACGCAAGCTTTTTTACGCTTGGCTAGTGTGTGGGGGCATTCGCACCCGGAGCATTGCGGGATGCTCCTCGCCTATGCGGATTCCATTTTAGAGGCGGCACAAGTGCATGATGGTTGGGCATGGCTCAACTATGATGAGAAGTTCCGGGATAGGATGGAAGAAAACCGCTTGTTGTCTTGGGGGACGCAAGATATCAAACTGTGGCTGACGCAGATGGCGGTCATACCCGGTGGTAGTGCGGCGGGCGGTGCACGTGGCGGAGCGGCTGGCATTTCGGGGGCTGGGCGGCCCCTTTTGGGGGGTGTACCCGGGGGGGTACAAAAAGCTTCAGCTTCAGGGGGAGTTGGAGACGTCTGTTGGCGATATAACAAATAGTCCTGCCCATTCCCGGATTGCAAATTCCGGCATGCCTGTTCCGTCTGCAATGGTCTGCATTCAGCACTCAAATGTGTTAGGAGGGGGGGGGGGGCGGGAGCGCCCTCTTCCAAGCTGTGAGAGCCTCCTTTGCCTGGCGTCCACCCCAGTCCGGATAGAATCAATGCGTCCGTGGCTGCGAAGGTATCCGAATCGTGGGCGAGGCTCAGGCGGAGTGCTGCGCGGCTCTGCTAGGGGGCTTTGAGCGGTTGGCTCGGGGGTGGGGTCCCGCTAGCGGTGGAGAAGACGGACGGCCCCGCGACCGTCATTACATTCTTGGGGGAGGAGCTCGACTCGGGAGCGATGGTAGCCCGCCTGCCCGCGGCTAAGGTAGTGAAGCTCAGAGTCTTGGTTGCGACCGTGCTCGTTTCCAGCATGCTCACCTTACGGGATATGCAGTCATTGATTGGCTCGTTGAATTTCACGTGCAGGGTAATACCGATGGGGCGGGTCTTTTTGAGGCGGCTTTCGGCGGCTACGGTAGGGGTTCGTTTGCCTCATCATCGGATTCGGGTGTCGCAAAGCCTTCGGGCAGACCTGCGGGTGTGGGACGAGTTTCTCCGTGACTTCAACGGCACTACGGTTTTGCAGGAGGAGGACGTCTCTACTATAGCGCTGCAACTGTACACGGATGCGGCGGGGGGAGCGGGCCTCGGGGTCTACTTTGGGGTTCGTTGTGTGCTGCAGGGGGCCCCTGGCGTGGCAGGAGTCGGGCCTGACCAGAAATATCACCTTTTTGGAATTGTTTCCGATCTTGGTGGTGTTGACCTTATGGCCGGATAGGCTTCGGAACCATCGGGTGGTCCGGTGGTGCGACAATGAGGCGGTGGTGTCTGTGGTAAACAATTATGCCCCACGCTGCAAGCCAGTGGTGGATTTAATGCGTCAAGTAGTGTTAGCGTGTTTGCGTTTGACCGTGGTTGTGCGGGCCCGCCATATTCCGGGTATTACTAACAAAATTGTTGACGCTCTTTCCCGTTTTCAGTGAGAGCAGTTTCGGGACTTGGCTCCGGAAGCCGAGGGAGGAGGAGCATCGGTCCCTGCGCACTTATGGCGGATTGGCCTGGAGGCCTGACGGAGCTGCTGTGGAATTCCGTGTTGGCGGCGACGTGGGAGGCTGATCAGCGGGGTTGCAACAGTGTGGTAACTTTCCTCGCGGAGCACGGCTGGCGTCAGGGTCCGGTCCCTGAGCAGCTCCTCGGTCCATACGTGGTTGCGGCTAAGGCGGCGGGTCTTTCGAGGGCAACGGTGAAGAGGCACCTGGCAGGGTTTTCCTTCTTCACGGGAGCAGTCGTGTGGGGGACGGGGGGGAAGGGGTTTGTTGACTCGTCGGCTTTTGGCAGGGCTGGGAGCGATCCCGTCCCACCCCGGTTGACGGGCGGCAGCCGGTCACTCATGCTTTGTTGGGCCGCTTGTTGGATGTTTTACCACAGGTGGCGTCCTCCGGGTGCGAGGGTACGTTGTTTCGAGCTGTTTTTTCGGTGGCCTTCTTCGACGCCTTTCGCGTGGGGGAATTGGTGGCGGAGTTGGGCTCTAATGCGGGTGGGCGTGAATTGAGGGTCCATCAGGTGCGGGTGGGGGAGGGCACGGCCCGGATTCACTTAGTGCGCTCCAAGACCGGCCAGGCGGGGAGGGGTGCCTGGGTGGTGCTGCGTGCCATGCCAGGGGAGCTGGCTTGCCCAGTCCGGTTGTTGAGCGCCTACTTGCGGGTGCGGCCGGCTGGGGAGGGCAGTCTGTTCATTCATGAGGATGCACGAGTGCTCACGCGCTACCAAGTTACGGCGGTGCTGCGGTTGTCGTTGCGACGGGTCGGGGAGGACCCCGGTGGATTCGCTCCACATTCTTTCCACATTGGCGCAGCGACCAGCGCGGCAGCGGAGGGTCTTTCTGCGCAGGCGATACAGCAGATAGGGCGGTGGAGATCGCAAGCGTTCCAGGGCTATGTGCGCTTGTAACGGGCTGTGGGGGGGGTGCTAACGCTGTTGTTCTTTATTTTGCAGAAAGGGGCTTTGCATCGTGTCGCTGTTGGGTGATTGGCCACTCATTTGTGTACTGGGCCGGTCGTCGAGCAGCAACACGGCCATTGGGGACACATCTTGGACTGGAAGCGCAAGGGGTGACCGTATCATGGCTGGGCGAGAGGGGACTCCGGTGGATCCAGCTGTTGCCTTTGCTGCGGCATCACGAGCGCGTGAGAGGAACGCCGGATATCCTGCTGATTCATCTCGGCGGCAATGATCTGGTGTCCTGGACTGGCAAGCAGCTCATCCGCGCTGTGCACAAGGACCTGGGGGAGGTTTTCACATTGTTTCCGGGGGTGATTGTGATTTGGTCGGATATCCTTCCACGGCCGGCCTGTTGGGACCAGCGACGATGGTCCAGAGGGCTGACTAAGGTTAATCGCCAAATAGGCAGGTGGGTGGGGGAGCGGGGGGGGGGTGCCAGATCTTCACCCATGGGTGGAGGTGGAGTGTGCTGGCCTGTTCCGGCCAGATGGCTTTCACCTCTCGCCGATAGGGATGGACCTCCTACTTAATGACAGGCAGGAGGCCGTGGAGGGTGTCCGGCAGGGGAGTTGGGCTGGTCGCAGCTTTAGGTTGGGGGGCGGCTCAGGTCCATAGGGCCTGAGCCGGTGGCGGGATCCCGGAGGTTTCCGGGTTCCGGAGCCGGAGGCAAGCTTGTGGGCGGGGGTGGGGGACCCCCGCCCGGATAACCCCTCAGGTTTTTGCTAGTAGCATGGCGAAGCCGGACGAGGGAGGGCTAGGCTGTTTAGCCGGGGCCCGGACTCAGTAGAAGCGGAAGCGACGTCATCTTGCTACTCACATGGCGGGTGAGGGGTCGTGCTTCGAAAAGGGGGGGGGAAATGTTATGATGTTGAATTGTTATTGCGTTATTGTTAATGGTAATAAAGCTGCGACCAGTTTTAAGCCCAAAATTGTGTGTTGGTCTTTTATCAAAGGGTGTGTGTGGAGGGGGGGGAGGGGCGACGAGTCCGCCTTACCCGGTTAATTCAGGGCCGCGGAGCTAGTGCACGCGGCCCCTTGATAACCGGGGGGGCGGCGAGGACGCGATCCCCCCCCCCGGGGGGCCGTGACGTCAGCGGGGAAAGGGGGGCGAGCCGGTGCGGTGCTGGGAGCCCCATTGGCTCCTGTGGGCTGCTGGGAGGCAGGGGGAGCCAATGGGGCGTATAGGAGGGCGGGACCAGCCGGAGCGAGTGCGGGGACGCGCCGTGGCTCCGGCCTTTTCCAGGTCGGAGCCAGGCGCGTCGGGTTCCCGTCCGCCCACCCTAGCGTGGGAGTGGGAGGGGGGACTGGGGTCTCGGTTCTGGGTTGTTGCAGCTGGGGGGGGTGGCGGGATCCCGGAGGTTTCCGGGTTCCGGAGCCGGAGGCAAGCTTGTGGGCGGGGGTGGGGGACCCCCGCCCGGATAACCCCTCAGGTTTTTGCTAGTAGCATGGCGAAGCCGGACGAGGGAGGGCTAGGCTGTTTAGCCGGGGCCCGGACTCAGTAGAAGCGGAAGCGACGTCATCTTGCTACTCACATGGCGGGTGAGGGGTCGTGCTTCGAAAAGGGGGGGGGGAAATGTTATGATGTTGAATTGTTATTGCGTTATTGTTAATGGTAATAAAGCTGCGACCAGTTTTAAGCCCAAAATTGTGTGTTGGTCTTTTATCAAAGGGTGTGTGTGGAGGGGGGGGGAGGGGCGACGAGTCCGCCTTACCCGGTTACTTGTCCAAACCTTTTTTAAACCCAGCTACATTAGCAGCTCTTACTACATCCTCCGGTAACAAATTCCAGAGTTTGATTACACGTTGAGTGAAAAAATATTTTCTCTTATTTGTCTTAAATAGTTTACCCTGTAGCTTCATTACATGTCTCCTAGTCTTTCTATATTCTGTTAACGTAAACAATCGATCTACGTTTGCCCGTTCCACTCCATTCATCAATTTGTAGACCTCTATCATATCTCCCCTCAGACGTCTCATTTCCAGGTTGAAGAGCCCTAAACTTTGTAGCCTCTCTTCATAGGAGTAGCCTTCCATCCCCTTTACCATGTTGGTGGCTCTTCTCTGTACCTTTTCTAATAAAGCTATATCCTTTTTAAGATACGGCAACCAGAATTGCACACAATATTCAAGGTGTGGTCGTACCATGGAACGATACAGAGGCATTATAATATCCTTTGTTTCATTTTCCATTCCTTTCCTTATGATGCCTAGCATTCTATTTGCTTTCTTGGCCGCCGCTGCACACTGGGTGGAGGATTTTAACATGTTATCCACGATGACTCCTAAATTTTTTTCCTGGGTGGTGGTTCCCAATGTGGAACCTTGCATCGTATAACCGTAGTGTGGGTTGTTCTTTCCTAGGTGCATAACTTTGCACTTGTCCACATTAAATTTCATCTGCCATTTGGATGCCGTCTTCCAATTTGTCCAGATCCTCTTGCAATTTTCTACAGTCCTCTTGGGTTTTAACAACTTTAAACAGTTTTGTGTCATCTGCAAATTTGATAACCTCAGTAGTTATTCCCTTTTCCAGGTCATTTATGAATATGCCAAAAAGTAGTGGACCCAGTACAGATCCCTGGGGTACTCCACTATTCACCTTTTTCCATTGGGAAAATTGGCCATTTAGCCCTACCCTCTGCTTTCTATCTTTTAACCAGTTCCCGATCCACAATAGTTAATTGCCTCCTATCCCATGACTTTTTAGTTTTGCCAAAAGTCTCTGATGAGGGACCTTTTCAAAGGTTCTCTGTAATTTCCAGGATCACATCTGGAATCCTTTTTAAAAATTGGCGTTACATTGGCGACCCTCCAATCTTCAGGTATTACAGATTATTTTAATGAAAGTTCACAGATTACTAATAGCAGGTCTGCAATCTCATATTTCAGTTCTTTCAACACTCTTGGATGTATACCATCCGGTCCAGGTGATTTGCTACTATTCAGTTTATCAAATAGTTGTAATACATCTTCCCGGTGTAGCGATATTTCTCTCAATTCCTCTGCAGTATCACCTTTAAATACCACTTCAGTCTTGGGTAACATCCCTACATCTTCCTCAGTAAAGACTGAAGCAAAGAATTCATTCAGTCTCTCTGCTATCGCCTCGTCTCCTCTTACTGCCCCTTTTACCCCTCTATCATCTAATGGTCCAATTGAATCTCTCACAGGCCTTTTGCTACAAATGTACTTCAAAAAGTCTTTATTTCGTGTTTTTGCTTCCGTAGCAAGTTCCTTCTCAAATTCTCGCTTTGCCTGCCTTATCAATGCTTTGCATTTAACTTGCCAGTGCTTGTGCTGTTTCCAGTTTTCGTCGTTTGGCTCTTTTTTCCATTTCCTGAAAGATGCTTTTTTTGGCAGCAACAACCTCTCTGACCTCACCTTTAAACCATGCTGGCAGTTTTTTGGACTTTCTTCCACCTTTCTTAATGCGTGGAATACAGCTGGTCTGGGCTTCCAGGATAGTATTTTTAAACAACACCCAAGCTTGATGTAAGTCTTTAACCTTTGCAACCGCTCCTTTTAGTTTTTTCTTAACTATATTCCTCATTTTATCATAGTTTCCCTTTTGAAAGTTAAAAGGTAGCACTGTGGATTTCTTTACTATCCCTCCTCCACTAATTAAATCAAACACGATCATGCTATGATCACTATTGCCAAGTGGTCCCAACACCCTTATCTCTTGTACCAGATCTGGCGTTCCACTAAGGACTAGGTCCAGTATGGCTTCCCCTCTGGTCGGTTCATGAACCAGCTGCTCCAGGAAGCAGTCATTTATTTCATCTAGAAACTTTATCTCCCTAGCATGTCCTGCCATGACACTGAACCAGTCGATACTGGGGTAATTGAAATCACCCATTATTACTACTCTGTTGTGACTTTTGTTCGCTTCCTTGATTTCTTTGAGCATTTCATCATCCATTTGTTCATTCTGGCCAGGCGGTCAATAGTACACCCCTACTGCCATCACTTTCCCCTTCATACATGGAATTTCAATCCATAGAGATTCTACAGCAAATTTTGTTTCCTGCAAAACTTTAATCCTTTCTGACTAAATGCCCTCTCTAATATAGAGCACAACCCCTCCACCAATTTGATCAGTTCTATCATTATGATATAGTTTGTACCTAGGTATGACAGTGGCCCTCTGGTTATCCTCCTTCCACCATGTCTCTGAGATTGCAATCATATCTAACCTTTCATTTAGTGCTATATATTCTAACTCTCCCATCTTATTGTTTAGACTTCTAGCATTTGCATAAAAGCATTTTAGAGACTGTATTTTATTAATATTAATCTGGCTATTGGTAGGCGTGGGTAATTTGGAATCTTTACGCTCTGTCTGCACCATACTCAAGGGCATTTGAGCTACTTTACTCTTTTTTGGAACCTCACTGCTTTTGGTAGTATCCTTCAAGGATACCATCTTCTGAACCATGCACTCTTGGGCGACTGTCGGCTTTCCCCTATTTTCTAGTTTAAAAGCTTCTCTATCTCCTTTTTAAAGGTTAATGCCAGGAGTCTGGTTCCATCCCAGTTAAGGTGAAGCCCATCCCTTCGGAAGAGCCCCTCCTTTCCCCAGAATGTTCCCCAGTTCCTAACAAATCCAAAACCCTCATCCTTGCACCATCGTCTCATCCACGCATTGATACTCTGGAGCTCTGCCTGCCTTTTGGGTCCTGCACGTGGAACAGGAAGCATTTCGGAGAACGCTACCCTGGAAGTTCTGGATTTCAACTTCCTATCTAAAAGCTTAAATTTAGCCTCCAGATCTTCCCTACCACATTTTCCTAAGTCATTAGTACCAACATGTACCAAGACAGCAGACTCCTCCCCAGCACTATCTAAGATACTATCTAGGCGGTGCGTGAGGTCCGCTACCTTCGTACCAGGCAGGCATGTTACCAGGCGATCCTCATGTCCACCAGCCACCCAGCTATCTACATGCCCAATGATTGAATCACCAACTATAACAGCTGTCCTAACCCTCCCCTCATGGGCACATGGCCCTGGAGAAACGTCCTCGGTGCGAGAGGGTTTTACATCACCTGGAGGACAGGTCCTAGTTACAGGATCATGTCTTGCCACACCAGGGTGATGTTCTCCTGTCACATGACCTCTCTCCTCCATGGCAACGGGGATGCTGCCAGACTGGAGGTGGGACTTCAGGACTATATCCCTGTAGGTCTCTTCTATGTACTTCTCTATCTTTCTTATGTCTTCCAGGTCTGCTATTCTAGTCTCTAGAGAACAGACTTGTTCCCTGAGAGCAAAGAGCTCCTTGCACATAGTGCACACGTAAGACCTCTCACCAACTGGGAGAAAATCATACATGTGACACTCAATGCAAAAGACTGGAAAGCCCCCATCTGGCTGCTGGACTGTTGTCTGCATCTTAGATTAAAGCTTGTGTTTAGGTCTTTAAATTCTATATTTACTAAGGTTTGATGTAGATGCTTGTACTAATAAAAGTGTATCTAGTACCTCTAATATACCTTGTTCACCTGAAGCTTAATTAATCTCAGATCCTCAATGTATGACTGATTTGGATAAAGAGCTGCACCTGAGAGCAGCCCCTTTCCTCTAAGACGTATAAGTACCTATAAAGCTACAATTACCCCAGGGGCGGGTGGGTGTTGGGGAGGGAGGGGGGGGAAATAACACCTATTAAAAGAGGGCTGTTACAAGGTACCCTGTCCTGTACCCTCAGCAGGGGGGGAGGGGGGTAGTCCCTCAGGAAGGTTAGAGCAGGAAAAAAAGTTTAAAATGCAGCAGGTTCTGGGGACAGAGCAGAGAGAGATGTTTAATTTAAAGTAACAGTTAACCTGGCTACCACACAAAGACCAGTTAGTTGAGAGAGGCAAGGTAAGTTATACAGCTGAGAAAGCTGAAGTGCAGAACTAAAGGGAACAGTAGGTGAAGTAGCACACCTATAAAGACCACAAATAAATAGTTAAAAAGACAGCTAGAACTCACAGCAAGTTGTCACAGGAGTTAAATATCCACCTCTCTAGCAGAGCACTGTGAGGGCACTGCTCTTCCCAGAGCAGAGAGAGGCAAACAGAGCTATGCACACGTGGGAGGAGGAGGAGACAGGAAGAAGGCTATACAATACCTCAGCAGGTGGGGAGGGGATAGTCCCTCAGGTAGACTAGAGCATAAAAACAAGTTTAAAATGCAGCAGGTTATGGGGACAGAGCAGGGAGAGATGTTTAATTTAAAGTAACATTTAACCTGGCTACCACACAAAGACCAGTTAGTTGAGAGAGGCAAGGTAAGTTATACAGCTGAGAAAGCTGAAGTGGCAGAACTAAAGGGAACAGGAGGTGAAGTAGCACACCAATAAAGACCACAAATAAATAGTTAAAAAGACAGCTAGAACTCACAGCAAGTTGTCACAGGAGTTAAATATCCACCTCTCTAGCAGAGCACTATGAGGGCACTGCTCTTCCCAGAGCAGAGAGAGGCAAACAGTGCACCTCTAAAGTGCAAAGCCGTCATCGCTGAACCTTAACCTTGGATATTTAATGCCAGGACCATATACAGTCACTGGAATTGAATATCCAAGTCTGCTGCAACTCTCTGCACAGCGCAGAAGCTAACTGAACTGTGGCAATATTAAACCGCTGCCAGTTTAGCTCCCATGGGTTAAGATAGGCCAGCTTTTCCCATGCCTATCTTTACCCTGGGTTGCAAACCAGGCAGTAATTCAATATCACTGCTGCCCAGTTAGCGATGGGTGCCACCTCACTTCTGTCCCAGAACGCCCACGACACGCCCCAATTCTATGTTGATAACATCAGGGTATGTAGCGGCAGAACCAGTTGATATTCCGCTGAATATCCCTCTATAGCAGCATTTACACTGTTTACAGATTTTTAAACCACGTTAATGCCTTTGAATATCGGGCCCAAAATAACTATCAGTCATCACATATATCACATAAATTGCATCATCAGTCAAATTATTATTCAAGTTCATAAAAATATGAACCATTTATATTAATTTCATTTATTTTATTTAACAGGCTTTCTATACCGCCTTCTCCTTCAATCAAAGCGCTTTACAAGTTAACTCAAACATATTACAGTGCAATATCAGTGAGATTGGCATGCATGAATTGCTTTGAACTTAACTTATT
Organism: Ichthyophis bannanicus; assembly: GCA_033557465.1. Classification (NCBI taxonomy): domain Eukaryota; kingdom Metazoa; phylum Chordata; class Amphibia; order Gymnophiona; family Ichthyophiidae; genus Ichthyophis; species Ichthyophis bannanicus. Next base: position 762,913,490 of record CM066036.1, on the reverse strand, counting down.
TACAATGTAACTTATTTACAGCAACCTATCTACAGAATCCAGAATCAATTGGAAGAGGCATAAGTGGGGGGAGGGGGTGCTTAGTGTCGATGTATCCAAAGAGGTTAGTTCAGTAAATGGGCTGCTATGTGACTTCCCCGAAGTGGTCCATGTAGAGGAAGGTTTTCAGCTTCTTCCAAAAGTCTTTTGCATCCATGGTGGTTCTTAGGGCATCTGATAGGGAGTTCCAGAGTGCTGGTGCTGCAAGGGATAAAACTTTCTTGGTGGTAGATTGGTTAGCCTTCGTGAAGGTGCTTGGGGTTGGGATGGTGTCCATCGTGTTGTGCCACCTCGGTCTGGTGCTTGGGTTTGTGTAGATCAGGCCATGAGAGATATCTACAAGAATTTCTCAAGGACATTTTTTGAATACAAAAAGAAATTTTTTGAACAAAATTGGACTAAACCTGAGATGAGAGCCACGGTGAAAAGCTAAGTACTAGTAGCATACAACTTCTAATAATAATTTTTATGAAAAGATCACTCTTCCGAAACATAGTATAACAAAAACTTTTTGAAATGGGACTGAGAAATGAACAATAATAATACTCGGAAAAAAGTTAAAAAAATTTCAAAACAATGATATATAGGAGGAGTATGTAGGAATAAGGTCATTGATGTTAATTACAGCTGCTGGCAAGGAAACTTGTCAAGCCTTCATTGCATGCTGTGTTGTTTGACTGAGACCTTAACATAATCATTTTCTATTAGCCACGTTTCTAGTGGTGAGTTATGAGCAGATAAAACTTTTGGATTTTTTTGCTATAGTAACTGCTCTATGATTTGACCAATCTACTTTTTGTTTAAGTCATTCTCATGTAGTACATTGGCAGACATGTTGTGTTTGATTTTAAATATGTTAAAGGCTGTTTTGAATTTATGCGGGAGCGGATTGGGAGCCAGTTGAGCTGGTTCAAGAGGGGCATTATATAGTCTTGCTTTGCTGATCTGGTGATGATGCAAGCAGCGGTGTTTTTGGCCAGCTGAAAGGGCCGGATTACTTGTTTTGGCAGGCCATAGTACAGCGAGTTGCAGTAGTCCAGTAGGGGGGTAACAACATCTTGGGTGACTGTACGGAAGTGGTCTTGGCTGAGGAGGGTTGAGCTTCCTGATTATCGCCTCTCATGGTATGCATTTCTGGTAGCTCATTTGATATGTGTGTGTAGTTTCAGGTTGCAGTCAAGCTATCTCACTTCATTTTTTACTGGTATGGATGTTTCGTGTAATTGGAGAGAGAGTGGAGGGGTAAATGTCTATGTTTATGATGTGTCTCGTGTGATTATGAGGGCTTCAGTCTTTTTGTAGTTGACATTTAGATTGTTATAGTTAAGCCATTCGGCCATCTCCTGTAGACATTCTGTCATAGTTATGTAGTCCAGGTTGTCCAGGCTGAATGGGGTGTAGACCATGATATCGTCTGCATATATTGCATATTGAATGTTATGCTGTTTGAAGATGTTGCATATTGGTTGAATATAGAGGTTGAAGAGAAACACAGACAGTAAGGACCCTTGTGGTACGCCTTGGACTGAGTCAAACTTGGTGGAGGTGCTATTGCCTACTTTAACTTGTTGTTGTCAATCGCTGAGATAGGATTGGAATCACTTGAGCGTATTGTATGGAGACCAATGTCTTGCAGTCTGTTGAGGAGGATACTGTGGGACACTGTGTCAAATGCAGAGGAGATGTTGATGAAGATGAGTAAAAAGCCCTTTTTTATGTTGATCCCACTGATCAAGATGTCAAATAGAAGTGTGAGTAGGATTTTGACACTGTGATTAGATTGAAAACCATGTTGATGGGGGTCGAGGGGGGCATGTGAGTCTACATGGTCCTGCAGTTGTCGCTGTATTATCTTTTCAATTATTTTGGTTAGAAAGGGGAGACTTGAGATGGGGCAATATGACATTGGGTCTGCATTAGCTAGTGAGGTATTCTTAGGGATAGGGCAGATGGTTGCTTGTTTGAGGGAGAGAGCAATGTATCCTTGGGTTAGGGACGTGTGTATTATCTTGTGGGTAAATTGGCTTTGTCCTTGGTTGATTTTATCCATGTTACTGGGCATGGGTCAGAAGGTGCTGTGCTAGTGTTTAGCGCGGTGATTGTGTGGGCAGATTGCTCTATGTTGGGTATTGAAAATTCCCTCAATGTATGTCTAGTAGAGGAGATCATGAGGTCAATTGCTCTATCAAGTGGAGTATCTCTGTGTAGAGACTTTTGCTTGGAGAGAAGGAAGTTTGCAAAGGATTGAGGATGGATCGCTTCCTCTGCTGTGTGGGTTGGTTCCTTTGCTAGGGTTTGGGTGATTTCAAAGAGTTCTCTAGGCTTGTTGCAGGATTTTAGTATAAGGTTGGTATGGTATTCCTGCTTGTGGCAGGTTATCTAGGCTATTGTAGTCCCGTTGCTTCATCTGGTATTGCTTTAAAGTGGATTGGGTCTTGTTCTGTCTCCAGCACCATTCAAGCTTGTGTAGTGTTCTCTTGGCTTCCCTTATTTCCCTTAGAGTACCAGGGTGCTGATCTTGCTCTCATTTCCCTGCTACTGGGATTTACTCGATTTGGTGTTCTTGCTGCTGCAGTGATCATTGCATTCCAGGTTTCACTTGCCATATCTATATCTGAGATTTCTTGAGGTAGGTTGGGGAGGGTATCTTGTAGAAACTGGTCCTTGTTGAATACTTTGAATCTTCTTCTAAGGTGAGACGTCTTCTCCTGTGTGCTTTATATTAAATTTATAAGATCACAAATATGTTAATGCAATTGAATCCAGCATAAACTTATTGGTAGGGTAATACTGTATTCCATAATGAATCTCACTGGTCCCAACATGATATCATGTTTTGAAGATAATCATTTACTCTTCTGCCTCAGGAGTTAGCTCTTAACTTTCCGCTATTAGTCCCATACGTCAAGCTTCTATCAGAGCACTACTGGTAGTTCCGCATCTCAGTGTATATAAAATTAGCAAGCATGACACCAGCAAGGAAAAAAGGGGACTATTGTAGTGGTTGATATGGAAGGGCAGGTTAGATAGGCCATGTGGTCATTTTCTGTCATCATGTTTCTATGTTTCTATTTAAATCCTCAGAGTGTCACATGATCTCTAGAGATCTTATTACCATTATGTGATTCAAAACGATAGCTACTATTTCTACAATAAGACCCTTTGAGGAGATTGTACCTAAATAAAATAGCTAAGATTTGTTCTTCATAGTTAAGACATTGGTCTCTATCACCTCCCCAACATTTAGGTTCACTCTGATCTATCACTCTGTTTTAATTCATTAATTTTGTGCCCTTTGACAATCCAATTGTCCATTATAAGTGCTGATAAATTCTTTGTAGATATGTTACAGTGGTGTCCATTTAAACAAAGTTTCATCTTACTTTTAGTCTGCTCTACATATAACATAGGATAGGGACATATTATAATATAAACAATAAAACTAACCTCAACATGCTATTAATTCCCATTGCAGTGACAAAATCAAAGCAAATAACCACCAACACTGCTTTTTCATATTATGCTCCCAGCCAATGGAATAAACTCCCACTATACCTCAGAGAGATTAAAGACCTTACATCTTTCAGGAAGGAACTTAAAACCTACCTATTTAGTCAACACTATAGAAACCTACAACCTGGAACCAAATTTACTACACAAAAACATGCAACAAACCAAACACAGGTCTACCCCACCTAATGCCGGACTTCATTTCTCATCCACCCAAGTTAATCTACTCCCAATACTTTATTTATGATCACAAATAACTATTATAGTCTCTTACTAACCATGTAAATCTACCCTTCTGGTTCCTTGTAACATAGTTTTATGACTCCTTGTAACATAGTTTTATATTTCCTTTTATGTTAATAACCCTCACATTGTTTTCCATTTAACCTAGTTATTATGTAACCTAGTTTATATTCACCTAATATTTAATGTAATTCAGTATTGCACTGTTCTGCTATATTGTTGTTTAAGTTCCTTGTTTTTGCTCAACTAATGTTTAATGTAATTCAATATTGCAATGTTCTGCTATATTGTTGTTTAAGTTCCTTGTAAACCGCCCCTGATCTCTGGAAGGGGCGGTATAAAAAAGCACTGAAATAAATAAAATAAATAAAATAAACAAAGTAATCTGTGTTACGATGAGTTTTATAAAATAGGCCAGTAACAGGATGGCTCCGTTCAGTCCCTTTAATGGACAAAACTTTATGTAACTGACCAGACTTAACTGACCATGGCAGTCTTTATCTGCCCTCATCCACTATGTTACTATGTTAAAATCGGGAGCTAGACAGTTTAGTGCCCCTGGATGAACAACAAAATTTGGAGGAGCCCATGGTAACTGGTAGAGTAAAAAAGAAGATGCCACTGTGAAGGGCTCTATCTCTACTATGGATGACTAGGCAACAGTGAAGCAGTTCCAGAAGAAGGCCTCAGAATCATGGGAAACTGATATCCTTGACTGTAGTGGGAGGGGGCGGGGAGGAGGGGTGCAAACAAGCTCTCTATGACTGAATTTTGTAAAGATCACACAAACTACTTATATTGTTACTCCAGCTGTGATTGATTTCAGGGCTTCAAAAAGCCAAGGAAGCAGTACAGTATAGGGGTGGAGTATTTATGTCCTTGAAAGACGAGCTGGACCTGGGTGTGATTGTTTCTGATGATCTTAAGGTGGCTAAATAGGTAGAAAAGGTGACAATGAAAGCCAGAAGGATGCTTGGGTGGATAGGAAGAGGAATGGCCAGCAGAAAAGGGGAGAAAATAGTGCCTCTATATAAGTCTTTGGTGAGACCTTATTTGGAGTATTGTTTGCAATTCTGGGGACCACAACTTCAAAAGGATATAAACAGAATGGAGTTGGTACAAAGGGTGGCTACCAAAATGGTCAGTGGACTTCATCATAAGGCAGATAGGGCAAGAACCAAAGATCTCAATCTGTAAACTTTGGAGGAAAGGCAGGAGAGGGGTGATATGATAGAGACATTTAAATATCTCCATGGCATAAATGCACAAGAGGAGAACCTCTTTCAATTGAAAGAAAGCTCTGCAATGAGGGGGCGTAGGATGAAGGTGAATGGGGATAGACTCAGGAGTAATATGCAAAAATATTTCTTTATGGAAAGAGTGATAGATGCATAGAGTAGTCTCCCAGTGGAGGTAGTAGAGATGAGAACAGTATCTGAATTCAAGAAAGCATGAGACAAACACTGAAGATCTCTAAAAGAAAAAAGGTACTAATGGCACTGTATAAGTCACTGGTGAGGCTTCCTTGGAATACTGTGTTCAGTTTTGGAGACCATATCTCACAAAGTATGTAAAAAGACTGGAAACGGTTCAGAGGAAGGCGACCAAAATGATTTGGAGCCTGCATCAGAAGCCTTATGAAAAGAAACTTGAAGACCTAAATATGTACACTCTGGAGGAGAGGAGGGATAGGGGAGATATGATTCAGACCTTTAAATACTTAAAGAGAATTAATGAACAAACAAACCTCTTCCAAAGACGGGGAAGCTGTAAAACTAAAGGGCATAACATGAAGCTGCAAGGGGATAAATTGAAAGGCAATGTCAGGAAATACTTTTTCACTGAAAGGGTGGTGGATTCTTTGACTGCCCTCCTGATGGAAGTGGTGGAGGCAAATACAGTGACAGAATTCAAAATGGCATGGGACAGACACAGTGGATCCCTTTACAGCAACAGGACAAAATCAAAATAAATTTAACTATCTAATTTCTCAACAAACAGGGGTGTCCTACATGGAGCGGTGGGTTCACCCCTAAACAAAGACATAGGGAGGGGTGACCTGTATGGAGTGGCAGGTGCACCTATTCTTGCCATCCAACTGGGCAGATTAGATGGACAAAATTGGTCTTTATCTGCCGTCATTTACTATGTTACTATGTAGTAGTTGGTATGGAAACACAGACTGGATAGGCCATTTATTTTTTATCTGTCATCATGTCTCTGTTCTTGTGTTTCAGTATATTTTAAGGATTATAAGAAAAGTATCAGGTTTTAATGCATGAAAAAGGGGTGAGCATAGCTAGAGATACTATTTGTGGCTTATGGTTATGGTGATGGTCATGGTTATGGATGGAAACCTTAAAGGCTGAACCTCTCAGAATGACAATGATTCATGATCACCATGAAGTGAAACGTGTTGGCTTGATTCATGTTTCATACTTTGCCATCATTTTGGGCATGCTTGGCTATAGCATCATGAGCTGCAACATCCAATGGAAGACATGCCAAATAGCATTTCCTTCAATGTTCTGTCAACAGAATTATATGCCTAATATCAAAATGAATGAGTGATCCAGAAGAAACTGTCTCAGGCATCCATAGCCACATGGTAACCAAGGTGAATACTAGGAACTTACTCAAATAATATGCAGAGTACTAGGAATTGTTTGATAAGGAGGCCACTAAGATTTACCCCTTCATAGGCCTTATGACTGACTAATAGAGTTACAATTATGGGCAGATGTTCCATGGGAGAATTCAGTCTCTTTCTGAACTAGAATTCAAAGCATTAAGGGTGTATCAGCAGAACTATTTAAAGAAATAATTTATGAGGCCATCAACTTCCCCAGAAGGAGGCCGCTTACCAAAGAAGGATGACACCCTTCGACCCTATAGAGACTACTAATGCTCAATACAGTGACCATTCGGAACCAATACTGTACACTCTTCTTATTGAAGGTCCACTGGAATGACTTAAATCAGCTCAAACTTTTATGAATCTTGGCCCCAATATTTGAAAGGCATTTACACCATGAAAGGTATTTACACCAAGTAAACCATGCAAATGCCTTAAATGGGGATATTTGACAACATCTGCATGGTTAGTGCTGTTGAATATCCCCGCCTATTTCCCCTATGTGCCCTGATGCTATCCATTTAGCATCAGAGCATGTTGGGGGCATTCCAAAATGGAGCAGAGGTAGTGACTGCCACTAACCATGTCAACCATGTAACTTATGGCTCGCCTGGTTCTAGCTGCGGACCACTAACCGTGTAGCAGTCCAATATCACTGCTACACGGTAAGACTCTGTGGCATTGACCTCTTGGTGCACAACCTGGATATTCAATGCCATCAGCATGGCATTGAATATCTGGGGTTAGGGATGAGTGGGCAGGGCTATGTGCCGTAATGGCACATAGCCTGCCCAGAAGAAAATCGGGCTCCTTGACATTAAGGAGGCTACAGCTTTATGTACATATGAAAGAGAGATGAAAGGAAGCTGGTCTTTCACATTCAATATGGATAATTTGAATACTTAGTAATGCCATTTGGCTTAAGAAATGAACCAGCTAACTTTCAAAACCTGGTAAATTAGATATTAGAGGACATGTTAGTCCAGTGTGTCATAGTGCACTTAGATAACATCATGATATCCTCAGAGGACTGGCAGAATATCATTGATGGGTCTGTCAGGTCCTAGAATGAATAATAAAGCACAAGCCAGAGAAATTTGAATTCCAAAGAGGATCCTTAGAGTTCCTGGACTATATAATGTCAACAAAAGACTGGCTATTAAGACAGCATTTGAAAAATGGTAACACTTCTTTGAAGGGGCACTCTTACCAAATCCAGGTTTATATGAACCAAAAATATCTGGAATTTTTTAAAAGCTCATGGCACATGAATTCCAGTCAGCAATATTGGCTGCTTTTCTTTCCATGATTTAATTTCATCCTAACTTACTGACCAAGATTCCAAAATACTAAAGTGAGTGCTCTGTCCCAGAGAGAAGATGAGGTATCAGAGTTTGTGACATTTCTACCATGATCCTCCACTCTGAGAATTTTCTCTTGTGCATTAGGAAGCTAAAAGTTCTGAAGCAAATATAGATGGGTTACCAGATGATTCATTTGCTCAAAATCCTCAACGAGAAATGATAATTTCTGGAGAAGAAACATGGTGGAATTAGCATTAGGGGTGCTTCTAAAAGAGAAACAAATTAAATATATATATATATATATATATACTCGAAGTCACTGCACACCAGGAAGTACTCTGTAGCTGCCATAATTCTTTATTGGCAGGTCACCCTGATGTTCTTAATTCCAGAGAATTTGTAGGCCAAGATGTATGGTGGCTAACTTGGGGCCAGGATATAAAGGAATATGTCAATCCCTGTGAATCCTGCACCTAAAATAAGATGCCATGAGAATGGCTGGGAACGGATTTCCATGGGCATTATTACAAACTTATCCATGCTACAATGGAAAATCTACTATCCTGGTAGCAGTAGATTCATGTTCCAAGATGACCACTAATGGCCTAATGATTAAAGCAATAGTCTGCAAACCAGAAGAGCTAAGGTTTGAATTCCATTTCTTCCACTTACACACCTTGGGTAAATCAAATTTTCTTAGTCTCAGGTACCCACATAGATTGTAAGCTTCTTGGGCAGGGACATATTGTACCTGAACTTTTATCATTTCTGTACATTGCTGCACGTGTCCATAAGAAGATTTCAGCACTTTCATCCAAAAGATAGTAAGCACCTCTCTCATCCAGGGCTACATGCCTAAAGCACTTAAACAATCTGCTATTCGATCTATTCGTAAAGCCACCTAAACCAATAGTACCAACCCTTCAGCCTACCGCTCAATATCCAGTCTCCCATTCCTGGCGAAAATAACTGAAAAAATTGTTCAGAGACAGCTTTAAGACCATATTGACCAACATGCCCCACTAGATCCCCATCAGCATGGATTCCGTCCAAATCATGGTGTTGAGACACTCCTCATGCATCTATTCGATAACATAATCAAAGGAATAGACAAAATAAAGAAAGGCTTCTTATTAATTTTGATCCACCTTCGACAGTTTCCCATAACATCCTATTGAAGCGCCTAATGGAGATTGGACTACAAGATAACACCATCAAATGGTTTCAATCATATCTTGAAGACAGACAGCAGAGAGTAACATCCGAAAACCTCACCTCAACACCATTCCGTACAACTCAAGGAGTTCCCCAAGGCTCCTCACTATCAGCTCTTCTCTTCAACATCTATATTCAGCACATATTCAACAAATACAGGATACAATACGCAATATATGCCGACGATATCATGGCATACACCCCTATCCACCTGAACACCCCTGACTATACCACTATATCAACCTGTATCCACAAAATAATAACCTGGCTGACTAAAAACAACTTAAACATCAACATAAAAAAATCAGAAGAAATCATCATCACAAGAGACTCCACATTCAACCCTCCTACTTTCTATCAACATCTCAAATACACCGATTACAATAAGAGACCAAGTTTGGTATCTTGGAGTGATTCTAGACAAACAGCTTACCCTCCAACCACATATCAACAAGATATCCAAAACAGCCTTCTTCAAACTCGCAATGCTACAGAGACTAAAACCTCTCCTCAATAAAGAACATTTCCATGCAGTATGCCAGGCCATCATCACACCTATACTGGACTACTGCAACATTCTATTCCAAGGCCTACCTAAACAAACCACTCGTCCCCTACAAATAGTCCAGAACACCGCTGCCCGTATCATTGCTGGCGCTGCAATACAAGACCATATAATTCCAATACTACATGATCTACACTGGCTACCAATCTTTTCACAGTCAAAATATAAATCAGCACTCACCATCTTCAAAATTAAAAGCAATATGTCAGCAGGAATACTACAAGAACTCATTGGAACCAAAGCAAACAAAAGACTAGACAGAAACAACACCAAAAACATGATACCTACACCTAGTCTATTCACAAAAACCAACAAATCCACATCCATGCGAGCCTTCTCTCTTGCTGCCCCTGCTATCTGGAATGTCCTCCCAGACAATCTAAGATCAACAACAGATATAAAAGATTTCTGAAAGTTGCTAAAAACCACACTATTCATTGAACAATTCAACGAAAACCCCCAACCACACTAATCACTCCACAAACTGATTTACACAAGCCATTCCATCAACATCATTCAAACTCTCATTATGATGTATATAGTTTAGTCGACAATACAATAGACTATCTACGTTTTTGAAGTTATGATGTTACAAGAGACTAAATTTAAGTTTTTTGAAGATATGATGTTACCGTTCAAACTTGCAAGTTCTTTGTAAAAGTTAGTTTATTGGAAAACCGCCTTGATTAAATGAAAAGGTGGTATATAAAAATTGTTAAATAAATAAAATAAATAAGGGCTATAAATATGATAGGGGAGGTATTCAGCTCCTTTTTAACGTGGCTAGCCATTGCAGGTGAACTTAAAACCTGGATATTCAATGTCAGGACCATATCCAGCCAGCGGCATTGAATTTCTGGGTCTTTTGGATAGCAGAGAAGCTAATTGGGCAGCAGCAATATTCAGCTGCTGCCTGGTTAGTTTCTGGGGTGAAAGTTAGGTCAGCCTTTAAAATGCCTCACTTTCAAGACTTAGGGACAACTGGGCAGCGACTGAATATCGCTGCTGCTCGGTTTTTCCTGAATGCTGCCTCCGCTACACCCCCATAACATCCCGATGCTTGCTTCCAATATTACAGCATGCTTTCAACAATTAAATTGCCAACCAAGGCTTTACCATGCTTTACAAACAATTGCTTCCATCCTCATTCTGAAAATCACGAGTTCCTGTGGCAGCAGGCTGTGCCAAAGCTCTAAGGGGTCTATTCTGTCCTGTTGGGACATCCATCCCTGCTACTCTCTCCCCTGCTGGCCCCATCAAAAGCCTCCCCTTATGAACAATGCATTTGCATGGGGAGGCTTAGGCAGGGATGGGAGAGGGAGAGGGCATTCCAGAGGCAGATCGAGGGCAGGGCATGGGCGATTCTTGACCCCGTACATACAGGGCTGATTCTGAAGTTGGCCCTGTACGTCCGGGGTCGGCAAACTGGACGGGGGATGGCAGGCCCGGGTAGCGGAGGAAAGGTGAAGGAGTGCAGGGGGTTCCCCGCAGCTTGACCTTGGCCATGGAAGGGCAGATCAAGGGTTGGGCTATGGGGAAAGAAGATTGTGGTCAGCGGCTGGAGATCTCAGTTTCTGAATGGAGCAATGGTTCCATTCAGGAGCATCACTGAGGTAGCCGGGCAGGTAGCTGTGCTTGCAGGCCGATCGGAATTGTGTCCTGGCCTGGACATACAGACCCTGGACCCAATTCTGATCCTGTGAGGCATGTCTAGCCCGTACGGGATCAGAATCGGGTCTGCCTCTGGCCATCTTGATTCTGATCAGATTCAGAGGGGCTGGATGCACACATTGGAATGTGCCTCTAAATCAGGGGTCTCAAACTCCAAATTTGCAAATATATCTCATGCATATTCATTAGGGATACCCTGAAAACCTGACTGGTTTACAGCCCTCCAGGACTGGAGTTTGAGACCCTGCTCTAAATGAACAGAACACATGTAACAGAAATTAGAAAAAGCAAAGGAAGCTCAGAAAAAGCATACAAACAACTAGCATCAAAAGTCTTCCTAGCTTTCTGTCGGGGATAAGGTCTGGGTCTCCACCAGACATCTTAAGAGTGAAGTACCCATTAATGGTCTTGATTAGAAGTTCATGATATGCTTTGCAGTTCCGAACAAATAAATCAGTACCATTTGGAGTGCAACTCCTAGCAAGTCTTTGCATTCATCCACTACTACTACTATCATTTGTATAGCGTTACAAGGCATATGCAGCACTGTACATATAGATGTAAGATACAGTCCCTGCTCATCAGAGTTTACAGTCTAATCAAGATGAAAAAATACAGCAAAACTGGGGACTAGAACAAGGTAAGATACACTTAAGTATTGAACAAGAGAGGGAGGAACAACAGGATTCAAAAGCAATCTCAAAGAGTTTGGTTTTTAGCCTGTACTTGAATAGGGCTAGAGAAAGAGCCTAATGCACTCCTTGGGTAGTTTTTTCCAGGCATAAGGATAGCAAAGTGGAATGAATAAAATCTGGAGTTGGCAGTGCCAGAGAAGGACACAGATTAAAGGGATCTTATTTATTTATTTATTTTTATTTAGCACTCACTTATATACCGCTACTTCCAGCAATCAGCAGCGGTTTGATTACATCTTTGGGGGTTGTCAAATCAAGACCGAGAAGTGGGGCTAATATATACATAGTTTTGGGGGTGAGGCACAGCACACAAGATTAGTGTCTTAGAGATTTGACTACACATATTTACATTTTTACATTTATACATATTTATACATATAGCAGTTCAACAGAGCATGATTAATTGATTGTTTCGCTTCATCTCTATCGTACTGAGAGTCACAGCTGATTGTAGTGACTTTTGAATAGATGAGTTTTTAGTTCCTTCCGGAAAGCAGTAATGTCCTTGATTGATCTCAGCTCGAATGGGAGTTGATTCCAGATAGTTGGTGCAGAGAATGAGAATGCCCTGTGACTAGTACTTGCTTTCACAGATCTGATGCTGGATGGGACTTGTAGTGTGCCTGCGTTGGAAGTTCTCCTTTCCCTGTTTGATGGTTGCGTGCTGATAAATGTGGAGAGGAATGAAGGGGCTATGTTATTTATCAGTTTGAACGTGGTTACCAATGTTTTGTATTGTATCCTGGCTGCAATGGGAAGCCAATGTAGTTCAATCAAAACCGGTGTAATGTGCTCCGCCATGCTTGTTCTCATGATGATCCTGGCCGTCACATTTTGGGCCATTTGAAGGATATTTAGCGATTTTTTAGGCAGACCTTGTAAGATGGCGTTACAGTAGTCTAGGTGTGGCATAATGAGTGCTTGTGCAACAGACCGAAAATCATAGGGATCGATTATATTCCTCAGAGGTTGTATCACTCTAAGTTTATGGAAGATGGCCTTGTTTGTTTTACGCAGGTGTGTTCCATTTTTAGGTTACAGTCGAGTGTGACTCCCAGGTATTTGATCTCCTTCTTTGTGTTGTACATGTTGTTACACAGGGTGATTGTAGGAGGAGGCTCAAAATTTGGTTTACTGGATATATACATGACTTCAGTTTTCTTATGGTTGATTGTCATGTTATTTTGTTGTAGCCATACTCTGACAGGGGAGTGGAGTTCCCGAGGAGGGATGTAGAGTGAGATAAGAGAGGAAAGGTAGTGAGGAGCCACAGAATGTGCTTGTAGGTCAGTAAAAGTATAAGCTGGATGTGAAAATGGATAGGGAGCCAGTGAAGCAACTTCAGAAGAGGGGTTACATGATAGGGTGTGAAAGGTTGGTGTGCACCGACCAGGAGAAGGATCTCAAGAGTGATTATTTCTGAGGATCTCAAGGTGGAAAAACAGTGTGACAAGGCAGTGGAAAAAGCCAGAAGGATGCTGGGTTGCATACACAGAGGAATTACCAGCAGAAAGGAAGAGGTTGCGAGCTGAGGAAGCAGGGAGGAATGTAGTGCTATTCCAGAAATAGAGAAGGGAGGAGGGGGAGGTGGGTTTAGGGGGAAAGATAAGGAGCTTAGTTTTGCCCATGTCCAATTTCAGATGGTGGTGGGACATCCAGGCAACAATGTCAGATAAGCATGAAGAGATCCAGGTCTGGATTTCTGGAGAGATTTCAGGTGCAGAGATGTACGTAAATCTGAGAGTCATCAGTCTAAAGATGGTAACTGAAAACCACGGGAGGAAATGAGTGCACCAAGGGACTGAGTGTAGAGAGAGAAAAGTAGAGGTCCCAAGACAGAGCTCTTAGGTACACCAACAGAAAGCAGGATGCAGTAGAGGAGGATTCACCAGAATATACACTAAAAGTGCGATGGGAGAGAGAAAAAAAAATGACGACAGAACAGAGTCCCTAAATCCAAGCCAAGATAGGGTATCTAGGAGAAGGTGGTGATCAACAGTGTCAAAGGCAGTAGAAAGGTCAAGAAGAATAATAGAGTAAAGGCCCTTGGACTTGGTGAGGAACAAGTCACTGGATCAATAGTCCAAGCTCTGATTACTCCCCCCCCCCCAATCTGGCCTACTGCAACAGTCTCTTACAAGGTCTCCCCAAAACGGCAGTCCACACACTCCAACTTGCACAAAATGTAACTGCTAGAATTATCGCTAAAGCAAGCTTTACCAAACACATTACCCTAATACTCTATAACCTCCATTGGCTCCCCATTGCTTCCAGAGTAAGATACAAAATGTTAGTCACAACATTTAAATTATACAACAGCATCTCCCCCTCCTAATTATTCACCCTGATACATGCACAAGCTGATGCCAGAATGAGAAGAAAATGTACAAAGGACCTCCTAGCCATACCCTCCTCAATACGAAAAACTAAGCAAGCTACCAGCAATAGAACCTTCAGGTATACGGCTCCCACCCTTTCGAACTCTCTCCCTGATTCTATCAGATCAACAAATGACTTACAAACTTTCTGCAAACAACTAAAAACTCTTCTTTTCACAGAATACTATAATTCATCCACCTCTACTACCCCATCCTCCCCTACCTCTATCCATGTCCCCCCTAGGGTTGCCAACTGGCCGGTTTTCAGCCGGCCTGGCCGGTTTTTCCATGGCTAGGCCGGCTGCCGGCGCAGATGCAAAACCGGCCCTTGAAAAGCCGTTTTTTTGCTCTGGCCGCAAGATCGGGAGCGGCCAGAGCAAAAGACCGGCTTTTCTTCTGAGCCGAAGTAAAAAAAAAAAACACCCAGGGCCGGCCCACACACCGGAGGGCTTCAGAGGGAGCCGGGGAAGCCTGCGCGAGGCCCCGGCTCCCTCTGTACAGCCGCCAGCGTGAAGATCCTTTTCCTTCACGCTGGCGGCTGTTTCTGTGAAGCCGTGATTGCTGGGAAAGGTTAAAGGCAATGCCCTTTAACCTTTCCCAGCATTCGCGGCTTCACAGTAACAACCGCCAGCGTGAATGTAAAGGCACTTCACGCTGGCGGCTGTACAGAGGGAGCCGGGGCCTCGCGCAGGCTTCCCCGGCTCCCTCTGAAGCCCCTCAGACAGCCGCGGTGCTGGTCGGGGGGGGGAGGCCAAGGACTGCATGGGCTGTGATGGGGGGGGGGGCTAGGACTACAAATGGGCTGTGATGGGGGGGACCTGGACTGGAAAAGGGCTATGGGGGGGGGGATTTGGACTGGAAATAGGCTGTGCTGGGGGGGGGGACCTGGACTGTAAAAGGGTTATGGTGGGGGGGGGGACATGGACTGGAAATGAGTTGTGATGGGGGTGGAAGGGACCTGGACTGGAAAAGGGCTATGGGGGGGGGGGTGAACTTGGACTGGAAATGGCCTATGGGGGGGGGGGGTGAACCTGGACTGAAAATGGACTATGGTGGAGGGAGGGGGAACTTGGACTGGAAATAGGCTGTGATTAGGGGGGGCTAGGACTGCAAATGGGCTGTGATGGTGGGGGGGACTCGGACTGCAAATGGGCTGTCATGGTGGGGGGGCCTAGGACTGGAAATAGGCTGTGATGGGGGACTTGGACTGGAAATGGGCTGTGATGGGGGGGGGACCTGGACTGGAAAAGGGCTATGGGGGGGGACTTGGACTGGAAATGGGTTGTGATGGGGGGGGGCCTGGACCGGAAAAGGGCTGGGGGGGACATGGACTGGAAATGGGTTGTGATGGGGGTGGAGGGGACCTGGACTGGAAAAGGGCTATGGGGGGGGGGACTTGGACTGGAAATAGGCTGTGATTAGGGGGGCTAGGACTACAAATGGGCTGTGATGGTGCAGGGGGACTCGGACTGCAAATGGGCTTTGATGGTGGGGGGGCCTAGGACTGGAAATAGGCTGTGATTGGGGACTTGGACTGGAAATGGGCTGGATTTGGGGGG
This sequence comes from Ichthyophis bannanicus, assembly GCA_033557465.1. NCBI lineage: Eukaryota > Metazoa > Chordata > Amphibia > Gymnophiona > Ichthyophiidae > Ichthyophis > Ichthyophis bannanicus. The sequence continues at coordinate 762,897,676 of CM066036.1, read as the reverse complement.
GGGGCTAGGACTGGAAATGGCCTGTGATGTGAGGGCTAGCACTGGAAATGGGCTGATGAAGAGCTGGAATAGGACTGGAAATGGGCTGATGTGGGGCATGGGAGAAAGGGACTAGAAGGGAGTGGATGCTGGGTGGGTGTAGAACTATAAGGGAACTGATTTTGGGGGAGGACTAGAATGGATGGGGAATGAGAATGGAGAGGGGAAAAAATATTTTGTGTGGAAGAAAAGTCTATGATGGGCCGGGTATTGGGAGAGTAAGAGGGGCTTGAGAATGGAAGGGTGAAATTTAAATGGATGATAAAGGAATAAGGAAAGAATTGGGGGAAAGAGCAAAAGGGAAACAATCAGTATGTTAAAGCAGAAATAGAGAGAGAATGGAAAAACATCTAAAAGAGAAGAAAGGACAAATGGATAGATCTCCAGAAGACACAAAGAAACCAGAAGAAAGTGACTGGAGCAATTGCAACTGGAAAATAAAACGCCCAAACAGAAGGTAGAAAAATATTTTTTATTTTGAATTTATTAACTGGAATATGTCTGGTCTGGGAAGTGTGTATTGCTAACATCTTTGCGTTTTTGTTTAGTGCAAGAGGAAATTACTTTATAGTTTTATTTCTCCAGCGTTGTACATTTCATGTTTGGATTTTGGGGTTCCCAGTTTAATTATTATCTGACCAAGGAAGTTAGCCTACACGTATCCTCGGTAATTTTTGTGGGTGGGGCTGGGGCGGGGCAGGTGTGGGACTAGGGGCGGAGAATGGGTGGAGCATGGCGAGCCACAGGTGTCGGGTTTTTCTCGGTGAAAAAGTTGGCAACCCTAGTTCCCCCTGGTGGGAATACTCCCTTGTAACCCGCTCTTCCGCTCTGTCATTCTGTACTGTAAATAGTTCAGACTCAGCTTCCAAGATACTTCTGTATAGGTGCCTAGCTGACATGTATATACGTAGTTCATTGTATTATAGTTTTGATATGTTCTCTGTAACCAAGTTCTGGAATTTTTGTTCAATGTAAACTGCCCTTGATCGATGGAAGGGGTGGTAAATAAGAATCGTTCAAATAAATAAATAAGAGCTGTTTCTGTGGAATGTTGAGGGTGAAAGCCAGATTACAGTAGATTCAGAAAGAAAGGAGGAAAGAAAGTCAAGAGAGCAGTAGTGAACTGCTCATTCAAGTAGTTTTGAAGCAAAGGGGAGGAGACAGATAGGCCAATAACTGGAAGGAGAGGTAAGGTCTAGAGAATGCTTTTTGAGGAGTGACCAGAGCATGTTTGAAGGCCACAGGAACAGTTGCAGTGGAAAGTCATAGCATGCCATGTGACCTCCTGAAGCCCTATAAGCAAAACCCATTCCCAGATCAGTGACCCCTGTGTCCACTGCTATTAACAATAAGTGTACATCAGATGCTTATAGTCCAAAACATTCTGGAATCCAGAAATATCCATGGTTATTTATATTAGTTGGCTGAGTTGGAAAGGATATAGTCCAGAAAAACACAGCTGGGAGCTAGCCAGAAACATTCATGCTAATAATCAACTGACTCATATTCATTGACAATATCTAGAAAAACCCAGGCCCTAAGCTTCAGTTATGTTCACCAGGGATCAAAGCCACAATTCTCGGGAGTGGAAGCTGGAAACTAGCAGCTGGGACCACAGGAGCCAGACAAGAACAATATAATCCAATGAAACTATCCTCTGGGCAGCAGAAGATGCAACACTGGCCAGCATAGGATGTGTCCTACATTAGAGATCAAATAAAATCAAAACAAGGAAGACAAACCCTTGCTGGTTCAACATTTTACATTGTCCTTGTCCTGTGGATATCTTGTTAATCCGACCTTGCTTCTATTTTCCATTCATGATGGTTGCAGTGATTTTTGATTCATGCTGGCTTCAGAGACTTCTGGTTCCTTAACTGCACCTGGTTGCTCCAATATTTCCTTTGTCTCCTCCACAACCTCTGGGGCCAGCCTTTCCAGGTGCTCTGCCAGTAAAGGGCAATACAGGGCATCCTCGCTAGGCAGGTGCTGATACTCCACTATCACAAACTGAATATAGCCTTGTTTGTTGCATTTTACTGTTAGTTTTCAAATAAATGCACATCTTTATTACTGAGAGAGGTCTATCAACAAGGATCAAACATCACAAGCAGACAGAATGACAAGTAGTCATTTAGTGTGGGAGGAGTGGCCTAGTGGTTGGGGCAAGTTGCCACAGGCTAAAAGGACAGGGGTTTCTAGTCCCACAGGTGCTCCTTGTGGTCTTGGGCAATCCACTTAACCCTCCATTGCCCATGTTCCCTGTAAGTATTAGTGTATGTGTCTCATATCCCCTCGTGTTAAATGTATCCCCCAATTGCGTTGTGACCACTTTGATTGAAGGATAAGGCGGTATACAAAACTGTCTAAATAAATAAAGTAGAAAGAAGAAACAAAGGGCAAACATTAGAAAAACAAAATGATGAGACTTAACAAAGCTTCAAAAAATGTTTTAAGTTTTTAGTGATTAGAATATGTCAAATTTGGGAGTGTGCGTTTCTTACAACTTTATATTTTGCAGTTGTTTCTTTTTCTTCAGAGTTCCATGGCTCCTATTCTGGTTTCTTGGGGTTTCCTTTAGTTTATCTGCCTGTTTTTTATTTCATTTGTAGTTCTTTATTCTGTATTAGGTAAGGGACTACAGATCAACCCCCCTCCCTTTCTCATTCATGTACATAGTATTGTAAAGAAGTACACGCTGTAAATAGCCCACCACGAATCAGCACCAACTTACACACATGCATTCACTGTATAACACTGCATGCACACAAAAATGTCATTATATTTTGATTGTTTGCGGTGTAAATAATAAATAAATAATAAAATTCTATGCATGCGACCAAGGTACAGTAATTCTGGTCAATTGAACCTTCTGTGTAGGAATCTGTAGTTGTCAGAAAGTAGGAGGTGCATTGGGCTTCTAGGACCTGGTATAATATTTCCAATACTGCCTTTTCATAGGTAAGGATTACGCTGTTTGAGTCACTGGATGTTAGTGCGTTTATGGTATGGCAAATTTCTACAAGCAGAAAATCTGTGCTTACTGCAGGGTGACCCCCATTACGGACCATGTGCAGGAGAAACACGAAGAATCTCTAAAAGTTATAGGATACTGCCTCTTGAAATACAGTACCTCTAAATGTAATTCAGTTGTTTTCATAAGTATTCATTGAGGGTTTGAGCATGTCAATCTTTGCTTTAGGAGAAAAAGCACAATGCATGCTTTATCAACTTTTCGGACTCAAGATTCTATCAGAATAACGTACAGCCAAAAATTCTACAAGGCAACCTTGAGTAGATATGCAAACACTGGTGGTGGTCTTGAAAAAAGGAGTTGATAATCTTGCATTGAATTTAACATGTAAAAAGAAGTCTAAAGTCTGAGAAGGAAAACAACAAATGGATACATTTTTTTTTTAGCTAGTTTAGAACGAAAATGTTTCAAGGAACAACTGAACATGATTTCTAAAAATGTTTCCTTATAATCTCTTCTACCCAGACGAAAGAGGATTACTTATGTTCTGAGTCATGACTAATTAATCTCTGATAATTAAATGTCCCATGCTATATTTTCTCAGTGACTGCAAATGAATGAATATAGAGTTATTGCAAGACTCAAAGCAGTTCCAGTTTTGAGCTGATAGCAGACCTTCAACTTTACAGATTTTTTAAAATATTCTGACAGTTACTTTCACTGATTCAATAATATAAAAATAAACTATTATATCATTTTCAATTTGATATAAAGTTTACAGATCACCAATTAGCATTGAAATATTTTCAGTATTCAAGTTTAGTTTACACTAGTATAGGCAGAAACAGTAGCCACTTGTTATTAGCTGTTGTGTTGTCTGTCCTGATTAGATGGTAAGCTCTGATGAGCAGGGACCGTCTTTTACATGCATCTGTACTGTGCTGCGTTTGCTTTGTAGCACTATATAAATGATTAATAGTAGTAATAGTAGTCTTTGCAGTTTTGTATATCTTCTATTGGATCAATATAGAAATAATTCAGAGACAGGCCAAATCTGATGATTCATAGTAGCACTTAGTAGCAACTTAGGGGTATGTTTACTAAACGACAGTAAAGGAGAAAGTGTGCCGTTAGTGCACGCTAACTGTGCACGTGCACACTTAGCGCATGTAAAAAGCCCCTTTAGCGCGCGCTAATGGTACCAGCCACTATAGCGCGCACTAACAGTACCTGTGGGGGTAGAAAAGGCGTGCACGGGGCAGAGAGTAGGGGTCAATGGGTGGGTAGTGGGCAGGAACAAGGCTTGCTCCCTTAACACAGGCACCTGAACGGCAGGAACCCTGACACAATTCAAAACCTGGCGGAAAGGGTGCTCTTTTGAGGAGAGAGCCTATTTTACATCTGCAATGTGATACACAGACAGGGGAACCCAAGTGAGTGATTGTAGTGCTTCACTAGCAGCAACAGCATAGTGCCCAAGTATGAAAGGGCAGTACATTGATGGTGCAAATGGGGGCAAAGGAGGTGGCACATGAGTCATGCAATGGAGGCCTCTGGTGCATGGGGGAACCAGGCAGTTACCTAGATGGCACCTAGGAACATAAGACTACAAAATATGCCAAACTGTGTCAGACCAAGGTCCATCATGCCCAGTATCCTGTGTCCAACAGTGCACAATCTAGATCACAAGTACCTAGCAGTTTCCCCTAAAGGCACAAAGGATCCCCATAACTATAATGGGGCAAGCAGTGCATAGCTCAGATCCTCTGTAGCAATGGTTTATGGACCGTTACTCAGAAACCCAAACTATTTCAAACTCAGCTACACTGACAGCTTTTACCACATTCTCTGCTAATGGATTGCAGGGTCTGATTATGTGTTGACTAAAAGAATATTTTCACCTAGAAGACCCAAATGGGTTAACCTGTAGCCGCATTGCAGGTCCCCTAGTCTGTCCACAGTCTGTTGGTAAAAAAAGTGAATTATGTTTACCTGTTCCACTTCAGTCAATAATCTATAGACCTCTATTATATCCCCCCTCAGCCGTCTCTTCCCCAGGTTGATGAGCCCCAACCTTTTTAGCCTCTCCACAAAGGGGTATTCTGCCATCCGCAGAACCATTTGTGATGTTTGTCATGATTCCACAGTGACAGTGCTGCAGAAAGGCAATCTGCCACATTGGGTGGTCCAAGGGTCCTGGCACCACAGGCAGAGATCCAGGCTGCCTCCCCCCCCCCCCACCCCCACTGCTGCAGAATCTAGCTGTGGGGGAAAAGGCCGATAGTGCCAGATGCTGTAGCCCTCCAGGTAGCTGGAAAATCCAGGTGCACGGGGAAATACTACAGCAGTGGCTGCCATCTTCCCCCTGAGACATATCGGTGGCAGGCAGTGATGGTCGCCCCTGCATAGGCAGCTTGTGGGGGGGGGGGGGCTGGGTCAATGTGTGCCTCTGCCCCCCCCCCCTCATCCAGCCCTTATGCCCAAGGCGCCTGCCAAAACTTGCATGTTTAACATGCTGGGACTGCGACCACCACCACTGGCAGAGCATGGGCATGTCTGCATGGCAGGGTGTTGGAAATGGCATGGGAAGTGGCACCAGCCTACAGCATACAGAAGCCTTGTCCTGGTTGTGTGTACCATGTTCATTGCAGCATGTGCTAAAGGCCAGTTGAAGGGAAGTATGTCAGCAACAAAAGCTAATCTCCAGGAACAAGCAGGAATGTAGTCTTCACATATGGGTATCGTCAGTACCGACGGAGCCTGCGTGGGAACGCTCCCCAGCATCCAATTAGAAAGCCTTTGGGAGTATCCCACAGCGCCTGCATGCTGCCTTCCCGCCTTTCCCAACTGCCTCTCTCCAGTTCTTCGTTTTCCGCGGAGCCAGCAGGTCGTTGTTCCTGTCACCGCAGAAAATTGTTTCTTATTCTCCTTCTTTTTTGTGGTTGCATCTGCCTTCGACGCTATACTGGTACCATCGGTCCTTTCTTGCTTCCTTTTTTTTTTTTAAAATATATAATCTTTTTTTCCAAACTTTTCTTCCTCAGGTGCATGCGCCTTTTTGGGCCTTAGGTCCAAAATTTCCTCCACTATGGAAAAACCCGCTTCGGGTTTCAAGAAGTACACCAAGTGTGGTGGTACCATCTCCATCACCGACACCCATGAGTGGTGTCTTAAATGTTTAGGTCCTGACCACTCCATTTTAGAGTGTATGGCTTGTGCCATGATGTCCAAGAGGGGTCGACAGAACCGAGCTGCTAAGCTCAGCACCCTTTTTCCCTCCGATGCAGCCTCTGTGGCATCGACGTCTTCCAGGGCTTTGTTTTCCTCCCATGGATCTCAGGTAACTAAGCATAAGTCTGGCCGGACCTCAAAGGGTAGATCTCCTTCTAAGCATCGAGATGCCTCTGGCGTTGCCCTTGAGGGCTCTGTACCGGCGGGAGGCTTCGGCTTCCAAAGCATTATCAGGGCTCCAGGATGTTCTCGAGGCCTCAACCTCGGCAGAACTACTGGTGGCATGCTCTGGGGTACCGGCTGCTTTCTCCAGTACCGATACCCAGGCATCGGCAGCGTCGATAGACCAAAGGTTCCTGGCTTTTGAACGCAGTCTGCCAGCTCTCCTTGCGGCATCGACGCCCTCGGAACCGCGTCAGACAGTTCAACCAGTACCGGCACGACTCCGGCACCGGTATCGGTACCGGTACCGACAGCATCGGCATCGACATCGGTGTCTGCATTGCCGGCATCCAGTCATGCTATGCCTTCCGGTACCGATATGCCGGTACCAATTCCCCCCGGTACCGACTTCGGTCAGTACGGGTATCGGGGTCTACAAGAGCATCCGGACAGAAGGTACTTTGAATCCTCGGAAGAATCTGAGGATTCTGACAGCTCTGTCGGTACCGGAGTACTTCTCCCAGAAGAGCCTTCCTCTCCTAAACGCAGGATGTCTCCTCCAGAAGATATCTCCTTTCAGGATTTTATCAGGGAGGTGGCTCGAGGTCTGTCCATTACTGTGACTCCTGAAACAGAACCCAGGACAAAGGAGTTGGAGATTTTACAATATCCCAAAGCTCCTAAGGAGGCAGCTACTTTGCCTATCCATGAGATCTTACATAATCTTATGTTGAGAATGTGGGAAACACCTCTTACCACCTCTTCTCACTCTCGTAGACTGGATACCATGTATCGAGTACCTCCTTGTCCTGGCTTCCAGAAAACTCAGCTTCCTCACCACTCTATTGTAGTGGAATCAGCTATGAGAAGGATCAGAAGTGCAAAGAGGCATGCCTCTAATCCTCCAGGACGTGAGTGTCGAACTTTGGATGCCTTTGGATGTCGTACTTTCCAGGCTTCCATGCTTTCTGCCAGGATCAGTTCCTATATTTTATATATGGGAATGTTCCTTAAGGAAGTCACAGGAGATTTAGAGGTTTTGAGCCCTCTTCTTCCTGATGATAAGAGGCAGGATTTTCTCACACTGGTTAAACATGCCCAGGATGTTTCTAAGTTTGTTAACCATGCAGCTTTTGACTGTTTTGCGTGCATAAGCAGAACCTCTGCCATTGCCATAGGTGCACGTAGAATTGCCTGGCTCCAGGCATCCGATTTGGAGCTCTGGGTGCAAAACAAACTGGGCAATATCCCTTGTACAGGTGAGAATCTATTTGGCAAGAATTGGCAAGAGAAAGCCAATGAATTAGATGCTGACAACTACACTTTGGATAGATTATCCAAAGCCACAGCTGATCCTGGAAGAAAGAAATCTTTCAAGAAACCATTCTTCCTGGCTCTCAATGGACCAGATCCTTCCACCATTCCAGGAAGGTTGTGTCACTTTGCCACCAGATGGGGGCAGATAACAGCAGAACATTGGACACTCTCCATTATAAAAGAGGGGTACAAGCTTCACTTTCTGTGCATGCCCCCTCCTACAATGGTAAGACAGTTCAATTCTCAGACCTCTCTCATCAACCTGTTAGATCAAGAGGTCACTATGCTTCTTGCCCAAGGGGCAATAGAAGAAGTACCCATTCATCAACAGGGTACAGGGTTTTACTCCCCCTATTTCCTTATCCCAAAGAAAACAGGGGGACACAGACCTATTTTAGACCTCAGAGAATTGAACAAATTCCTGTTCAAAGAGAAATTCAAGATGATTTCTCTGGGAACTCTGCTGCCATACCTTCAGAGTCAGGATTGTCTTTGTTCTCTAGATCTCAAGGATGCATACACTCATGTTCTCATCCATCCAACTCACAGAAAGTTCCTTCGGTTCCTTTTTCAAAGAAAGCACTACCAGTACAGGGTGCTTCCTTTTGGCCTGGCCTCAGCACCAAGGGTGTTTACGAAATGCATGACTGTGGTAGCTGCATTTCTCCGCACTCTAGGAATATTCGTCTTCCCCTACTTAGACGACTGGCTCATTCGAGCCCCATCAGAGTCAGAGGCCAGGATTTCTCTATCTTGCACAATGCGTATCCTTCAGTATTTGGGTCTGGTCATAAACATCCCAAAATCCAGTCTAACTCCCACTCAGTCTCTAGAATTCATAGGAGCTTTGCTGGATACCAGAAAAGCAAGGGCCTATCTTCCTCAGACCCGTTGCTTTCGCATGGTGCAGTTAGCTTCTCAAGCAGTGCTAAAGCCTCATCTCACTGCTCGAGAAATTTTACAACTACTAGGCCACATGGCATCTACCGTGCATGTGGTTCCTTATGCTCGCCTCCATATGAGAGTAGCCCAGTGGACTTTATCCACTCAATGGACCCAGGCATCAGGGTGCCTGTCAGACAAAATAGCAAACACAAATCGCCTTATTTTGTCCCTCCAATGGTGGCAGTCCACTCAAAACCTGTTGCTGGGGTTCCCATTTCAACAACCTTTACCCCAGGCAACTCCCACAACAGATGCTTCACCAATGGGTTGGGGAGCTCATCTACAAGACCTCTCCACCCAAGGCACTTGGACTCCACAGGAGACTCATCTACACATCAATCTCTTAGAGCTCAGAGCAATCTTCCTTGCTCTTCGAGTGTTCCACACCCTGCTCAGATACAAGACAGTCCTCATTCAAACAGACAATCAAGTAGCCATGTTCTACATGAACAAGCAGGGGGGAACAGGCTCTCTGTCACTTTGCAACGAAGCTTTGCAACTATGGGCCCTCACCAGAGAGCATCAGATTCATCTCCTGGCAGTGTATCTTCCAGGCATACAAAACTCTTGGGCAGACAGACTCAAGTCGAGTTCTGCTTCCACACGAATGGTCTCTACATGCAGACCAGGTGGCCAAGATTTTTCAAATTTGGGTAACCCCGGACATAGACCTCTTTGCAAATCCGTTGAATGCCAAACTTCCCCGGTTCTGTTCCAGAATTCTGGCTCAGGGCTCTCAGGTCAGGGATGCTTTCCTCCTTCACTGGGGTCAAGACTTCCTTTATGCCTTTCCACCCATTCCCCTAATTCCCAAAACCCTGTTCAAACTTCAGAGAGACAGAGGGCATATGATTCTCATAGCTCCACATTGGCCACGGCAAGTGTGGTACCCTCTGCTACTACATCTGTCTCAACCTCCCTCTCTGGAGTTAGAGTCTGCTCCAGATCTCCTGTCTCAGGAGGATGGAATGTTATGGCATCCCAATCCACAGTCTCTGCATCTCAGGGCTTGGTTGCTGAAGGCCTAGATCTCCATGATTTTAACCTCCCTCAGCAAGTAAAGGATATCCTTTATGCTTCCAGGAAGCCTTCCACAAGACTCTCTTATGCTTTCAAGTGGAAAAGGTTTACCATATGGTGTTTGCAGAAGGGTCTTAACCCCCTTGCGATACCTCTGGGATCATTACTGGAGTATCTCCTTCATTTATCCAATGCAGGACTTAAGACTCCCTCAGTAAGAGTCCATTTGAGTGCTATTGAAGCTTCTTTCAAGCCTCTAAATGGACAACCTATTTCCTCCCATCCTCTTATAGCAAGATTTATGAGAGGCCTTCTTCTAACTAAGCCTCCCATTAGGCCACCACCGGTGGCATGGGAATTAAACCTGATTCTTGGTCAGCTCATGAAGCCACCTTTCGAACCCTTAGCTACTACCTCATTGAAATTCCTTTCTTGGAAGGTTATCTTTCTCATTGCAATCACATCAGCACATCGCATCAGTGAGTTGCAGGCACTAGTAGCTGGTCCACCTTATACAAGGTTCCATCATGACAAGGTAGTCCTTAGGACTCATCCACACTTTATGCCTAGCCTTTAACCTCCCCACCTCCCCTCCCCCCTTGTAGCTCTACTCTCCTTCCTCTGCTGTTCCTTAACCCACTTTGCTTTTACAAATTGTAAATTTCTTTTCCTTTTTCCGGCCTTGTGCCTTGCTTTTATTGATTTTACTTATTGCAAACTGCTCTGATTTTATTGAAGGGCGGTTAATCAAGTTTTAATAAACATAAACATAAACATGCCAAAGGTGGTCTCGCCTTTTCATTTAAACCAAGCGGTCTACCTGCCTGTGTTTTTTCCAAGGCCTCATGCATCAAATGCAGAAAGGAATCTTCATACTTTGGACTGTAAAAGAGCTTTAGCCTTTTACTTACAAAGAACACAGCTACATAGAAAGTCCTCTCAACTCTTTGTTGCTTTTGATCCTTCTCATTTGGGACTTCCAGTCTCCAAGAGAACACTGTCCAACTGGATTGCTCAGTGTATTTCGTTTGCCTATCAGAGTAAGAATCTTCCTGTGGAGGGCCATGTCACAGCTCACAATGTGAGAGCCATGGCAGCTTCAATGGCTCATCTGCACTCTGTGTCTATCGACGACATCTGTCGAGCAACCACTTGGGCCTCGGTTCAAACCTTCACAGCCTATTACAGCTTGGACAAGGACTCCTGCCGGGATGCCTTGTTTGGTCAGGCTGTTCTCCAACACCTGTTCCATACCTAATCAACTCCTACCCACCATCCCTGGTTGGATGCCAGAGATCCATGGGTGGAAGTGGAGCCCTTTCACAGTGACACACAACTTCTGGGGTCTCTCCCTGGCATCTAAAGCTAGGTAGTCCCCATATGTGAAGACTACATTCCTGCTTGTTCTTGGAGATAGCATAGTTACTCACCTGTAACAGGTGATCTCCGGGAACAGCAGGAATTTAGTCTTCACAACCCACCCACCTCCCTTAGGAGTTGTATCTCTCTATCTCTTCCTCTTTCCCTCTTTCTCTCTCTCTCTCTCTCTCTCTTTGTCTCAGCTTGAAACTCAACTGGAGAGAGGCAGTTGGGAAAGGCAGGAAGGCAGCACGCAGGCGCTGTGGGATGCTCCCAAAGGCTTTCTAATTGGACGCTGGGGAGTGTTCCCGCGCAGGCTCCGTCGGTACCAATGATACCCATATGTGAAGACTAAATTCCTGCTGTTCCCGGAGATCACCTGTTACAGGTGAGTAACTATGCTTTATCTGCAAAATGCAGCACCTTGGTGCAACACACATGTTGTGTATATGTGTGGCAGATCACTGGGGCTTCTGTATTACATATTCCTGTGGAAAAGGTTTAGCTGACAGTGTAAGTACAGCTCCAGCATGTGCAACACCAAGGAGATGGCTAGCAAGGGTGGAAACATCCACCAGCAGCACTGACAGGCTCACAATCCACAGCTGGTTGGAGGCTAATAGCACATGGTAACAATGTGTGGTGAGGCCAAGGCAAGGTAACAGCGCCTGCAAATAGAGCACACGTTATCAATCCTTGAGCTGACATTGAGACAAGAGCGTCAAGCAGGAATACCAACCATCTCCACTTTTGCATAATGCGCCAATGAGACTATGTGTGTATGTGTGTGTGTGTGTATGGCTCCCCATTGTCCTGTGGCTCACATTGTCTGAGTTTTTTTCCAGCCTGTTTGGAAAATGTGAATAAGGCAAGGCAGAGCATTGTGGGTCTCGCCTGAAACAGCACAGATTGGCCTGGATGTGTCTGCCATAATGGTAGTGTCACTGGCTGAGATACCATTGTGCCCATCTGCCATGTGCATTGCCTGGGTGGCCACTGTATGTCATGTTGAGATGGCACTCTCACTATGACAAAAATGTAACCATGACATGGCTATGTATTCACATAGAGTTATTATAATGTCTGGCTCCAGTGATGTGGATTCATTCTCTGGCTGGGAATACTAATCACTGTGTAAATGGTTGGGTATCAATGCTTAATATCCCAAGACAGAGTGGTCATGTTAGGGCTCTTTAACCTGGAAAAGAGACTGCTGAGGGGAAATATGATAGAAGTCTATAAATTAATGAACGGAGTGGAACGGGTAAACGTAGATCAATTGTTTGCATTATCAGAATATAGAAAGACTAGGGGACATGCAATGAAGCTACAGGGTAAACTATTTAAGACTAATAAAAGAAAATATTTTTTCACTCAACGTGTAATCAAACTCTGGAATTTGTTACCGGAGGATGTAGTAAAGGCTGTTAGTGTAGCTGGGTTTAAAAAAGGTTTGGACAAGTTCCTGGAGGAAAGGTCCATAAACCATTATTAAGAAGTGACTGAAGATATCAATGCTTGACCCAGTACAAGCATTGTGGAACTTGTGTCTCTTGGGGAAACTGCTAGATACATTTGACCTAGATTGGCCACTGTTGGAAACAGAATACTGGGCTTGATGGACCTTGGTCTGACCCAGTATGGCATATCTTATGTTCTTATGTTCTTATGTTATGCACATGCCATGCATACTGTAGTTGGTTTGTGCTTGGCTGACACAGTCCAGTGATGGGCAGTGGGTAGTCTTTCTGCCAGTGCTGTAATTAATTGTTAGTTCTCAATGGTTGGGGCAGCATTGGTTCATGGTCTACTCACTGGGGTCCTGACAGGATTCTAACAGTAGCCCCAGGCCAGCCTGTATCCCCCCCACTGCAGAGGCTGTCCATGGCAGCAGCATGTTGACACTGGCCATTAACCTGCATTGCTATTGGAGGGTTAGTGCCCAATGGGCAGAGCAAATGGCTGAGCTGTTGCTGTCACCGTCACCCTCAGCATGAAGGAAATAAGAGAAAAAGCATAACAAACTTCAGACAATGACCTGTTAAACACATGGCACAAGCTTGCCCCCACCATTTGACTGTCAGGGAGATTCATGGTGGGGCAGCTTACTGGCAGTAAACTGTCGCACCATGGCCATCAGGGGTCATTTGCAGCAGTTAGCCATATCATGCACAACTCTCTTGTGACTGCTCCACATAAGTACTTATGGACAATCCTCCCTTTGCTGCCCACATTAGGAACATGCTGCCTCCACCAAGACACTGTCCTGGCCTATGGCATGCCACACACTGACAGTACATTTGGATACCTGCCCACACCTCACAGACACTATAATGTAGCTTACGGCACAGTGTATGCTTTCAGGAGCATCTAGGACTGCATGCCTGTCACAGTGGTCCCCCCACCCCCCGCTACTGCATCCCCTCTGCTGACTCCACTGCCACCACCACCCACCCATGACATAGCCAACACTCACACTGAACATCATCACTAGGCAGCCACCTATCTTGCCTAGTCAACAGCATAGGCCACATTGCCAGGCATCAGGTGAGTCAACTCCATCAGCTACCAACTGTGCTTTCATCCATACCTTCTCCAATGGCTTCCCTGCCTCCCTTTCAGAGTTTCAGTGGCTTTCTTGCATTAAGGTGTATGCGAGACACCTTCCTGCAGCATGTCCCATTACCTCACAGTAAGTGTACACTACCACCCCTTAATGTCCTGTTACTGCACCCTGAGCACAGCATGTGCTGCTACCACATGGTAAGTATCCACTGGCACCCCTCAAGGCTGGAATGCCTCTGACACGCCCAGCACACTTACCACATAGTAACCACTTATCGCGCTGCCATTAACGCATGGAAAAGACTGACTGCTCTTTTACCGTGGTTTAGTAAACATACCCCTTAGAGTACTCAAACTAACCATTCCTATTCGTCTCTCCGGGCCAGTCCAGGTACATTAGGGTAGTCAACCTCCTTCAGCAGCTGAGGACTGAACACTGAAAACTTTGCTGACAGCCAATCCAGCTCCCTCTAGTGTCAGAGCCTCAGTCTTTCAGTCCTCAGCAGCTAAACAGGACGTGTGGCTGACAGGCTCCCAGGAGAAACGAATAGGAACTAGGCAGTAGGACCTTAGAAGTTGTAAAAAAACAAAAAAAGGAAGGAAAGAAAATATCTTTACTCTGTTGCCCTAGCAGGGCAGTATTGCAGAGGACATATACTTAAAATTAAAAATAAATAAATAAAAGAGTAAGACGATCCCCAGCTGCCTAACGGTGGTCTTAACAGCATGAGGGGCAGAGCCTGCCTCAGTTTGGGGGATTCGTCGCTCCGGGGGGTAGGGGAAGGACCTGGGAGCCCCAGGATTCACTTCTTCACCTTCGATCGGCTTCAGCTCCGAGGTCCACTAGCAGCGGGAAGCCGGAGATCGGGAGCTCCGAGGCACTCGTAGCAGTGAAATAGCATGGCAGGTATGGTGTGCAGGTGAGGAGGATTAGGACAGTGTTGAGACTTGTTTCAGCGGTTTTGTTGGTGATTGGGGAGTACCGGCGTCGACAACGGGCTTCTCGGTTTGAAACCGCCGCGCTGGTCAGGAGTCGGGTCTGGCTGTTAGTGCAATTCTTGTGGAGACAGGTTAGGCACAGTGTAATGGAGCGCAGACTGACATTGGGTGATGTAGTTGAGAGCCCTCAGGGCTCAGTGGAAAAGGCGGGAACGGCAGCCATTTTGACTGCCATTTCTCCTGCGCTGCCGGCCAAGTCAGGAAAGAAGAAGTCAAAATCAGTCAAGGCGCCTTCTTCTGAGGTACGTGGCCAGCAGCAGTTGCCTGAAGTGCAGGGAAACTTACAGTCTTTGTTTCCTGCTGACTTTATTTTAGCGATGCATAAGGCTTATTGCTTGAAGATGTCTCAGTCATCAGGCATTCTGTCTGCTCCCAGCTTGATAGAGACACAGAGAGGGACATTACAGGAGTCAGACCCGGGGGAGGGGGTCTCTCAGAAGGACAAGAGTACAGAGACAAGCTTCGATGTCTTTGGGGCGCAAGTCTCTGTTCCGCAGGTAGCGGAAGAAGGAGAGATCCTTTCTGAAGCAGGGTTGGATTCTTGGCCAGGGGAGTTAGAGGAAGGTGAGATTGCGCCAGGCAAAGACCCAAATGTGTTCAGGGTGTTTCGCAAGGAAGAGCTAGGTGCGCTTATCACTCACTCCTTCACAGCATTGAACACTGTTATTCCTGCGGTGCAGCAGGAGCCTCTAGAACCGGGGTCTCATCAGCCCGCGAGAGCATCTTGTGCAGCCCGCGATGCATTTGGCCCAGCGTGTTAAGCAGCTGGCTGGTAGAGTAAAAAAAAATCCAAACTTGCTGCTGCTGCCGCCACCGCCGCAGCATCAAGCGTCCCGCGGCACCCTCCTGCCCGGCAGAGTCCTCTGCTCCCTGCAGCATCAGCTCCAAAAGTGGCGGCTTTCAGAGCCACGAAGAGAGAGAGTTTCTCTCTCGCGGCTCTGAAGAGCAGCGAGAGAGAAACTCGCTCTCTCTTCAGCTCCAAAAGTGGTGGCTCAATTCCCACCACTTTTGGAGCTGAAGAAAGAGAGTTTCTCTCTCGCTGCTCTTCAGAGGCGCGAGAGAGAAACTCTCTCTCTTAGCGGCTCTGAAAGCCGCCACTTTTGGAGCTGATGCTGCAGGGAGGAGAGGACTCTGCCGGGCAGGGGGGCGCCGCGGGACGCTTGATACTGCGGCGGCGGCGGCGGCAGCAGCAGCAAGTTTGGATTTTTTAAAATCTATCTGGGCTGATGGGAGGAGGCGTTTAGGACTGGTAATGGGCTATGGGGGGGGGGGGGTAAGATTGAAAATAGCAAACGTTTGATAGCTGTGTACCATATTCCCAGGAGTAGGGTGGCATTGCTAAGGTATGCAAGGGCTAGTTTTGGGAGATGTAAGCAGGGCCCAATGTCCTGCCTCTCCAGGAGGCATTGGCTAATGGAGCCTGTGGGTGTGGGTGTGGGTGTGTCTGCCCCTGTTGGCTGCTGCTTTACGGCAGGGGTTCCCAACTCCAGTCCTGGTGTGCCAAACACTGTTCGGGTTTTCCTGCTGTCCCTCATGAATATGCATGAGATACATCTGCATACCATGGGGGTGGTGCATAGATATGCAGCTCAGGCATCTTTATTAGAGGCAGCATGGAACTTGAATGGTGTTTGGCCCTCCAGGACTGCATTTGGGAGACTCTGCTCTAGGTAATGCGCCTGTTTATGGTGTCTTTGCTCTGTAGGGTAAAATGTAGGTGTTTTGGGCATGTTTACGTCATCTGTAATAAAGGTACTGTCTGTATTAGCACGTTGTAGTAGTGGGTAAAATATGGGGACTGGGTTGGCAGGCACCATAGCTGGGACTTGAACCTGTGACCTTCTGCCTCCATACACACTGATTGTGTGCACTGCACCACCGTGTTGCCACAGAGACAGTGCATTCCCTGGTGATACCATGACTGTTTGTCTGGAAGGGCCTGTCTGTTGCAGTGCATGGCACCCACCTACACAGGGCTAGGCCATGGTCTGCTCTGGGCAGCTGCCACTGCCCCCTCCACCAACAGTACCCCTCCGCCACCATGCTGACATGGCCTTACAGTGGAGACAGCATAAAACCTGACTCATTTGTGGGCCTCCAGGACTGAATTTACTCTGCTCCAGGTAATGCGCATGTTTCTGGTGTCTGTGCTCGGTGGGGTAAAATATAGGCGTTTGAACCATGCGTATGTTCTCTGCAATAAAGGTTTGTCCTTACTATCACGGTTTAGTAGTGGGTAAAGTATGGGCATTGGATTGGCAGTAGCCCCAGCTGGGACTTGAACTTGTGACCTTCTGCTCCTGAACACACTGGCTGTGGTCACTGCACCACACTGTGCTCACAGTGACTATGCAGTCCCTGGAGATACCATGGTTGTTGGTCAGACACAGCCTGTCTATTGCATGTGCATGGCACCCACCTACACAGGGCTAGGCCATGGTCTGCTCTGGGCAGCCGCCACTGCCCCCCTCCACCACCAGTACCCCTCTGCCATCATGCTGAGATGCCCTTCTGCTGGTGGTGCTGGTGGTGTGCAGTCTCAAGCCATCTAGTGTGCAGGTAGGCGGCTGCCTATGGTGCGTGTTCTGGGGTAGGGGTGCCTGCATAGGCGTCCATGCTTCCCCCCAACACCGCCTGCCAATGTTCTGTGCCCTTGGGGTACCTGCTGGGTACTATCCCCTGTGACACTGTGATAAACACTCTCGTGCCCATGTTGGGCCCTCATCAGTTGCTGTCTGGCTGCTGTTCAGTTTCAGCATTCCTAAGTGCCACCTAGGCATCTGCCTAGTCCGCACTGTGCCCCAGCTGCACCACAGCATGTGCCGCCTGCAACCCTCTGTATCCCCTTTCCCAGCAGCTGTCCAGTTGCCCATTCCGACATGTCCCCCCTGCTGTTGTGGAACATGTGCATGCCATAGGAAACCTGTCCAATGGAGAGGAAAACCCTGATTAGTGCTATTTCACTGTGGGATCATTCACCTTGTATGGGGACGGAGCGTAGACCCTTCCAAAATTCATATTTATTTTTTGGGCTTTCTTGGGAGTGTTTTTTGATGTTTCCCATTACTATCACTATTGCCCAGCTTGATTATAATTTTTTTAAATTTTGTTGGGGTCCTTTTCAATGTTTATTTGTACTTTTGTACCGTGCACATGTATCACACTTATCACTTTTTGTAGGTTTCCCTGGTTTTGCTGTACATTGCTGACAGAAATGGTTTCTCTTCCCTTTAAATCGGCTCTACCGCGAGGTTTTCACTCGCGGTATTTTTTGCCTCGGATTTCAGCCCCGCTCATGTGCGGGGAGCCTCTCCCCTCCCACTCTTCACCCATTGACCCCTTCTCTCCGCCCCTGGGGAGCCTTCCTCCGCCCTATGAGAGCCTTTCCCCGCCTTCATCGCACATTAGCGTGCCGCGCACATGAGCGTGCACAATAGTGCGCCGCGCACCTGAGCATTCACAAAAATGCCCCTTAATGCGACATTAGCATGCGCTAAGGTACCTTAGCGCACACTCAAGTGCGCCCCGCACATTAGCCACAGTAGTGCACATTAGCGCAGTTAAGTAAACATACCCCTATGTCAATTCCTTTTTGTGGTGAAAGAGTTTTAATTTTCTCAGATGTTGCCAAGATCACCCAATTAAGGCGTAAAGATTTTCATTTACTTAAGCCTCAGGTGTTAGCTTTGGGAGCTACATTCTCTTTGCGTTTTCCATGTAAATGTTTGGTTCAGCTCCAGGGAATCCGTTATGTTTATATGGACCCCCTTCCAATTAAGGAATTTATTAGGACCCGGGAGATTGTGGTACCCAGTATTGCTGATAATTAGTTATATTTTAGTTATTGTGCTTCTAAAATGTTTTCATGTGGGTTGGGATCTGCATATAAAATTTGATTAAGGACTCTTGGGTTTTGTATACTCTTCTCTTCTTGATGGGGTCTAATTGCGAACTTATTTTTTATTTGTATCTTGTTTCTTATGGTAGATGTGTTTGCATCTGTTATTGCTGTTTTCATTTTCCTTTTCTGTTGTATATATAATATAAATGTCTTTATATGACACCGTTGTGTAAATAGTTACTTTTGTTATCCAAGTTGGTTCTCCTGTTAATTGTAAACTCAGACTTATGTACCCTGTCTGATTGTTATGTTCCATGTAAACCGCGCTGATGCTGAATAGTGCGGTATAGAAGAAATTGTAAATAAATAAATAAATAAATCCTTAATAAAAAGCAAAAAAAAAAATAATGCACTCTTGAGAAACTATTCATATCATAATCTTTGTATTTGTTTTTTCTGAAATGTGTGGCTGTCATGGATTGAAAATAGTAAAGAGTGTTTTGACGTCTGAGGGTTGCATCTAACTAAGAATAATGTTAATGTGACTACTTTCCATTTCACATATTGACATATTACAATGTTTAAAGAAAGAAGTCTGAAAAGACAGCTCAACCTCTATTTCTACGAGAAAATCATGTTTGAATTATGTGACTTAAGTATGATGCTATCTTCAAAACTATGCAAAATAAATACTGCTTTAGTAATGGCTACAGTCTCTTTTTTTTGGTTATTTGCTCAATTATTGTTAACTATGGACATATTTACTAACATAAGAACATAAGATATGCCATACTGGGTCAGACCAAGGTCAATAAAGCCCAGTATCCTGTTTCCAACTGTGGCCAATATAAGTCACAAGTACCCAGCAGTTTCCCCAAAAGACACAGGTTCCATAATTCTTGTAATGGGATAAGCAGTGGATATCCAGGGTCCCCTTTAATAATGGTTATGGACCTTTCCTCCAGGAACATATCCAAATCTTTTTTAAACCTAGCTACCCTAACAGCACTAAAATGCACTAACAATTAACAGGGGGTTTAGCGCTTGGCAAATGGTTAGTGTGAGACTGCAATAGCTGTTACCATCTGCTAAAAATACCAATGCAGTAAAATTCCCACAGTAACCGCTTAGCATGAGATTGTGTGGGAACTAGACTACTTAGGGATAGAGAGCGGGTGTTGTCCACACATTGCAATTAGTGCTAGTGTCGTCAGCATGAGCTAATGGTCTGTGTTGCTGTTAGTGCAAATGTTCTTACTGCTACCTCAATGAGTGACTATAACTGTGCCCACATTAACTGTGGTTACAGGATTAGCATGGCAAGGTGTTTCCCCCCCACACTAACTGCATGGGAACTTGCCGGGAATGCCCTCAAAAGTTAATGCAGATTAGCCATACTTCCCCATGGTAATTCTTGGAACTTAATGCCTTCTAAGATGCTCTCCCTATAGGTCGGAGGAGTGGAAGGTAGAGAACCCCTCCAGATTCACACAATATCTCTATGGTCTCTGTGTTAGAGCAGTTAATCCATGCATCAGACTATGGTCCTTCCTTCACCCACATGAGAAGGGTGCAAACTCCTCCCTAGCAAGAGTTCAGTGCCAAGTATATGAAGGGCACTATATTTACAATGGATCGGTATAAGAATAATCAATTTTCACTTCGTGACCCATTCAATCCTATACACTGTGAAATGCTCCCACAATATTTTGTTGGACGACATATCAAGATGGCTATAAAGAGCTACTTCCATTCATCTATTTTATACTTAAATGTAAGTGATCAAGCATAAATGCTACAGTTACAATCTGACATGTAAATACCAACATGACTGTCGCGTTTCAAACCCGATAGAAACTAGGTTCTACTGGAGGTGTGGAGCTAGTGCCATACCAGAATGGTTACCTGAATGATAGCTCTCTGAGCCTGATCTAGATTCCTGCTGATTCCTCTTGTCCTTCCCGCAAGAAAATCCTCCTTCCCTACCCCCAGACATGTGCAACATCAAACCAGTGCACCTTGATTATCCTCCGGCTCAGCCTCAAGGGGTGAAACGCTCAAAGCATGAGCCACCCTTGCCGAGCAAGATGGCGCCCATCAAAGAACTCGATGATGACCTACAAGTACTTGCTGAGATTCATCAAGTTAAAGAACTACTTGACAGCCAATGGAGATACTCTAAATGTTCTACGGACAGAGCTTATTGAAGTTACTTCCAGATTATCCACCTTATAGATGAGAATGGACATCATTGACTCCACCTTAGTCAGGCATGCAGAGAGCCTTAAGCAGATAGACAGAAGCACCCAAAAAAATCATTCATCTGGAAAAGCAACTAGAAGATATGAACAACAGATCCCGACAAAGTAACATTCAAATTGTCTGGGTTCCTGAGGGAATGAAGGGAACGGAGCCAATTTCCTTTTTTGAAAATTATCTGCCAAAGCTCCTCCAGTTAGATCTTAAATTTCCCCTGTAAATAGAGTTGGCCCACTGTATACCCTCACATCAGAGTTTGACAATCCAGTCACCTTGACCGGTCATTTTAAAATTATTAAGATACCCCTAAGCTCTGCAAATATCACAAACAGCGAAACTTCGCTCATCAATTCAGCACAAGGGGCATCAACTATCCTTTTTTCCTGATCTCAGCAGACACAGTTGAGTGACACAAGCAATTCCTGTCTTTTAGACCCCGCCTGTAGCAGCTCCAGGCCAGATATGGCCTTTACTACCCAGCTCAGCTTCAAGTTATGGTCCATATCTGTACTCACACCTTCGAAGATCCCGAGCTGCTCAAAATCTTTTTAGCAGAACTTAACAGCATGGACACTTGAAGCTCCATCATATACATCAAATTCCAACTTGTAGTTACAGATTGGATTGACTGTATTGCCGACTACCTGCCTAAACAGCCCTGAAACTTAGGGGTATGTTTACTAAACGGCGGTAAAGGAGCAAGTGTTCCGTTAGTGGGTGCTAACTGTGCATGTGCACACTTAGCGTGTGCAAAAAGGCACTTTAACGGGTGCTAACGGCACCAGCAGCTAAGTGTCCTGTGGATGGAGAGAAGGTGTGCAAGGGGCAAAGAGTGGGGGTCAATGGGCAGGGAGTGGGCAGGAACAAGGCTTGCTCCCTTAACGCAGGCACCTTAATGGCAGGAACCCTAATGCAATTCAAAACCTGGCGGAAAGGGTGTTTTTTGAGGAGAGAGAGCCTAATTTACGTCTGCAATGTGATGCACAGAGAGGGGCACTCAAAAGAGTGATAGTAGTGCTCCATTAGCAACAACAGCATAGTGTCCAAGTATGAAAGGGCACTATGTTGATGGTGCAAATGGACTAAAAGAGATGGCACATGGGTCATGCAGTGGGGGCTGCTGGTGCACAGGGGGGACCAGACAGCTTCCTACATGGCACATAGGAACATAAGACTACAAAATATGCCAGACTGCGTCAGACCAAGGTCTATCATGCCTAGTATCCTGTGTCCAACAGTGCATAATCTAGGTCACAATTACCTAGCAGTTTCCCCAGAAGACACCGGGATCTCCAATAACTGTAATGGGGCAAGCAGTACATAGCTCGGATCCTGTTTAGCAATGGTTTAGGACCATTACCCAGGAACCCATCCAAACCTTTTTAAACCCAGCTACACTGACAGATTTTATCACATCCTCCGGTAATGGATTGCAAGGTTTGATTATGTGTTGACTGAAAAAATATTTTCACCTAGAAGACCCAAATGGGTTACACTGTAGCCGTATTGCAGGTCCCCTAGTCTGTCCACAGTCTGATGGCATAAAAAAGTGACCTACATTTACCTGTTCCACTCCAGTCAATAATCTGTAGACCTCTATCATATCTCCCCTCAGCTGTCTCTTCCCCAGGTTGATGAGCCCCAACCTTTTTAGCCTCTCCACAAAGGGGTATTCTGCGATCTGCAGAACTATCTGTGATATTAGTCATGATCCCACAGTGACAGTGGCAGCACACAGTCCTGCTCCTTCTGCAGAAAGGCAATGTGCCACATAGGGTGGTCCAAGGGTCCTGGCACCACAAGCAGAGATCTAGGCTGCCTCCCCCCCCTTCTGTCGCAGAACCAAGCTATGGGGGAAGAGGCCGATAGTGCCAGATGCTGTAGCCCTCCAGGTAGCTGGACAATGCAGGTGCCTGGGGAAATACTACAGCAGTGTGTGCCATCCTCCCCCCGAGACAGGCAGTGATGGGGCCCCTGCGTGGGCAGCTGGTGGGGGGGCTGCATAGCCGTCCATGTGTGCCCCTGCCCTCCCATCCAGACCAAGGTGCCGCCAAACCCGCATGCTTAATATGCTGGGACTGCAACCACTATCACTGACAGTGCATGGACATGTTTACATGGTGGGGTTTTGGTGGTGGTATGGGAAGTGGCACCAGCCTTCAGCAGACAGAAGCCTTGTCCTTATGTGCACTATGTGCATTGCAGCATGTGCCAAAGGTCAGCTGAAGAGAAGCATGTCAGCAACTGGAGCTGCTATCCCCATCAAGTAGCACTGTAGTGCAACACACACAGTTGGCGTGTGTATGTGTGAAAAGTCACAGGTTCAGTTCCCTGCTGGGGTTTCTGTATTGCATATTCCTGTAGACAAGGTTTAGTTGACAGTGTAAGTACAGCTACAGCATGTGCAACCTTCAAGGAGATGGCCAGCAAGGGTGGAAACTCCCACCAGCAGCACTGACAGGCCTCACTATCGACAACTGGTTGGAGGCTAATAGCACACAGTAATATAGCACGTGCAAGCAGGGCACACATTATCAATCCTTTAGCTGACATTGAGACAGGAGTGTCAAGCAGGAATTCCAACCATCTCCACTTTTGCTCAGTACACCAATGAGAGTGTATGTGTGTGTGTGTGTGTGTGTGTGCGTGTGTGTATGGCTCCCCATTGTCCTTGGCTTTCTGCACTGCATTTTGCCTCACATTGTCTGAGTTTTTTCCAGCCTGTTTGGAAAATGTGAATAAGGTGAAGCAGAGGATTGTGGGTATCACCTGAAACAGCACAGATTGGCCTGGATGTGACTGCCACAATAGTAGGGCCACTGGCTGAGATGCCATTGCGCCCATCTGCCACGTGTATTGCCTGGGTGGCCACTGTATGTTATGCTGAGATGGCACTTTCACTATGACCAAAACGTGACCATGGCACGGCTATGTAGCCACATAGTTCTGTTACAATATTTGGCTCCAGTGATGTGGATGCAGTTTCTGTCTAGGGATGCTAATCCCTGAGAAAATGGTTGGTGGTGAATGCTGTGCATGCTGATCAGCAGACCTACTGTAGATGGTTTGTGCTTGGCTGACACAGCTACCCAGTGAAGGGCAGTGGGGTAGTCTTTTTGCCTGTGCTGTAGTTAATTGCTATTTCTCAATGGTTGGGCCACCATGATTCATGGCCTACAGGGACGAGGAGGAGGAGAGGAGGGGGTTCTCTCAGGACAGTAGCCATAGTCCTGCTGCAGCCTCTACACTCACCCCACCGGCTGTCCATAGCAGCAGTGCATTAACACCATCCACTAGCCTACACTGTTAACAGAGGGTGACATCCAACATGGGACGAATACAGTGCCAAGCTGCTGCTGACACAGCATGCAGGAAACCAAGGAGAAAAAGAACACACTGCAAACAATATCAACCGCAGTCTAGCAGTGATGTGGACTGGCAGCAGAGACCATCTCTAACAGTGCAGTTTTTCATGTTCAGTGCCTCATGGGTAGTGCAGAGCTCAACCTATATCTGCATACACAGCAAACAGTTTGATCAGAGATCTTCAGGCTGGTAGAACTGTATAGAGGTGTAACCTACTGGTTGATGCAATGTCTCCATGGTCAAAGATCCAGGGTTTGATTCCCACTTATTCATTTTGTACCTGGATGCCGTTGCCCACCTTGCATAGTCCTGGCTCTGCTGTGACCTGCAGACAATCATTCTTCTACATTTCTATGCATTATGGAGACACGGTGGGTAGCTTAACAAAGCATTCCCCGTCGTGGACATCTGTGAGCATGGCTTTAGTGGCTCTGCCATGGCTCATTGCAGTGGGTCAGTGATGTATACGCAGCAGATGTCTGGGTCAACTGGTATAGATGTGTTTCTGTTTTGCCATCATTGTGACATCCCAGCTTTACATAAAGAGGATACATCTCGTACATTCAGGCAGCTAACACTCATTGCATAGCCATCCCCTGTACTGTTCTGCCATCATTACTTGCCCCACATGGGGCAAATGAGTTCAACTTGTCCCTTTCTATCATGCCACTCTGTTGGGTATATTGTCTTGCAGTTGCACAGGCTGAGGCAACAGTCCCACCCGCACAAATGGTGTTTCATGTACCCCATGGCACTGCTACTTTTGGTTCACACACACCAAATACTTTTGACCTGTATGATCTCATACATCCACTCACCACACAAATTGCAAACTCTCCGCTTGGAAAATCCATGGCACAGCCCTTCACCTACCATCTAACCATTAGGGAGATTCATGGTGGGGCAGCTTACTGGCAGTAAGCTGCCCCACCATGGCCATCAGGGGTCATTTGTAGCAGTTAGCCATGTCATGCACACCTCTCCTGTGACTGCTCCACATGAGTACTCATGGACAATCCTCCCTTTGCTGCCCAAATCAGGAACATGCTGCCTCCACCCAGATACTGTCCTGGTCTATAGCATGCCATACACTGACAGTACATCTGGATACATGTCCACAGCTTACAGACACTATAATATAACTTACGGCATGGTGTTGATCTTCGCTCTCCCACCACTTTTGAAAATCAGTTCTGAGCAGCCTGATTTCCTGAAACTGTATGCCTGTCATAGGGCCCCCCACTACTGCATCTCCTCCACTGACTCTGCTGCCACAACCACCCAACCATGACACTGCCAACACCCACTATCAGCATCACTAGGCAGCTGCCTATCTCGCCTAATCAACGGCAAAGATATGCTGTATGGTCAAACATGCTCATCACACATACTTCCACATAGCCAGGCATCTGGTGAATCAACTCCATCAGCTACCAATTGTGCTTGTATCCATACCTTCTCCAGTGGCTTCCCTGATCCCCTTTCAATGGTTTAAAGGCTTTCCTGCACAGGGGCGGCCCAAGGGGGGTGCGAGGCCATGTGCGGAGACTGGGTGTGGGGCCTCATTTACATAAGGGGCCTCGTTTGCATAAATAGTTGCATAATGTTACCATACACTATCTCTTAGTAAACATGCCTCTTAATAAGCGTATGGATAAAGAAACACTAAAAGATTTCTAAATTACTATAATCCAGTGCCAACCGCCAGGCACATTAGGAACTACAACAAATACTGCCCATTTAGAAACCATAGCAAACCCACCGTATCATAACAGCACTACCAGGACTCATAAAGCACCATACCCTACCTATCAAAAGGCAACACTGTAAATATTAAACCAATACATTTCAGAGACTAACAATACATGACCTACTGGGGAAAGAGAACAAGTAGCAATGTCACATAGGAATTACATAAACAAAATACCTTAGCTCAGTTACACATGCAGAACATAGACCATCACCAAACAAGGAATCACAATTTAGAAACAGGAAGACAATAATTAAACTGGGAACCCCAAAAGCCAAACTTGGAATGTACAACAACACTGTAGAAATAAAACTATAAATTAATTTCCTCTTGTACTAAATAAAGCGCAGATGTTAATGATTCACATTTCCCAGAGCTGACATATTCCAGTTAATAAATTCAAAATAAAGAGATATTTCTCTACCTTTTGTGCATTTTTTTTTCAGTTGCAATTGCTCCAGCCACTTTCTTCTGGTTTCTTCGTGTCTTCTGCTAACTCTCCATCATCTGCTGTCCATTTGTCCTTTCTTCTAGTTTTGTCCATTTTCTCTCTACATCTGCTTTAACATACTAATCTTTCTCCTTTTGCTCTTTCCTCATTCCTATTTCATCTACTCAAATTTTACCCCTCCATCCTCAATCCCCACTTACTCTCGCAATACCCGGCCAATTGTAGATTTGTCTTCCCTCTCACACAAAAAGATTTTCCCCTCTCTATTTCACTCTCCCAGCTCCATCCCATTCTAATCCTCCCCCAACATCAGCTCCCTTCTAGTTCCAGCCCCACCCAGCATCCGCTCCCTTCTAGTCCCCGCATCAGCCCATTTCCAGTCCTAGCCCCCCATCAACCCATTTCCAATCCTATCGTAGCCACACCATCAGCCCATTTCCAGTCCTAGCTCCCCCATCCATTTCCAGTCCTATCTGAGTCCATTTCCAGTCCATCAGTTTATTTCTAATCCAAGCCTCCCATCAGCCCATTTCTAGTCCTTTCCTAGCCCCACCATCAGCTCATGTCAAATCCTAGCTCCCCTCCACTCAGCCCATTTCCAATCCAAGCCCCCAATGAGCCTACTTCCAGTTCTAGCCCCTCCATGAGTCCATTTCATTCCAAGCCCCCACCACAGCCCATTTCCAATCTTAGCACGCCCCAACAGCCCATTTCCAGAACTATCCTAGCACCTCCATCAGCCCATTTCCTGTCCTAGCTCCCCCCCAACTCAGAACATTTCTAGTCCTAGCTCCCTCCCCTCACAGCCCATTTCCAATCTCAGCACCCCCCAACAGCCCATTTCCAATCCTAACCTAGCACCTCCATCAGCCCATTTCCTGTCCTAGCTCCCCCCCACTCAGCCATTTCCAGTCCTAGCTCCCCCCTCACAGCCCATTTCCATTCCAAGCCCCCCTCCCCATCAGCTATTTGCAGTTCAAGTCCCCCCTTCCACTCAGCCCATTACCAGTCCTTGCCCCCCATAGCCCATTACCAGTCCTAAGCCCCCCATCAGCCCACTTCCAGTCCTAACCCCCCATCACCCCATTTTCAATATTAGCCCCCCCATAGCCCATTACCAGTCCTAACCCCCCATCAGCCCATTTCCAGTCCTAGCTCCCTCCCCTCACAGCCCATTTCCAATCTCAGCACCCCCCAATAGCCCATTTCCAGTCCTATCCTAGCACCTCCATCAGGCCATTTCCAGTCCTAGCCTCCCCATCAGCCCATTTCGTCTTAGCCCCCCCCCCCCCCATAGCCCATTACCAGTCCTAACCCCCCCCCCCATCAGCCCATTTCCAGTCCTAGCCCTCCCATCGCCCATTACCAGTCCTAACCCCCCATCAGCCCATTTCCAGTCCTAGCCCCCCCATAGCCCATTACCAGTCCTAACCCCCATCATCCCATTTCCAGTCCTAGCCCCCCCTATAGCTCATTACCAGTCCTAACCCCCCCCATCAGCCCATTTCCAGTCCTAGCCCCCCATCAACCCATTACCAGTCCTAACCCCCCCATCAGCCCATTTCCAGTCTTAGCCCCCCCAAAGCCCATTACGTCCTAACCCCCCATCAGCCCACCTCCAGTCCTAACCACCCCCATCAGCCCATTTCCAGTCTTAGCCTCCCCCATAGCCCATTACCAGTCCTAACTCCCCCCATAGCCCATTACCAGTCGTAACCCCCCATCAGCCCATTTCCAGTCCTAGCCCCCCCCATAGCCCATTGCCAGTCCTAACCTCCCCATCAGCCCATTTCCAGTCTTAGCCTCCCCATAGCCCATTACCAATCCTAACCGCCGCACCATCAGCCCATTTCCAGTCCTAGCCCCCCATAGCCCATTGCCAGTCCTAACCTTCCCATCAGTCCATTTCCAGTCTTAGCCTCCACCATAGCCCATTAACAATCCTAACCCCAATCAGCCCATTTCCAGTCCTAGCCCCCCCATAGCCCATTACCAGTCCTAAACCCCCCATCAGCCCATTTCCAGTCCTAGACCCCCCCCCAGCCCATTACTAGTCTTAACCCCCTCCCCCCCATCAGCTCAGGGAAACTTTAAAAGAAAAAACTAACTTGCTGCTGCTGCTGCCGCTGCTGCCCTGGCAGCGGCAGAATCAAGTGTCTCCCGCGGGGCCCCCACCTGCTGAACAGAGCCCTCCCTCCTGTCCAGCACAGCCCTCCCTTGAATACTCTCCTTGGCGCGGCTGAGAGCCGCGAAGGGAGGGTTTCCCTCTCGCGGTTCTGTGAAGCTGGCTGGGGCTGATGGGAAACAGGAAATGCCTGTTCCCATCAGCCCCAGTGGGCTTAACAGAGCCGCGAGAGGGAAACCCTCCCTTCGCGGCTCTCAGCCGCGCCAAGGAGAGTATTCAAGGGAGACTACTCCTTTACCGCCATTTAGTAAACATACCCCTTACTGCTGATAAGAGAAGTCTTCTGTTGGATTACGGGTTATCTATTTTCTGCAGCGGCTTGATCATCTGAACGTTGTTGATGCTCATAGCACTTATACCATAACCTGCCTCAGATATGACTTCCTGCAAGTACTCAAACTCTCATTTGGCTCATTGATCAGGTTATATTTTTATGTGCAGGGGGTGCAGGGGGGGAATATATAGAAGCTGATAAGGATAAAGCGGAATTGCTTAACAAATATTTTTGTTCTGTGTTCACAGATGAAGAACCAGGAGCAGGACCTCAGAAAACACCCACAAATAAGAACAGAAGCGAGGGA
Source organism: Ichthyophis bannanicus (assembly GCA_033557465.1). Taxonomy (NCBI): domain Eukaryota; kingdom Metazoa; phylum Chordata; class Amphibia; order Gymnophiona; family Ichthyophiidae; genus Ichthyophis; species Ichthyophis bannanicus. The sequence continues at coordinate 762,868,632 of CM066036.1, read as the reverse complement.
CATCTTGAACTATTTTCAGAAGACTGTGTTCATGAGAAACTAGCTCAACTTAAAGTAGACAAAGCGATGGGACCGGATGGGATACACCCTAGAATACTGAGGGAACTTGGGGACATTCTAGCAACTCCACTGACTAACCTTTTCAATGCCTCGTTGGAGTCGGGAGTGGTGCCAAAGGACTGGAGAGAGGCTCATGTGGTGCCTTTACACAAAAGCGGAAGTAAGGATGTGGTTGAAAACTACAGGCCGGTTAGTTTAACTTCGGTGGTGAGTAAATTATTGGAATCGTTTCTGAAAGAGAAAATAGTGAGGTTTCTGGAGTCCAGCGGATTACAGGATCCGAGGCAGCATGGATTCACCAGAGGCAGGTCTTGTCAGACAAATCTGATTGATTTCTTTGACTGGGTGACCAGGGAGTTGGACCGAGGGAGAGCTCTAGATGTGGTGTATTTAGATTTCCGTAAAGCCTTTGACACTGTTCCTCACAGGCGACTTATAAACAAACTGAGCACCCTAGGGTTGGACCCTAAAGTTACTGCTTGGGTTAGAAATTGGTTGGGTGGGAGGCGACAAAGAGTACAAGTAAATGGAGCTCAGTCTGAGGAGAAGGATATTACCAGTGGTGTGCCCCAGGGATCTGTCCTTGGTCCGATTCTTTTTAACATCTTTGTTAGTGATATAGCGGAAGGGCTGTCGGGTAAGGTTTACATAGAAACATAGAAACATGATGACAGAAAAAGACCACAAGGCCCATCTAGTCTGTCCTTCCATAACAACAACTACAACAGTCCACTTTTTACCTTTAGAGATCCTCTGTGTTGGTCCCATGCTTTTTTGAATTCAGTTACTGTCCTCATCTCTACCACCTCCACTGGGAGACTATTCCAGGGATCCACTACTCTTTCCGTAAAGAAATATTTCCGCATATCACTCCTGAATCTATCTCCCTTCACCCTCATCCCATGTCCCCTCGTCGCAGAACTTGCTTTCAATTGAAAGAGGCTCTCTCCCTGAACATTTATGCCACGGAGGTATTTAAACATCTCAATCATATCACCTCTATCCCGCCTTTCCTCTAAGGTGTACATATTAAGATCCTTAAGTCTGTCCTCATATGCTTTATAATGAAGACTACTAATCATCTTAGTAGCAACCCTCTGCACCGACTCCATCCTGTTCACATCCTTTTGAAGGTGCGGTCTCCAGAATTGCACACCATACTCCAAATGAGGTCGCACCAAAGACTTATACAGAGGCATTATTACCTCCTTTTTTCTGCTAGCCATTCCTCTCCGTATGCACCCAAGCATCCTTCTAGCTTTTGCCGTCGCCTTTTCTACCTGTTTAGCTACTTTAAGATCATCGGACACAACTACGCCTAGGTCCCGCTCTTCTTTAGTGGACAAAAGTACTTCATCTCCTATGCTGTATTGCTCCCTAGGATTGCTGCAGCCCAAATGCATGACCTTACATTTTTTAACATTAAATCCCAGCTGCCAAATTCTAGACCATTCTTCAAGCTTAGCTAGATCCCTCCTCATGTTATCTACACCTTCCTGGGTGTCTACTTTATTGCAGATTTTGGTATCATCCGCAAAGAGGCAAACCTTACCCGACAGCCCTTCCGCTATATCACTAACAAAGATGTTAAAAAGAATCGGACTAAGGACAGATCCCTGGGGCACACCACTGGTAACATCCTTCTCCTCAGAGTGAGCTCCATTTACTTGTACTCTTTGTCGCCTCCCACCCAACCAATTTCTAACCCAAGCAGTAACTTTAGGGTCCATCCCTAGGGTGCTCAGTTTGTTTATAAGTCGCCTGTGAGGAACAGTGTCAAAGGCTTTACTGAAATCTAAATACACCACATCTAGAGCTCTCCCTCGGTCCAACTCCCTGGTCACCCAGTCAAAGAAATCAATCAGATTTGTCTGACAAGACCTGCCTCTGGTGAATCCATGCTGCCTCGGATCCTGTAATCCGCTGGACTCCAGAAACCTCACTATTTTCTCTTTCAACAGCGTTTCCATTAATTTACTCACCACTGAAGTTAAACTAACCGGCCTGTAGTTTTCAACCACATCCTTACTTCCGCTTTTGTGTAAAGGCACCACATGAGCCTCTCTCCAGTCCTTTGGCACCACTCCCGACTCCAACGAGGCATTGAAAAGGTCAGTCAGTGGAGTTGCTAGAACGTCCCCAAGTTCCCACAGTATTCTAGGGTGTATCCCATCCGGTCCCATCGCTTTGTCTACTTTAAGTTGAGCTAGTTTCTCACGAACACAGTCTTCTGAAAATTGTTCAAGATGTCCCTCGCTTCTGTTCTTATTTGTGGGTGTTTTCTGAGGTCCTGCTCCTGGTTCTTCATCTGTGAACACAGAACAAAAATATTTGTTAAGCAATTCCGCATTATCCTTATCAGCTTCTACATATTCCCCCCCTGTACCCTTGAGTCTGACAATACCACTTTTGCCCTTCCTCTTCTCACTAATATATCTGAAAAATGTCTTATCTCCCCATTTTATTGCATTGGCTATTTCCTCCTCCTTTTGAATCTTTGCCTTCTTGACTACTTTTCTAGCTTCTCTAAGTTTTTCCAAATACAGATACCTGTCTTCCTTTCTCTGTGATCTCTTGTATTTCATGAAGGCCTCCCTCTTTTTCTTCACTTTTTTCAGCTACTTCCTTCGAAAACCATAGCGGTCTCCTGTTCCTTTTGCCTTTATTTACCATTTTAACAAAAAGGTTGGTTGCCTTTAAAATACCCCCTTTCAGTTTTGCCCACTGTTGTTCTACATCCCCCAGCTGTTCCCATCCCACTAACGACTCCCTGAGGTATTGGCCCATCTTCGCAAAGTTAGTCTTCCTAAAGTCTAAGATCTTCACCTTGGAATGGATTCTAACAGCCCTAGTCCTAATACTGAACCACACCATCTGGTGATCACTGGATGCAAAATGATCTCCCACTACAACATCAGAAACACTTTCACCATTGGTAAGCACCAAGTCCAGTATGGCCCCTTCACGTGTGGGGTCTGTTACCAATTGCCTGAATAGTTCTCCCTGTAGAGAATCCAGGATCTCCTTACTCCTAGATGATACTGCAGCAGGAAAGTGCCAATCAACATCTGGCATATTGAAATCTCCTAGCAGTAGCACTTCCCCTTTCCTAGCAATGCTGCGTATGTCTTCAATTAACTCTCTGTCCACCTCTTCCTCTTGTGAGGGAGGTCTGTATATCACACCAATGCAAATAGATTTCTCTTTCCCTCTTTCTAGTTTAACCCACAATGCCTCCTCTCTCCCTTTTAAGCTCTGTAATTCCAAAGCTTTAATAGTAGTTTTTACATATAGTGCTACTCCTCCTCCCCTTCTTCCTACCCTGTCCTTTCTGAATAAAGTATAGCCAGGTATAGTTACATCCCAGTCATGGTTTTCTGTGAACCATGTTTCTGTAATTGCCACTAAATCAAGTCAGCCACTCCCACCAAAGCTTCAACTTCAGAGATCTTATTTCCCATGCTACGGGCATTAATACACACTGCTTTCCATATGTTACCCCTGTTACCCATTTCCATAAAGGTATTTAATGTATCACTTACCTGGGGGCTTTCACTTACTTGGGGGCTTTCTTCACCCATCCCCAACGAATCTAGTTTAAAGCCCTCTTCAGTAGATTAGCCAGTCTACTACCAAAGATGTGTTGACCTTTCTTGGACAGATGGATGCCATCTCTGCTCTGCAACCCTTGGAACAGCATCCCATGGTTTGCCTCTTTGCGGATGATACCAAAATCTGCAATAGAGTAGACACCCAGGAAGGGGTAGATAACATGAGGAGGGATCTAGCTAAGCTTGAAGAATGGTCTAGAATTTGGCAGCTGGGATTTAATGTTAAAAAATGTAAGGTCATGCATTTGGGCTGCAGCATTCCAAGGGAGCAATACAGTATAGGAGGTGAAGTACTTTTGTCCACTAAAGAAGAGCGGGACCTAGGCGTGGTTGTGTCTGATGATCTTAAAGTAGCTAAACAGGTAGAAAAGGCGACAGCAAAAGCTAGAAGGATGCTTGGGTGCATACGGAGAGGAATGGCTAGCAGAAAAAAGAGGTGATAATGCCTCTGTATAAGTCTTTGGTGCAACCTCATTTGGAGTATGGTGTGCAATTCTGGAGACCGCACCTTCAAAAGGATGTGAACAGGATGGAGTCGGTGCAGAGGGTTGCTACTAAAATGATTAATGGGCTTCATTATAAAGCATATGAGGACAGACTTAAGGATCTTAATATGTACACCTTAGAGGAAAGGCGGGATAGAGGTGATATGCTTGAGATGTTTAACTACCTCCATGGCATAAATGTTCAGGGAGAGAGCCTCTTTCAATTGAAAGCAAGTTCTGCTACGAGGGGACATGGGATGAGGGTGAAGGGAGATAGATTCAGGAGTGATATGCGGAAATATTTCTTTACGGAAAGAGTAGTGGATCCATGGAATAGTCTCCCAGTGGAGGTGGTAGAGATGAGGACAGTAACTGAATTCAAAAAAGCATGGGACCAACACAGAGGATCTCTAAAGGTAAAAAGTGGACTGTTTTAGTTGTTGATATGGAAGGACAGACTAGATAGGCCATGTGGTCTTTTTCTGTCATCATGTTTCTATGTTTCTATGTTCACTGCTGTCTACCTGTTATCTGTGCTGTATAGGTGGACTTGCAGGGGGCAGGGGGAGGGATAGTGGAAGAAGCTAGCAATTGTTGGATAGTTTGGGCAGGAGGGACAGGGAGGGAAAGGGAAAGTTATCTATTTGGTTGTCACAGGACTCCCATCTGGATCACACAGATGGCTAGCCCTAACAGGTATATTAGCAAGTTTGCTCTATTGCCTTATTTCCCCCTGGCTCTTGGTTGTCAGCTTTCTCTGCCTTATATGAAACCTTTTTCATACTACTATTGATCATCCAGACCACAAGCTGTCTATCATTGTCTTGTCACTATTCAACATATAGTTATTGTTGTTTATTTGTCAATGTTCTTAACATTCAGTAGTCCACTTTGTCCTAGAATGACATTCATACTCAGATTATGCCTAATCCTATGGTCATAAAGATTATTTCTCTTAATGTAAAAGGTATAAATAGCCCTATGAAATGGAAAAAATACAACTGTATTGTCAAAGGGAGGCTGCCATCATCATCGTTCTGCAAGAAACCCATTTAAATACTTCCGAATCAGCAAAACTAGCAAATTTATTTATTTATTTCTTTGCTTTTATATACTTCACTCTTTTTTTTAGTTTCTTTATTTATATTTTCCAGAAAATACAAACAAAAAAGAAAAACAAATTGCAGTAAATCAAAATACACAATTCTTCTCTTTAACATGAGAAAGAAAAGGCTAAACATAGCCCATCCCACCCTGTCCCTCCCATCATGATGCGATCATCAGGGGCTATATAAAGAAACACAAAACATCTGCGAAGCCTGCTAGGCCTACAAGGGCAATATAAGAGCAACCATTCCACTACAAAGGAAATGAGGAGATTTGTCTAATAACCCCTTACGATATCTCATACCGTACTTTAGAGATGTAATTCTGTAGGAGTTTCCACTTAAGAAAAAAGAAGGATGCAGGGGAACTACCACTCCATGGTATTTGCACATATATGTATCATAAGCACAAGTATTCCACCATTTGCATCGACCAAGTTCTGTCGTATGTTTTCCAGTTAGAAATAACAAAAAAATAGGGCCACTTCCAACATGAAGTTATTTAAAACAGACAATCCCGCTGTTACGGCGAGATGCCAATTGTTAATTGAAAAACGATCCCAGACCAGGAGAGATTGGCCCAAAATCCCAACACCTCTTTAATATGGTTCCATATTGAAACCCAATAAGACTGAATGTTAGAACAATCATACACCACTTGTCCTACCATACCGGAGAAAATATTTCCTCTTAATGGGATTATTAATGCCTTTAACATTCAGTTAAACGATCTTAAATTAAAGCATACTGACAATATAGCTCCGATTAACAATCAAATGTTGCAGAAACATACCAAATTGTAGCATTTAGTTTTACATTTTAGAACAAGCGCCCTCAAAGTGTTAGCTGCCCCTATAGCCCAAAGAACAAAACCCAACAAAAAAGGCACATTTTAGCCCCAGCTCCATCATATGATCCCCCATAATAAGAACATCTAATTCTGAAAAAAACATCTCCCCAAAACCACCTAAACCCAGGGGGGCTATATAACACACAAAAACTTAGCGGGTGAGTCCACCAGGACAAGACAGACACGGAGGGCAAAAGACCTAATACTTCCGCTCTTCTATGTCACTCAAAATATTGTGCTCTGTAAAAGAAAAGAAAGAGAGAAAACAAAAGAAACATCTCAGCCAGGATAGTACCCTGGAGCTCTTTCACACAATACAGAATGGATGTCCCAGTATATAACAATGTTACATAATGAAATGTCATTCCTGCGTTGATAAGGCGCTTTTACACAACCTCAGACCATTCAAACGCCCATGATAGCAAGCGCCATAAAACTGTAACAAACAAAAGTTGCAGAATGACTTTCCCTGCTTCTCTGCCGACTCCTTATCTTCCAGAAATGCATATAACGCCCCAGGATTATCAGAAGTCTTGGTCTGGTTATGCAGCATGACTTTCATGCGGGCAGGATATAGCAGTCCAAAACAGGCCTGCAATTGCACCAAGCATGGATGCAACGCCAGAAAACCTTTTCTCCGATCTACCATCACCTTCGCAAAGTCTGGGAAGAACAGGAGTTTATGTCCCTGATATTCCAAAGTTGAAAGTGCTCTGGCTGCTCCCATTATTGCAATACTTGCTGAAAACGTAAAACTTTCAAGATGATTGGACGTGGATGCTTGCCCATGACCACGGACTGAGTAGGCACTCTATGGGCACACTCGATCTCGAACAGCATAGCAAACTGCAACTTTAGCACACCTGGAATCATGGCCTGCAAAAAGGACACCAAGTCAGGACCCTCTGCTCCCTCAGGAACTCCTAGTATTCTTATGTTATTCCTCTGAGAACGATTATTACCATCTTCCACCTCTCTTTGCAATGAACATATCAACTTGGCCTGCTTCTCAACGACCTTGAGCCTTTCTCCATGTGAAGCCACCACATTCTCCACCTTCTCCAAACGAGTCGTATTTGACTCCAAAGAGGATCGCAAAGCATTGATATCTTCCTGCATTGCACATAGCGATTCTCTATTAGCTTTGACCAAGTCTTTGGCTGCCTGAATCTCAGCCAGGATCTCCTGTGAGGTCTCAGGACAATCTTGGATGACCGCGATCTTGTGAGGTGAGAGAGGTTCCGTCTTGGTTCTCTTTGCACTAGCATTTTGGGATACTTGGTAATCCAGCCGCATCTGTTTGGAGCCAGACATATCCGGGATCGAATGGTATCAACGTAGGTAGGAACTATTTGATTAAAGATTGCCGACATTAGGATTCTTGTCTAATGCCCTCTGGAGCACAACTATTACACGTCCATCTTGACCAAAAACCAGGTTCTGCCCCCTATATACTGCACTCTTTCAAAATCAGCGCGGTTTACATATTACGTGAACAGTAGAAACAATTTTACATGGAACAGGTATTTTACATAGAACTGAGATACATAGAACAGGTATTAAACAGAATAGGCAGCTAAAACATTAAATATTAAATGGAGACATGACTTGGAAATAAATCCTACCTCCCGTGCTTCAGGGAGGAAACACAATGTTGCCATCTTAATCTGTCAGGCTCTTCTGCCCCTAATCTCACAGCCCCATACAGATGCAGAGCATCAATGGGCTAGAATAACAGCAAAGATACTGTAGTCCCCATGTCCATAGGTCTCCATAATGTATACAGGCCCAATAGAGACCATCTTAATTTCTTTGTAGAGATAACCCATGAGATAAATAACATGACCCCTCTCCTTCTTATTATAGGAGGCAATTTCAATGTTTTCTTAGGTCCCGTCCTTGACAGATAGTCCCATAGAATGATAAAGACTCTTAAATCCCCCCAGACGCTAGCTTCGCTAGTGAAGAAATTTGGCCTGCTTAACCCCTGGCGTCTTTTACACTCTACAGAGAAAGACTATACATTCTTTTCTTACTCACACCAAACCCATTGACTTTTTTCTAATGTCGAAAACTCTTCTTCCTGGGCTTCTAAATGCCACCATATAAAGCATCATGGTCTTGGACCATGCTGCCATCACCCTATCGATACAATTAGCTTTGGAAAATCCTATTTCCTCCCCCTGGAGACTCAATAAAACCCTCCTTCGTGACAATGACTGTCTTGCTATGACTCAAGCGGCTATCTCAGAATACTTTCAATTCACTACACTGGATGCCACATCAGGGTGGGCATGGTGGGAGGGCTTTAAGGCATATATTAGGGCCCAAATAACTAGCCATGCCATAAGACTCTCACGTAAACGCAGACAAGAATGTCTGGAACTTGAAGTGCAAATTAAAGTCACCGAACGGCTACTTCTTCAAAAGTCAAATCCCACAGTGCTACTTACGCTTCAAAAACTTCAATATCAATATAATTCTCTTTTTAGCTCTGACAATCACAGAGCAGTCACTACTTTCACGAGAATAACAGAGTGAGCAAGTTATTGTCTAATACTTTAAAATCTCACACTGCCACATCATGAACAACAGCATTGGTGGAGAATAATTAACAGCTCCTGTTGTAAGATCATAACATCCTGCATCGCTTCAAACTCTTTTACTCCCAATTATATAGCTCAAAAATGCCCAACACACCAGAAACACCTTCTACTTTCCTGGAAAACCTTGAAAGACCAACTTCAAAGCATCACTCTATATTAGATGGGATGCTCCATCAACATTTTTTATAGACACAATCATTATTATGATTTTTATTAATGGATTTTAGTTTTTATTTTTGATTATTATTATTATTTTTTTTATAGATTACTATTATTTTATTGAATTGTTCTATGGTGCAATTTGATATTTTGTTTTGATGTTTTATAATCTTTTTGTTATATAAATGTATTTGTTTAAATATATATTAATTCATTATTTATGTTGTTTGTATTTTAAGTTGCATCCCTGATGAAGGTCACAATCTGAAACATGACCATGCAGGGTGGATCAGATACAATAAACCCATTCCTATATGATTTATATCTGATGTTGGTTGTCATCAATCTCAACTTGCACCCAGTGGTTGATGCACTAGGAATCCTATGAGGCAGAATGGATAAATAGACCATATCAGTCTGTATTCTCTGTCATCCATTGTTGCTATATGTTATCTTTTATCTTTATTGAAATTCTTGATATACTGCTCAAGCTGAGAGGCATCAGAGCAGTTTACAAACAAAATTGGCTGTGAGAAAAAGAGACTGGAAAGGAATGCTATGGTTATACAGGACAGTGAAGTGAGAGACCAAAGGTTGGGGGAGGGAAGATGGAGGGGGTTAGGGCAGGGAGGGAAGAAGATCTCAGGTTATGGACAGAGGAAGAGAGGGGTCACGTGAGGAGAGACAGGATATGTCAGATTGAGACTGGGGGAGAGGCAGATCAAAGGCTGTATGGAAGAGATGAGTTTTTAACATGTTCTTAAATCTGGAGAATGATATTTCTGTCCAGAGGAAGATGGGCAAGGAGTTCCAGAGTGCATGTCCCAAGAAGAAAAAGGTGGAATTTTGAGTCAGTTCCAGATGAGCACGTGAGGCCAGAGAAAGTACTAAATGGTTGACGTGGATGGATCTGAGATGACAGTGCAGAGTATGAAATTGGAGGAGATTTGCAAGATACTGAGGTGTGCCAGTGTGAATGACTTTCTGAACTAGAGTGAGGATGTGGTATTTGATAGGGAGACAATGAAGGTGTATGAGAAGAGGGAGGACATGTTCCAAATGGGAAGAACGAGTGAGAATACGGGTGGATGTATTCTGGAGAAGCTGTAGACATTGATGTTGAGAGCGAGGAAGACCAGCAAGTACAATATTACAATAATCAATACTGGAAATGACTAAAGATAGTAGAAGTGTTGTGAGAGAGGATAAGGAAAGAAAAGGGCGGACTGCACAAATTTGTCATAGAGAGAAAAAAGTGATGAATGACAGATGATAAATGGTCATTGAAAGAGAGAAAGGAATCCAGGGTAACCCCGAGGTACCAAAGGGAAGAGACAAGCAGGACAGGGGAGTGTGTGATCACAAGGGTCAGCAGTGGACCAGATGGCAGCAGACATGGACAGGTTAAGATGATGATAATTCTCAAACAGCCAAGAGGAGACGCGGAGAAGACAGGAATTCATGGAGCTAGATCATCAGATAGTGAATTGGTATAGTGAAGAAGAATAATGTCCTCAGCATAGAGATACACAGAAATACCAGACTCATTTAATGAAAGCGAGGAAGGCCAGGAAGATGTTAAAAAGAAGGGGGGCCAGGACAGAACCCTGAGGAACACAAGTGAGAGGGGTGACAGGAGAAATAAAGGACCCGCAGAAGACAGAAAGAGCAGGCAGAGAGGAAAGACCAAAACCAGAGTAGGACAGTGTCTCTAAGGTCATTGTCATAGAGGAGGGTGGAATGGTCAACTAGATCAAAGGTTGAGGAAAGATCCAAGGAGACGGCAAGTGAGAGGTCACCCTAAAGATGGGAAACATGAAGCACGTTAAGAAAGGAGAGGAGAACCGTTTCGGTACTGTGACCAGGCCTGCATCCAGATTGACAGAGAGGGAGGGCATGAGTGGAGTCAAGATGAGTGGACAGTTGGGTAAAAACCGGTTTTTTTAGAATTTTTGAAAGGAAAGCTAAGTTAGAAATGGGGCGTGTGATAAGGAAGCTTATCAGAGCCCTGAGAGTACTGCCAATAGAAAGGAATTTACATTAATCAAGGGACCTGTTCTGGCAGGTCAGAGAAATAGAGCAGCCTGTTTCCCTAAAAGACAGCTTATTCCCAGCTGCAGTAACTTGCAGAAAGCCCTTAGTGGAGCTAAGGAGGAGAAGCATAAGCATAGTCTGAAAAACCCTTACGTCATGCCTAATCAATCAGTGGCCAGAGGAGAGTTTAAGCACCAACACCTGAGCACTGCAAGGGAGGAGTTGGAAGCTAAGGACTTTAAAGGCAGAACTGAATATTCAGAAGGCAGACCAGGGGAAGGACCGGCTCGGAGACCAGGGGAAGGACCAGCTCAGAGACCAGGGGAAGGACCGGCTCAGAGACTAGGGGAAGGACCAGCTCAAAGACAACAACCACAGCGACGAGAGAGAAGAAGAAGGTCCAGGAGGAAGAAGGCAAGAGGAACTCAGAGAAAGACGTGTTCCTATAGAGATTCCTGTGATTCTGGTAGGAACTCTAAAGCAGCACCCTGTAAGCAGACAGGGGCAGCTAAGGAGAAAAGGAACACGAAGTCTTATGGGAAGAGGTATGGAGCCGATGCCCTGAGGTCCAGTGATACAGACTGGAGGACAGGCCACAGAAGCACCTATGCTTACTGGCCAGGATACCAAAGGAGACAGCCCAAGGACAGTTGTGACTCAGGTATGAACTTTGATCCTTTAACTAACCTGGAGCAATGCAAACTGTTGGGAAACAGTGTCTCTCCCACTAGAGGCCAGTTATTGAAGCCCTCTATGCCAGCCATTGAGATTGAGCCTATGCAATTGGAGGAACAAGGTACAAGTCCTGATGGAGATGATTTTTGCATGGACTGTTCTTTGTGTAAGATTGATAGCCTAAAGAAATCCTCAAAGTAGGATTAAAACCATCAAAAGGAAATGTTCTAATTACTGGCTTCCCAGAAAGTTTTATATGGAAAGAAAGAGGCTTTTGGGGCGTGGAAATGAAAGCACGTGTGCAGAGGAGGAAACCAGCTATTGATTAAAGCTTGTTATCCACCCGATGATAGAGTAGAGCATTGCTCAAGCCGTGCACATGTTGTATAAAGAACTGCTTTGAATGTGAAAGAAGAACGCTGTTTGTAAAGAAGTTTTTCCTTTTGGGTTTATTCTCCAGCACTGCTGAGCAGTTGTCAGCAGTGACTGAAGGGAAGTGTTTTTTTCTGTTGCTTGAAAAGACTCTGCAAGCTATTTGCTTGGAGCTTTCAGTTGTGTTCTTTATTTTGATTACAAAACCCTGGAAAAGTTATCCTGAAGGTGTTACCAAGTATAATCTGTGTGTGGAATAATTTACCCCATAAATAAACTCTATTTTGCCTTATACTCGACTCAACTACTACATTCTTATTTACCTCAAAGGCAAACATTATACAACTGGACTACTATTACCACAATCCTTTGCAGCATAGATAGTCTGGATCTTTGCAAAAGGTGGTGTAGCTTTCATAACAAGCACCCCCTTTTACAGGCGCCAGTGTGTCGGGATGGCAGGGTTCAGGGTCGGTTTCTTAAGGATAGGGCATATAAGAGCATGTTTCCATGAAGAGGGAAAGATACCCGAGGATTGGCTAGAGTTGAACATGGAGAGAATATAGGGGAGGAGAGTGAGGGATGACTCTGTGAGCCAGTGGAAGGGAATAGGATCCAAGGGACAGGTAGTTTTTTGAGAGGAGGGAAGACTTTGGAGAATTATGCTGCGGTGATGGGATGAAAGGAAGACCAGACGTGGGAAAGATGAAGGGCAGGAGGGGGGAGGAGAGGAAGATAGTGTAGTGGGGTGGGGAAGGGATGGTGATAGAGGGAGGGACATATAGGAAAAGTAGAGCACAGGACGGAGACTTTCTTAGAGAAGAAGGCAGCTAAATGGATAGGGTCAGGAGTGGAAGAGCTAGAAACTGTTGACAATAACTGTGGTGCTCTCATTCTGAGAAGAATCATTTGGAACCTAAAAGCTTGCCCTATATGCCTCATGTTAGCTGCCATGCATAAAGAATTGGCTCTACTAAGGGAAGAACTAGCTGCAATGAAACACAGCTCTTCTAGGATACAAACCAAACTAAGTCCACCACCACTCCCACATGTTATTATGTTACTATGCTTATGCCAATTACGATTGGCACGATGAAGGTAGGTGCAGTGAAGGAAGAGACTGGGCTATAACTTGGATGGTGAACAGAAGAGCATAAGGATGAGACTGGGTGAAGTTGTGCCAATTGATCAAGGAAAAAGCTTGGGGAGGTGTGCAGGGACTGGGTTTGAATGTCAGTAGAAAGGGAGGTAAAGTCTGGAGGGAACAATGCATCTGCAGAAGCAAACAGCTAAAGAGTGATGGGAGTGACAGGATGCCTGAACTGGAGTGGAGCAAGGGCAGATGAGGATGCAGGTGTGGAGGATGGGAGAGGAAGGGAGAAAAGGATGCAGGAATGATCAGTCCAGGGAAGGGAAAGGGTGGAGGTGTCAAATGGAACATAGAGGGAAGCAATGGGAGTGAGAATGAGATCAAGCATGTGCCTAGCAGCGTGGATGGGGAAGTGGATGTGCTGATGAAGAGTGAGAAAAACCCTATCTCTAGGTCTAGTGGGAGAGTCGAGATGAATATTAAAGTCACCGAGGATCAACAGATGAGGGTAGGAAAGGGAGGTCTCAGAGAGAGTGAGCAGAAGAGAGTCCCAGGGATCGGAGTGAATGGAAGGAGGAACATAAAGAAGAAGGAAATAAAAAGGAAGGGAGGAGTCTAGTTGGAGTAGTAGAGATTTGGTATAATGAAGGGAAGGAGAGGGGATCTCATGGAAAGGTTTGAGCGGAGTGGTGGAGGACGGCCACCACATCGACCTGAGCAGGAGGTGCATATGACAGAGAAAATAGGTGGCAGGCAACGATTCAGGAGAGGGTCCTTGCCATCACCTAACCAGGTCTCGATGAGAAACATAGTGTCCAGTAAATGTTTGAGAAGGACATTGTGGACGAGTACAGATTTAGAGCATATGGACCTACAGTTGAATAATGCCAGGCTCAGGATGAGGTAGGAAGAAACAGAGGGAGGGGTGGGGCTTGTGGAGGAAGCAAGTACGTGCATACATGGCACCAAAAATGCTGGGTGCGCATGTGAGGTGAGCAGGAGGTGGCAGGGTGGATGGTTGGGGATGCCAATCCCATTGAACAGGAATAGATGACATCAGAAGGGTGTTGAAGACAGTTATGCAGTAAAAGAGGACTGAGATCAAATGAGGAGATGAACAGACAGACTTACGCAAGTGAGTGTGAGCATGTTGTGGAGCAGTGGTCCCAAGTGTGGGATAGCAGAGGCCTGAAGATGTCAGCAGCATGCGGTCCAAGCACACCCCCAAAGTTGTCCCACGGAGCTCGCCCATGGACTATGTTGTGCTCCTTGTGCATGCTCCTTCGATGTGCGCACATGGCATGTGCCTCCATGGTGTGGAACGCCACGTGCAGCCCTTTTATGTTGTCCATGGTATCTGGAAGAACGCAGCTGCGTGAAACATGGCTGCGTCACTTCCGGTGTTGGAGGAGATGGAGCAAGTATCCTGTAGTCTGCTGGAGGTACCTGGAGGGATACAGAAGAAGATAAGGCAATCAGCAAGTGGCAGCAGAGATGACCACAGACAGGTTGCGGCAAGTGCAGGTAGGTGCAGTGAGGCACAGAGTGGAAGTTGGATCTGGGGAAGAGCAAGGGCAGGCCATAAAATTATCCATGTTGCAGAGATATTTAGCTACTAAATGGATAATTTATACATTTAATTTAGACCTGCTAAAATGAATGGATAATGCCAGCAAAGATGACTAAACTATGCTTATATTCAATGCTGCTGCCTATACAGAAAGCAGCGCTGAATATATGGATTAAGTTAAATGCCACGTCCAGCATTTGACTTATTCTGGTCACTTTGCAGGCTGAAAATTGGTCCCCAAATGTGCATATCCCTTCAGTAATCCATAAAAAACAATAATAATAATAAAATAATAAATACCAAAATTCATTATTAAAAATCAGAACATTAAAGCAATCTTTTTCCATTGGAACTGTCACAGCCATTAAAGAAATATGAAAAGAATTTGTATTTGAAAATATACCAAGAGGTGCAACATATTCTTATTTTGCAAATGCAAACATCATTGACTACTATTTTGGCTTAGAAAACTGATCAACAGCGTTCATATCAGGATCATTCGATTAAACTCAACTAGATTTAACAGCCTCCAAATATAAACCAAGGAAACGTTGACATGCACCTAATTTTCATTTCCCCTTTCTCTCATGCATGACCCTTGAAAATGAGAAAACCAGTAAACCTCTTCAGGACTCTCTAGTACTAATTAAGAGGATCATTTTAACATGTGCTACATAAATGCAAAGCCCATGGGACTTTTATCTACAGTCTTTGCACCTGTTCATACGGTTGGAGAATTGCCCTTGGAAAAAGTATCTGTAGAGATTTACACCTGCTTTGGTGCACATACTTTATCCTTTTAAAAGAAGTGCAAAAAGTTGAAAATCCAAGCTATGTGTTATTTCCTACACCAGATCTAAACCCATCCCCTGATTCATCTAATTTTTACCTAATTAAAAGTATGCGCTCATCAAAACTGTTATAGACTTTGAAAAACGTTAAGTGCAGTGTTGATCCACTTGCATGCTTATAACTGAGTAAGAGTGGGATTATCTTTAGACAGCCAATTTACCTAGAAAAGGGGGGTAGTTACTAAAGTATGTTATGACAATAACATGTTATTTGACCTTAACCTGAGTAAAAGAGCAATAATGTCTGTTATTTTACCGTAATGCACAATTTACCACTGCATCGCATCTTGAATACTAATGAAATGCAAAGACTATCACGAGACTATTGCTAGAGATCCCAGGCAAGATTTTGAACCAGGTGCCAATGTGACAGGAACAAGACAGGATCGCTTCTGCCAACATACCCTAGACCAGCAGGGACATCTGAAGGTACGCTATAGTGGCCTTCCGAGATTGTGAGCGGCTCTTTTGTTCTGGATCTGGGAGGGGAGGATTGCAGGTCTTGGGGAATCCTTTATAGGGGCTTAGGGGGCACCAGCGTCTATGTGGTATTGTTGGGGGGGGGGGGCGCCCAGAGATTGGTGGTGCTGGGGGAAAGGGATCCTCAGACTACTGATCTTAAAGCAAACGTGTGGCCCATTTATGATATTGGCCTGGAGCATTGAGTTGCATTTAGCAACCTGAGGCTCCCAGTCAGGAAAATTAACACTAGCTTTGAGCTGACTTTTATTTTTCCCTTGGAATAAAACAGCTTGTGGTGATCACCACAAGCTGTGTTACTCCTTTAGCTAACTATGGTAGACAGTTTCCACAGGTTAGCCACTCCCACTACAAACACAGCTTCGTAATTGGCCCCCTAAATTGATACATACCTGGGGAAATGACCTTTGAACAAGGCCGACCTAACCATTATGCAAGACTAGGCGGTTGACTAGGGCAGCAGTTTCTGAGGAGAGGTAAAGAGCAGTAGCAGTCAAAGCAAAACAATAGATCTTGACAGCCATACAAACTGAAAGAGCCACAATCATATTTTTTTTATCTACAGGGAAAGCAGGCACACATATGCATATAGATCAAATTTTTATATGCTTTGATATCCAATTATGCATTTTTACAGGACTGTTGTGGGAGAGGTGATATTACAATGATCTCAGGGGACGGAGACTTAAGGATGAAGGTTTTCCTAGGATGCCCAATACCCTTACACTGGAACAGCCTTTGAAAATTGCCCCCACTCTCAAGCATTTTTTAACTAATGTCAGATCTCCCATCTTATTAGAGAAAGCCATATTTATCAAATTCTCATAAAACTCCATTATTCTTACATAATTTTTGAGGAAGAAAACATGTCAACCATAATAATCTGGAACCCACTACCAGCCCCATACCTAGCCTTGTGCGAGCGGTGCAGCCTCACAGGGCGCAAAGGTTTAAGGGGTGCATTTTAGCTGTCTTCCGTTGTCTGCCGCCACCATTTTTTCTTCTCTCAGCAGCGGCAGGCAATGGCAGGACTGCTAAAATGCACTCCTTAAACCTTCTCGCCAGCATGCTAAGCAGATCTTTCCCTCAATGCAAGAGCAAGAGCAGGGAGGGAAAGATCTGCTTAGCATGCCAGCGACTTGATAAGGGCGCTCCTTTTCTCTCCTGCCGCAGAGGGGGGGTGCACCCGGTGTGTAAGTCGCACAGGGTGCGATCTTCCCTCGGTACGGCCCTGCCCACTACTATCTCTTCTTACTAGTTACTGCACAGTACAATAACTTTGACTGCACATCGCACTGTAGTGAGAAATCAACCCACAGGCTCCCATTCACAAGCGTTTTAAATCACTCTTCCTTTCAAATCCTCAGAATTTTCTTCAGAGAGGAGAAAATTCATCCACCATCTGCTGGAGACAAAGAAATACTGAAGGGACCTCAGGTGGCTGATGTGAATAGTGGGAAGGAAGTGTTGTCATTGAAAGCTGAGTTTTTCGTTGGTTCTTTTTCTCCACCAATCTGCTGGTAGGGGAACACAACCCACTTGTTTGGTCTGTTCTAGCGGCATAGTATGGAAATTCCATTTTAAGGGGTGACGTTAGGGGCATATAGAGCTTCCATGGATGCAACTCCAGTTTTATGACCTGAATACGTTTGAGTGCCAACTTCTCAGTAGGTTGAAACAATTGTGAATATCCTTTAGGTTGTGTGCCCCCAAAAAATTCCAAATGAAAATAATGCCTATCATACACTCATTTCGGTGCCTTAAAAAATGGCAAAATTGTAATCTATTAACCAGACCCTTCCCCCCCCCCCAAAAAAAAAAACCCTCCAATGATCAGTGCATCTACAAACAATATGAAGTTCAAAAGCACTTACCAAACTTCTAACTCGGTTTAAAAACATTATCACTGAGGATTTCTCCAAATTCATTATATTTAAATATCTCCTTTTTGGAACTTTCAAGCCACATAGATCTTGAATATAAAAAAATTGACATGGAAAAAACAATTTCACTTCCCTGGGAAATCCAGCTGTATGTATTGCGGAAAATCATGGTGTAGGGAGTGCAGATTGGTACAGGTAACAGCAGGATCCAGTTTATGTGCTTAGTATTAGGTCCCAAAATATTCCCTAAAGAGAGGAGTATTTATTTTCTTGCAGAATTCACTGATTTCCTATGTTACCCGAGTGTCGTGCAGGAATGCATTCCATATACTGGAGGTGTAGAGCAACAAGGCTCTTTTTGATGCTGTCTGGGTGCTTGTCCTGAGAGAGGGAGGAACAGTGAGGGTAGATTGCATGTTTTGTCATCTAGGTCTATTGCTTGGCATCTTCTGTACTAGGGACTGCAAATAGCTAGATGAGAGTTAATTGTATATGTTAAACACAATCAGAAAGACCTTGTATTTAATGCAGACAGCAATGGGTAGCCACTGTAGGCCCTTGAGAAATGGAGTTATGCGCTAACCTTTTAAGCCTTTCCTCATAGGGATATCTTTCCATCCCCTTTACCATTTTGGTTGCTCTTCTCTTTACCTTTTCTATTTCTGCTATGTCCTTTGAAAGATATAGCAACCAGAATTGCACAAAATATTCAAGGTGCAGTTGTTCTTTCCTAGGTTCATAACTTTGCACTTGTCCACATTATATTTCAGCATTAGATGTCCAATCTTTCAGTTTATCAAGGTCTTCTTGCAATTTTTCACAATCCTTTTCTGTTTTAAGAAGTTTGAATAATTATGTGTTATGTGCAAATTCGATCATCTCATTCGTTCCCTTTTCCAGGTCATTTATGAATATGTTAAAAAGCAGCGGGCCCAGCATAGATCCCTGGGGTACTCCACTATTCACCTTTCTCCATTGAGAAAATTGGCCATTTAGCCCTACTCTCTGCTTTCGATCTGTTAACCAGTTCCTGATCCGCAATAGTACACTGCCTCCTATTCCCAAGGGTCTCTCATTTGTCAAAGGCTTTCTGAAAATCCAGATACTCTATATCATCCAGCTCACCTTTCTCTACCTGTTTATTCATACCTTCAAAAATATATAACAGTTTATTAAGACAAGACTTTCCTTGGCCAAATCAATGCTGGCTTTCTCTCATTCTTGAGGCATCTTTGATATATTTTTTATTTTTAGTATTTAGCTGACATCTTTCCAGTAGCAGTTCAAGGCAAGTTACATCCAGGTGCTGTAGGTATTTCCCTGTCTCCAAAGGGCTTAGAATCTCACTTTGTACCAGAGGCAGTGGAGGGTTAAGTGACTTCTCAAAGGTCACAAGGAACATCACTGGGATTCAAACCCTGGTTTTGTTGGTGACCAAACTGCTGCTTTAACCACTAAGATATCTCATTCAAACATTTTTTAAACATCTCCACAGGTATTATTTGCTCCACTTTAGGAAAATTCACTGGTCTCAGGTTTGTCTTCCTTATACTGTTCTCAAGATTTTTCAATCATTAACTAAACTCCAACAACATTTTCAACTCCAGACACCTTCTCTATATGCAACACTTGGAGACATGTTTACTAAAGGGCGTTAAAGAAGCCAGTATGCTGTTAACCCCTGTTATCGCATCCTTGCACTCTTAACACAGCAAAAAAGCTGCTTTAACGGGCGTTAAAGTCTCCAGCAGCATTAAGAGAATAGGCATTAATGGGGCGGAGAGTGGGCATTAACAGCATGTGCTCCCTTAACGCCTGTTGCGAAGTTGATCCCCTCTGTACATCCGGTCTAAGCTGGAAGTACAGAGGGGATCGTGATTCTGATACCTCGGGATATGTCTAGCCCAGCGGGATCACAATCGCGATCAGGCATGTTCATGCACAGCCTGGCTAACTCAGTCAGGGCTTTTAAATATAGATGCGGTGCAGGGCATCCTGTTGCCATGGCACCACGGCTCCATTTAAAAGCCGCGATGCCAGCCGCCTGTAAAAAGTGTTTATTCCCCACAGCCCGACCCTCGATCTGGCCTCCTAAGGCCAGGATTGGGCTGCGGGGAATGTCCCCTGGCTCCCCTTGCCCCATTCGTGCCCCGGGCAATTAAAAAAAACACATACAGGGAAGTTATTGCACCTCGGAGGTGGAATAACTTCCCCTCACATGTCGCCAGCCCTGGACATACAGGGCCTACATTAGAATCGGCCCTGTACGTCCAGGGCCGGTGACCGCCCACTGCCCACCCAGACTTCATCCCTGGGCCGCCCCTTCCCTGCTCCCATCTAACTTCCCTGCACAACCAGCAAGGAGGTTATTCGCGGGCAGGAGAAGGCACAAATAGCGGGGATGGACATCTCATTGGGACATCAATCCCCACTATTCATGTCTCAGTACGTGTCTCAATGTGTTTAAATGCCCTTTAACGATGGGAACCCTACTGCCATGTAAAACCTCATGGAAAGGGTGTATTTAGAGGGGAGAGAGCCTATTTAAATGTCTGAAATTTTATACACTGACAGGGGAGCCCCAGATAATGATAGTAGTACTTCATTAACAGCAACAGCATGGTGCCCAAGTTTGAAAGGGCACTGTTTTGATGGTGCAAATGGGGCAAAGGAGGTTGCATGTGGGTTATGCAGTGGGGGTTTTTGGTGCACAGAATATAAGATCATAAGATATGCCATACTGAGTTAGACCAAGGTCCATCAAGCCCAGTATCCTGTGTCCAACAGTGGCCAGTCTAGGTCACAAGTATCTAGCAGTTTCCCCAAAAGACACACAGGTTCCACAATGCCTGTATTAGGGCAAGCAGTGGCATTTCTGGGTACCCTTGAATAATGGTTTATGGACCTTTCCTCCAGGAACCTGTCCAAACCTTTTCTAAACCCAGCTACACAAACAGCTTTTACTATATCTTCCGGTAATGAATTCCAGAGTTTGATTACGTGTTGACTGAAAAAATATTTTCTCTTATCAGTCTTAAATAGGTTACACTGTAACTTTATTGCATGTCCCCTAGTCTCTCTACATTTTGATGGTGTAAACAATTGATCTACGTTTACCCGTTCCACTCCATTCATTAATTTATAGACCTCTATCATATCTCCTCTCTGCTGTCTCTTCTCCAAGTTGAAGAGCCCTAACTTTTTTAGCCTTTCCTCATAGAGGTATCCTTCCTTCTGCATTACCATCTGTCATGTCTGTCATGATCCCACAATGACAGTGGTGGCATACAGACATGCTGCTGTTGCGGAATGGTGATTTGCCACATGGGGTGGTCCAAGGATCGAGGCACCCTAGGCAGAGATTCCGGCTGGCCCTCCTGCTGCCGCTGAATCCAGTTGCAGAGGAAGAGGCTGATAGCACCAGTAGCTGTAGCTCGCCAGGTAGCTACAAAATGCAGGCACCCCGGGAACGACCACACCAGTGGCTATCATTCAATCCCCCCCCCCCCCCCGAGACGTATCGGTGGCAAGCATTGATGTGGTTCCTGCAGAGGCAGATGGTTGGGGGGTATATGGCCTTGTATGTGTGTCTCTGCCCCCCCCCCCCATCTGGACCTTTCACCCTAGATGCCCACTATACCTGCATGTTGGATGGGCTGGGACTGCACATCACCAGCACTGATTGTATGTGGGCATGTCAGCATGGTGTGGGGTGTTGGCGGCGTGGGCAGTGGCACCTGCCTGCAGTAGACCAAAGCCATGTCCTCTTCCTGTGTGCCATGAGCATTGCAACATGTGCCAAGGTCAGTCTGATGGGGAACTATCACCATATGGCAACACTGTGGCTCACCACACACAGTTCATGTGCATATGATCAGAAGGTCACAGATTCACATCCAGGCTGTGGGCCATGTATTGCATGTCCCTGTGCTAAACCTTAGCCTACTGTACATGTACAGCACCAGCATATGCAACCTCCAGACTCAGTCAGCAAGGGCACAAATACCCATCAGTCACAGACAGGCTCCATCATCCACAACTGGATGGAGAGGCAGGCTGATGGCACACTGAGCGTGTACTAACAATGTGCCTTAATGTCAGCACATGCTATTAGCACCTGCATGACGAGCTCATATTAATAATGCTTTAGCTGATATAGAGACCAAAGTGCCAACCATCTCCACTTTTGCACAGCTCAGCGATGTGAGTGTGAGTGAGTGTGTGTGTGTGTGTGTGTATGTCTCTCCATTGTTCTGTGGCTTTATGCACTTCACTGTGCCTCACATTGCCTAAGCTGTTCCCAATGTCTGTCTGCAAATATGCATGACAAAGAACAGAGGATTATGGGTATGGTCTGAAACAGAGCGGATTGGCCAGGATATGTCTACCTCAGTGGTCGGGTCAATGACTGAGACTTTGTAGTACCCATCTGCATGGCCTGGATGACCACAGCATGTTATGCTGAGAGGGCACTCTCTGACTGAGCAGTGACTATGGCATGACTATGTATCCACATAGTGCTATATTATGTCTGAATCCTGTGATGTGGATGCAATCTGTGGGGAGCCCAATGCTGGATGTCCATGCTATTTATCCCAAGCTAAGGTGTACATATACATTGTGTGCTAACCAGTAGACCAGCTGTAGTTAGTGTGGGTAGCAGGTGCCATCTGACTGTGCTTGCTGTGGTGGAATGTTAGCTTAGATGATTGTTCCTGCCCTACTTACTGTGGTCATGACAGGAGCAGCAGCTGCTAGATGCAAGCCTAGAAACTCCCATTGCTTTTGGCATCAGCTTTCTAACTCTGGGTACTGACTGGGTACTAACTGGGTACTGACTGGGTACTAACTCTGGGTACTCACAACAGCTGGACACAGGTCCCAGCTATGACTGATACCTATAACATACTGCAATTGTGCACAAACAAGATGATTAGCATAACACTCTACAGACAATACCTGCTATACAGCCAGCAGAGACTATAGCTAGCAGTGCAAGTTCTGGGGATCAGGTGTTAGGTGCCCATCCTCGCCATCAGGGTGACTGCTAACACTTCTGAGTAGCATGGTTTATAGCTGTTATGTGCTTGTAGCACACACTGTCAGTACATCTTACTGAGCTGATGTGATGGCTCAGTGCATTCTCCATTTGATGATCAGCTCCAGGCTGCTGTTCTTCATGTGCAGTGCCTCATGGGTATACCAGCACACACAACAGACAGTTTAGGCAGAGACCTACAGGTTATTTGAATCCAGACATTGCTGTGCAGAGAATTATGGAGGTGTAGCCTACTGGTTAGTACAATGTGCCAATCAGCAGGGGATAAGGGTTTGGTTCCCACTTGTTCATTTTGTGCCTGTGTGCTACTCAGGTAATTTCCCTGCCTGTAACTTTCCTGACTCTGCTGCGACTTGCAGAGACTCATCTTTCTACTTTTTTATACATTCTGGCCACACTTTGCGTCAGTAAACATTCTATTCCCCATCATGACCTTCTGAGAGCATGGCTTTATTGGATCTTTTGCAGCCCATTGCAGAAGGTCAGACATGTTCACCCTGCAGATGTCAGGCTCCTGCTTGGAGGTGTAACATTGATGATCATGGCAATGGTTTGGGGGCCAGGATACCACAGTTTGAGGCCCACTACCACTCCTTATGTGACATTTCAGAATGTTTTATTATCAAACATTTTGCTGGCACAACCTTCATGGACTGACAATACCTCAGTGTGATCTTGTGCAGATCACTATCTCCAGGAACAAGCAGAAATGTAGTCTTCACATATGGGTATTGTCGGTACCGACGGAGCCTGTGCGGGAACGCTCCCCAGCATCCATTAGGAAAGCTTTTGGGAGCATCCCACAGTGCCTGTGTGCTGCCTTTCCAACTGTCCCTCTCCAGTTCTTCATTTTCCGCGGAGCCGACAGGTCACATACCCTGTCACCGCAGAAATGTTTTGTCTTTAATCTTTGTTTTTGTGGTCGCATCTGCCTTCCTTCAATGCCATACCAGTACCGACCGGTACCGACAATATACCGGTAAAGAAAAAAAAATAGTTTCTGAGGTGTTTTATTTTAGAAACTTTTTTTCCTTGGTGCTAGGCGCCATTTTGGGCAGTAGGCCCAATTTTTTCCTTAAAAATGGAAAAACCTACTTCAGGTTTTAAGAAATGTTCTAAATGTGGCGGTACTATTTCCGTCACCGACACCCATGATTGGTGTCTCAAATGTTTAGGTCTTGACAACCCTATTTCAGAGTGCAACTCCTGTGGAATGATGTCAAAAAGGGGCCGGCAAAACCGAGTTGCTAAACTTAGCACCCTTTTTCCCTCAGACATGGCGTCTGTTGCATCGACGTCCTCCAGGGCCTCATCTTCCTCCCATGGATCTCAGGTAACTAAACATAAATCTAGCTGGGTCTCAAAGGGTAGATCTCCTTTTAAGTATCGAGATGCCCCTGGCGTTGCCCTTGAGGAATTTTCACCGGTAAAACTGCCCCGGCGGGAGGCTTCGGCTTCCAAAGCACTAACGGGGCTTCAGGATGTTCTCGAGGCCTCAACCTCAGCAGAACTACTGGCGCCATGCTCTGGGGTTCCGGCCGCTTCAGTACCGACACCCAAGCATCGGCAGCATCGATAGACCAGAGATTCCTTGCTATCGAACGCAGTCTAGCGGCTCTTCTCACGGCTTCAGTACCGTTGAAACCGCTTCAGACACCTCAACCGATACCGGTACCGACACCGGTACTGATTGCATTAGCATCGGTGGGTATGCCACCCATACCGAGTCATGCGAATGTCTCCGGCATCGACAGATCAGTACCGTAACAACCTGATACCGACTTCGATCGATACCGGTACCATGCTTTGCACGATCACCTGGGATCGGAGGTATTTTGAATCCTCTGAGTCTGAAGACTCCAAAGACTCTGTCGATACAAGAGTACTTCTCCCCAATGATTCCTCTTCTCCTCAGCACAGAATGTCTCCGCCAGAGGATATGTCCTTTCAGGACTTTATCCGTGATGTGGCCCGAGGCTTTTCCATGACAGTAGCTCCTGAAAAAGAGCCTAGGGCAAAGAAATTGGAAATTCTCCAATACCCTAAGGCTCCCAAAGAGGCAGCTACTCTGCCTATTCATGAGATTTTACATGATCTTATGCTAAGGATGTGGGAAACACCTTTAACCACATCTTCTCATTCTCAAAGACTCGATACCATGTATCGAGTTCCACCTTGTCCTGGCTTTCAAAAACTCAATTACCACACCATTCAATGGTGGTGGAATCAGCCATGAGAAGGATGAACAGTGCAAAGAGACATGCATCCAATCTTCCAGTTCATGAATGTAGGACTCTCGATGCCTTTGGGTGTCGATGCTTCCAAGCTTCCATGCTTTCAGCTAGGATCAGTTCCTATATCTTGTATATGGGAATGTTCCTTAAAGAGGTCACAGGAGACTTGGAGCTTATGAGCCCCCTCCTTCCTGATGACAAAAGGCAAGACTATCTTACTATAGTCAAACATGCTCAGGATGCTTCCAAGTTTGTAAATCGTGCAGCCTTTGACTGTTTTGAGTGCATAAGCAGAACCTCTGCTATTGCCATTGCCCAGTTATGTCAAGAAGTCACTTTGCTTCTTGCCCAAGGGGCAATAGAAGAGGTACCCATTCCCCAACAGGATACAGGGTTCTACTCCCCCTATTTCCTTATTCCAAAGAAAACAGGGGGATACAGACCCATTTTAGACCTCAGAGAATTGAACAAATATTTGTTCTGAGAGAAGTTCAAAATGGTCTCTCTAGGAAATCTGCTGCCATACCTTCAAAGTCAGGATTGGCTTTGTTCTCTAGATGTCAAGGATGCGTATACTCATATTCTCATCCATCCAAATCACAGGAGATTCCTCTGATTCCTGTTTCAAGGAAAGCACTACCAATACAAGGTTCTTCCCTTTGGCCTGGCTTCTGCGCCAAGAGTGTTCACAAAATGCATGGCTGTGGTAGCAGCATTTCTCCACACTCTGGGAATATTTGTCTTCCCTTACTTAGACGACTGGCTCATTCGAGCCCCTACAGTGCCAGAAGCCAGCTCTGCTCTGTTTCACACAATGTGAATCCATCAGTATTTGGGACTGGTCAGAAACCTCCCAAAATCCAATCTTGCTTCCACTCAGTCCCTAGAGTTCATAGGAGCTCATCTGGATACCAGACAGACAAGGGCTTTCCTTCCGCAGCCCCGCTGTCTTTGCATAGTACAACCAGCTTCCCAAGCAGTGCTCAAACCTTGTCTCACTGCTCGGGAAATGCTACAATTACTAGGCCACATGGCATCCACCATGCATGTGGTTCCTTAAGCTCGCCTCCATATGTGAGCAGCCCAGTGGACTTTATCCACTCAGTGAACACAGGCCTCAGGCTGCCTGTCAGACAAAATAACAAACTCAAATCGTCTTATTTCGTCCCTCCAATGGTGGCAATCACCCAGAAACCTTCTGGTGGGGTCTCCTTTCCAGCAACCCCTATCCCAAGCCACCCTAACAACAGATGCATCACAGGTGGGATGGGGAGCCCACCTGCACAATCTCTCTACCCAGGGTACCTGGACTCCACAGGAGGCCTGTCTTCACATCAACCTCCTGGAGCTAAGAGCAATCTGTTTTGCTCTTCGAGTATTTCACGCCCAGCTCAGCTACAAGACAGTCCTAGTTCAAATGGACAATCAGGTAGCTATGTTCTATGTGAACAAGCAGGGCAGAACAGGCTCTCTGTCGCTATGCAATGAAGCTTTGTGACTATGGGCCCTCACCAGAGAGCATCAGATTCATCTCCTTGCAGTGTATCTTCCAGGCATCCAAAACTCTTGGGCAGACAAACTCAGTTGAGTTTGGCTTCCACACGAATGGTCTCTCCATGCAGACCAAGTTGCCCAAATATTTCAGATTTGGGGAACCCCGGACATAGACCTCTTTGCAAGTCTGCTGAATGCCAAACTTTCCTGGCTCTGTTCCAGAATTCCGGCTCGATGTTGTCAGGCAAAGGACGACTTCCTCCTCCACTGGGGTCAGGACTTCCTATATGCCTTCCCACCCATTCCCCTCATCCTCAAAACCTTATTCAAGCTTCAGAGAGACAGAAGTCATATGATTTATTTATTTATTTATTTATTTATTTCAACAGATTTGTATGCCACCTTTTCCTTCAATCAAGGTGGTCACGTCACAACACAATAGGAAGGTTACATTTAACATTAGGGTACGTGTAAACATTTAGACAGTACAGTTATGTGACAGTATTTAGACAGTACAGTTGAGGTAACATATAACATAAAGGTATTTACTAACGTGGTGTGATGAATTTGTTCGTGTGAATGGGATGGGTGTGTGATTAGTTGGCGGTGATGTTAGTATTGCTGTTTGGGTAAGGGATGTTGCTTGAATGCTCATAGATTTCTATAAATAACCATGTTTTGAGGTCTTTGCGGAAGTCTGTGAGGTCTTCTAAAGCTCTCAGGCTCATTGGTAGGGAGTTCCATATTGAGGATGCCAGTAGTGATGGTGCTCTTTTTGAGGTTGTTTGTTTGTTTTTGTGATAGCCTGCAGGGGTGCTGATCATGTTGTTATTATTAGTTCTTCTTGGTCTATTGCTGATGTCTCTTGTTATAATGCTTTGGAGTACGTCCGCTGAGAGATGGTGAATGACTTTGAAGATTATCATGATTGTTTTGTATTTAGCTCTTGCCACCATTGGGAGCCAGTGTAGTTGTTGTAGGACGGGAGTGATGTGCTCGGTCCTTGGGGTGTCTGTAATGATGCATGCTGTAGTGTTTTGTACCATCTGTAGTGGGTGTAGTGTCTGGTGAGGAAGGCCTTGATATAGTGAGTTTCCATAATCAAGCAGCGGTGTGATGAGTGCTTGACATACTGTGCGGAAGTGGTCTTGACTCCACGTTGGCCACGGCAAACGTGGTACCTTCTGCTCCTACATCTCTCTCAAGCTCCACCTCTGGAGTTCGGATCCACTCCAGATCTTCTCTCCCAAGAGGACGGGATGCTCTGGCATCCAAATCCCCAGTCTCTGCATCTCAGGGCCTGGTTGCTGAAAGCCTAGAACTTCAGGATCTTAACCTTTCCCAACAGGTAAAGGATATCCTTCATGCTTCCAGGAAACCCTCCACAAGATGCTCGAATGCCTTTAAGTGGAAAAGGTTTATCATATGGTGCTCGCAGAAGGGTCTTAACCCTCTTGCGATACCTCTGGAATCGATACTGGAGTATCTCCTTCATTTGTCAAATGCTGGTCTCAAGACAAATTCAGTAAGAGTCCATCTTAGTGCTATTGCAGCTTCTTACAAGCCTCTAAGTCAGTGGTTCTCAATCTTTTTTGTACCGTGACCCCTTTTACCATTGGTCAACTTGTGGTGACCCCCCAATGATAAAATAAAATGCATCTCTCTTCCTTTACCGTTAACGCATTGTTGCTGTAATCATATGTTGAATTATTAATATATTATAGGCCTTTGCAATATGTTTTTATTTATAAAATGTACTTATTTAAACCACAATAATTAATCACAATAACAAGTAACAATATTTGATTTCAAAATTATTATGATTTTGTAGTCAAATCACTAATATGAAATAAAATTATTTTTCTACCTTTGTTGTCTGACCAATTTATTCTCTGATCATGCTGGTCCTGATCTGAGGCTTCTGCTTTCCTGTCTTCTCTTAACTCTCTTTCTGTGGTCTATGGTCCATCTGCCATTTCTTATCTCTTCTTTCGTTTTCTTCACTTCTTTCCATCAGCCTATTTCAAGTCCCAATAACCCCTCCCCAGTATCAGCCCCTTTCCAGTCCTCACTCCCAGTACCTTCCAATGTCAACTTGCATTCCCATGACTGCCACTGGTGTCCATTACCTTCCAGTCCCCCTCCTTCCCCACTGACCAGTCCCTTCTAGTACAAATACCATGGCAGCCCCTCTCAGATCCACTCCCTTCCAGTTCCATTCTCCCATCCCCTCGTATCAGCCCATTTGTAGCCTTAGCCCCCAGTTTTCTTCCAGGGCCAGCAGCTTTATCCTCCCCTCCACACAATCAGCCCATTCCCAGTCAAAGCCCCCCAATCCCTGTTTATCATCAGACATTACCAATTGATGTTAAGATGTACCCCAATGTGACTGCACTGCTACAGCAGTATACTAACAGGCAGTTCCATGCATACAGCTGTAACCTGGGAACATTTATACAGATAATTGATTATTATTTCATACATGTATTTTTATATTTGTTTTTATTAAATATTTTTATTTATTTTATTTATTTATTTGAAATGTTTTTCTATACCGCCCCTTCCGAAGATCAGTGGCAGTTTACAATAAACAAATGAGTTATATAGAACAGTGTGAGAAGTGTTGAAACACGTAGCTATTTACATAATAACTATACATATTTACATAGGTCAAAATTAGGTATTATACATTTGTTATGAATATGTCATCAGGAGGGCAGAGAGGAATGGGATTATGAAGTATGGTGAGTACGGTTGGGGGTTGTATCTAAACCGTTGTTACAGTCAGGGCTACTGTAGTGTTCAATGAAGAGATGTGGTTTTAGTTCCCTTCTGAAGGTTTGTAGATCCTTAACTGATTGCAGTGAGTTTGGAAGAGTATTGTTTGTTTATGATTTGTTTTATTTCCGCTCATTTATTTATGTTTATGAGTTTCACACTAGACATCCCTGAGGAAATCATTCTTGATGAAACACGATCATGTAGGGTGGATTGGTAATTTTTTGGAAGAAAGAGATTCCACCTTCTTGCATCTACGATTGTATGGTGTCATAGTCTTACTTCACCTCACTCCTGGATTTCTGCTCATATATTTGCAAGTGTGTGTGCTCTTTTGGACCAGATACTCAGGCTGTCCAATGTGTAAACATTTAAACACCACACACAAAATGTTAAACTTTGCTAGCTGCAGGACTGACTACCAATCCAACTTCTTTAATAAAGGAGTTACATGTTTATCCTTTTTCTTTGCATAAATCATCCTAGCCACAGAATTCTACACCTATTGAATCCTCTGTAACTGATATTCTGGTAAATCCTGCTACACTGTGACACAGTAGTCAATGTGGGACATAATTGTGGCATGAGTAAATGACATGTCATAAGATCTCTCTTACCAACATAAGCTCGTAATCTTCTAAAATGATGTAATATACTAAAGCCCCCTTCACTGCCATAATCTGGGTGTATAGACTTCACTGAATATGAGTGAATGCCATTTTAAAATATATATTTCATCTCAAGGGTTATAGTTACAAATTTTCACTGAACTTCACCTTAGAAGTAATTTGATATCCAGATCTTTTCCATTCATGTGCAGGGAAAATGTACTACAATTAAAATACTTTTAAATATACATTTTTTGCTTGATAAAATCCTTCTTGAATCATAAGTAATTTTAGCTCACAAAAAATGTGCACTAAGTAAGATCACCGGGCCATATACGTCTCTAGTGAGACCCTCTTTGATTAAGTCTGTTCAGTCCTGAAATCACATCTAGAAGGGGATATTGAAGAGTTGGAAAAAAATTCATAGTAGAGCTGTGTTAGCAAGAATGAAGAGAAAGGGACAATATTATTCAGTCATTCAAATAGTTTAGAGGCTTTAGTTAAGTAACAAAAAGTAGCATTTTCCATTGAATCCAAAGCTCAGGGACATGAGGGGAAAGCCAACATCATCTGGGGTCTGTGACACTGCAACTGAAATGAAATCGGATAGCTTCATCTTTGCTGTGTTTGCAAAGTGAAATATAAAAAAAACACTGCACATAAAATAACATTAAATTTGATGGATATCAAGAGGATAATTTTATAAGCTCCCATGCAGGCAACGTGCATTAGCTCATGTGTATTTTGGACCTATTTTATAAAGTGAAGCATGTGCGTACTTTACTTTATGAAATAAGGATGTACTGGCACACCTGAACCTAGTCGCAGCAGTTACGCCTGCCCTTGCACATAACTGTCCATGTGCGCTATATGGAATCAGCCCCTAAGGAGGTAATTTTACAAGGAACCACATAAAAACACACCATTCATGCATGTGAATGGGCACTTACGCAAGTAATTTAGCCAGTAGCTATTCTGTAAATATACGCATAAGACTAATTGTGTGTACTGTCACTGTGGGCGTGCACATAGGTGGAGCTTGGCTGGAGCACAAATTTACCTGCATAAGTTATAAAATACTATAACCAGGACTGGCGCTAGCATTAGGAAAACTAGACAGTTGCCTAGAGCGCTAATCTTCTAGGGGAATCCATTGTTGCCGCTTTCGCTTGTCTCAGGACAGGTAGTAGTGGAAATGACCGCAAACAGCCCTATGGCATTTACCTTTAAACTTCGGCGCCATGGGCTGTTTGATTCCACCCCTCAATCTCCTGAAGGTAAGCACTGTGGGGCTGTTTGCAGCCATTACCGCCGCTGCATATCCCAGGGAGGAATGACAACGGTGGCAAAGGGTGCCAGAGTGACGGGCACAAGCGATGAGGTTCACTTAGGATGTCTCATCTCCTTGCACTGGCCCTGCCTATAGCTTATGTGCATTCTTTAGAAATCTGGGCACAGACACTTACCCCAACCCTAGGGCTGGTTTAAGTGCCCATGCCTAGATTAACATGCATTTTTAGATACTTACACTCTATTTTATATAGAAAAGTAGGCGCCAGCTTTTCTTTATAAACCAGGCTCAAGATAGATGCACTGTGGATGCCTAAATTTACATGCCTGGTTGTACCCTCTAAAGTTCTTATCTGCCTTTCTTGTCTCTATTTCTGCTTTCTGTTTCCTCAGCCGGTAACCTTGGAGTCCTCTTCGACTCCTCCCTCTCGTTCTCCACACATATCCAACAGATAGCAAAAGCCTGTCGTTTTGTTCACTATAACATTAACAAAATTTGCCCTTCCCTTTCTAAACACACTACTAAAACACTTATCTACTCTTAATCACCTTTTGTTTATTGCAACCTCCTCCTTGCTGGTCTCCCTCTGAGTCATCTTTCTCCCCTTCAGTCTGTTCAAAACTCTGCTGCCCGACTAATCTTTCACCAGTCCCATTATACTCATATAACCCCTCTTCTTAAATCACTTCATTGGCTTCCCTTCCGTTTCTGTATTCAATACAAACTTCTTCTTCTGACCTATAAATGCATTCATTCTGTTGCTCCTTACTACCTTTCCTCCCTCCTTTCTCCCTTCACCCCTCCTCATGAACTCCGCTCTCCCTCTGGCTCTCTTATTACTACTACTACTACTACTGAACATTTCTATAGCGCTACAAGGCGTACGCAGCACTGCACAGACACATGTAAAAGATAGTCCCTGTTCATTGGAGCTTACAATTTCTTCTCTCTACGCCCTTCTCTTCCACTGCCAACTCCAGACTTTGATCCTTTCACCTTGCTGCTCCTCATGCCTGGAACAAACTACCTGAATCTGTACATCAGGCTTCATCTCTGGCCCTTTTCAAATTCATGCTAAAAGCTCACCTCTTTCAGGCCACTTTTGAATCTTAATCCTTTGTTCTCCTTCTGCCTCCTTACCCTTCCCTGTCATACCCTTGTTCCCATCTATTGTACTGTCTGTCTTGATTAGAATGTTAGCTCTGATGAGCAGGGACCGTCTTATTATATGTGTCTGTGCAGTGCTGTGTATGTCTTGTGGTGCTATATAAATGATTAATAATAGTTGTAGTAGTAGTAGTATTTCTATGGTTCTGTGTGCAGCTGAGGAGAAGAGCTATGTTTTTTTAGTCTTGGCTTTGCATAGTCTCTGTGTTAAATGATGCCAAACTACTGGCCTTTGTAAACCGCTATAATGCTTACGCCATTAGCATTACGTAAATGCTGCAAATAAATAGTTGTGACCATCTGGAATAGGCAGTAAGCAAATGCCAAAATAATGACAAAATGTAAGCATGCTTATAGAGGCCTTGAAGTGAAAGAAGGGAGAAGAGCACAGATCAAGAAAGACCTTTGACAGCACAGTGGCTGGGCACAGATAAGCACATTAGAAACATAGAAGCATAGAAATATGACGACAGAAAAAGACTACATGGACTATGTAGTCTGTCCTTCCATATCAACAACTTCAACAGTCCCCTTTTTACCTTTAGAGATCCTCTGTGTTTGTCCCATGCTTTTTTGAATTCAGTTACTGTCCTCATCTCTATCACCTCCACTGGGAGACTATTCCACAGATACACCACTCTTTCCGTAAAGAAATATTTCTGCATATCACTCCTGAATCTATCTCCCTTCACCCTCATCCCATGTCCCCTCATAGCAGAACTTAATTTCAATTGAAAGAGGCTCTCTCCCTGAACATTTATGCCACGGGGGTATTTATTTATTTAGACAGTTTTTGCATACAGCCTTATCCTTCAATCAAAGCGGTCACAACACAGTTGGGGGATACATTTAACACGTGGGGATATGAGACACATACACTAATACTTACAGGGAACATGGGCTATGGAGGGTTAAGTGGCTTGCCCAAGACCACAAGGAGCATCTGTGGGACTAGAAACCCCAGTCCTTCCAGCCCAAGGTTGCTGTCCTTTAGTGGGATTTGAACCCCTGACCTTCCAGCCTGAAGTACCTTGCCCCAATCACTAGGCTACTCCTCCCTTTGAAATTTAAACATCTCAATCATATCACCTCTATCCCGCCTTTCCTCTAAGGTGTACATATTACGATCCTTAAGTCTCTCTTCATATGCTTTATAATCAAGACCACTAACCATTTTAGTAGCAACCCTCTGCACCGATTCCATCCTGTTCACATCCTTTTGAAGGTGCGGTCTTCAGAATTGCACACTATACTCCAAATGAGGTCACACCAAAGACTTATACAGAGGCACTATCACCTCCTTTTTTCTGCTAGCCATTCCTCTCCGTATGCACCCAAGCATCCTTCTAGCTTTTGCAATTGCCTTTTCTACCTGTTTAGCTACTTTAAGATCATCAGACACCACCATGCCTAGGTCTCGCTCTTCTTTAGTGGACAAAAGTACTTCACCCCCTATACTATATTGCTCCCTTGGATTGCTGCAGCCCAAATGCATGACCTTACATTTTTTAATATTAAATCCCAGCTGCCAAATTTTAGACCATTCTTCAAGCTTATCTAGATCCTTCCTCATGTTATCTACACCTTCCTGGGTGTCTGCTCTATTGCAGATTTTGGTATCATCCACAAAGAGGCAAAACTTACCCAACAGCCCTTCTGCTATATCACTAACAAAGATGTTAATAAGAATTGGACCAAGGACAGTTCCCTGGGGCACACCACTGGTAACATCCTTCTCCTCAGAGTGAGCTCCATTTACCTGTACTCTTTGTTGCCTCACACTCAACCAATTTCTAACCCAAGCAGTAACTTTAGGGCCCATCCCTAGGGTGCTCAGTTTGTTTATAAGTCACCTGTGAGCAACAGTGTCAAAGGCTTTACTGAAATCTAAATACACCACATCTAGGGCTCTCCCTCGGTCCAACTCCCTGGTCACCCAGTCAAAGAAATCAATCAGATTTGTCTGACAAGACCTGCCTCTGGTGAATCCATGCTGCCTCGGATCCTGTAATCCGCTAGACTCCAGAAACCTCACTATTTTCTCTTTCAGAAGCGTTTCCAATAATTTACTCACCACCAAAGTTAAACTAACCGGCCTGTGGTTTTCAACCACATCCTTACTTCCGCTTTTGTGTAAGGGCACCACATGAGCCTCTCTCCAGTCCTTTGGTACCACTCCCGACTCCAATGATTGAGTGACAGGTCATGTGATGTGTTTTTGCTGTTATCTCCTACCTTTATTTGTTTCTAAAATAAAAACAATATTTAAAATAAAACCTCTATCCTCAGTATAAATGAACTGCAGATACAAAAGCTGATCTCTGCTTGATGAAGATTGCAGAGACTATTATAATGGATATGTCAAATCATGAAAAGAAACTCCAACAATGACCAACATTCTTGTGAAGCTGCAAGGAGTCCTTCACCCTTCATCTTGCTGGTAGCGTGAGATGCCTGCTCCTATTGCAGAACCTCCCTCATTGGCAGCAGGGCAAGCTGAGGACTAGCATGCAGCTTCATGGGAAAATTAATCAGGGCTAAAGGATTTTACTTTCCAGAGCAACACATGAACTGGCCCACAGACCATGCACAGGTCTGGCTGTACCACTAAGGGCCCGATCCAGGAAGGTGTATAGCAGGGTGGACATCCCAATGGAACGTCCGGCCCTGCTATCTGCCCCCAACTTATTCCACTTCCTGGCCCCGCTGCACGTATAGAACCACTGTGCATGCTGCGAGGGACATGGGTGGCACAGGGCAGAGAGTGGGTGGGACCCACTCTTCCCTCTAAGCTGTGCGCGCATGCGCGCGCACACACCTCGCCGAGCGAGCGCACATACTTTACAGCAGAGCGCACAAAAATTACAGCTCTGATTCTGATAGAAAACAACACAGACGTCTTAAAATTTAAAAGTTTTATGATTGTAATTACTAGAAATTTCCCTCTTCATTTAGTAATCGTCTATTTTCATTTAATTTGATTAAAATCAATGTGGTGTACATACTGTATTCTGACATGTAGTCAAATTTTAAAGTATATAACTCCGAGTGTCATTATGTGGTGCACAAAAATTTAACCTTCCTTCAAAAGCTGCACACAGCTGATATTTTATGCGCACACAGCCTACAGAAAATTAGAGGGAACATTGACCATTCCCCAGATGTACATAGCTGATTCTGGTGAGGGTCCTGTACATCTGGGGATCACTGGGGGGGGATGCCCTGTGTATTCCACCTCTGAGGTGGACTAAGTGTGGGGTGCCCCTCTGATCCTGCCTGGCAGTCCCCCCCCCCCCCCCGAGCAAAAGACAGCACAAGGTGGGTACCCGCCGCCTGATCTGGTGTCCGGCTGCTTTTGCCAAGGGCCGGGTGGTGGGATTACAGGGGTCAGAACTCTGGCGGGCAGATCGGCCAGTGGGGAAGATGTTCCTGTGGTGATGCAGGGGCATATCGGGCCATCTCAGGGCCCAATACTGAACCCACAGGAACATCTGGCTCCTGCAGTGCAGAATTGGGTTCTAACAGGCCCGTCCTGCCTGTGGGCACCCAGATGGCTCAGACATGCCCCTTTGGTGTTCAGGCTCCATCTTAGCTAAGCATCCAACTGGGGTAACAGAATAGGAGAGCGTGGTAGCACGGTGTGGTGTGAGCAGGACTGCAAAGACAGCAGCACTGAAGTTGAAATGCTACTGTTAGTGCAGTGACAGGCCTTGAACACATACATATGCTCATGGTCTGCTGTGTTCTGCTTCCTTTGACAAGAAGTTCATGGCAGGACACAGAAGGCATTGAGTAGGTGCATGCGTTCAATCCCTGCCACCACACCAGCAATGACTTTTAAAAGTACACAGTTGGACAGCATGGGCTGAGATATGGGGGGCTGTGGTAGCAGAAGAGAGGAAGCAGACTGCAGAATGGTAGAAGAAAGGTGCTGGACATTGGAGAGAAGGAAGAGAGGGAGATGCTGGATACTGGGATGAAGGAGAAATGGGAGATGCTGGACTGGATGGGAAGGGAAGGAGGGATGCTGGACACAGGGGGAGGAGGAAAGAATAGAAAATGTTGGAGAGGAGGAGAAGGGAAGTACAGATGCTGGATATGGTGAGTAGGAGGGTAGGGAAGGGAATCGTAAGTCAGCCCTACTACAGCAGTGCATTACAGCTGCTGACTTGGAGGAAGAGTGTGCATATGTGATGTGTTATCTGTGACTGAGTCCTGAGGTAAAGCTTGTTCTGCATGTGCACATACGAGATAAGATCACACTAGGGGCAACTGCTGTCGCTATTGCCGCCTGTCCATCTCCACAGAGGAAGAGACAGTTGCAGTCACAAAGAAATGAGAAGACATTTGCTACCCCTCCCCCTCTCCCCCTCCCCATGGCGATGCCATTGTCTGTTGCATTAAATTTATATAGCATTGATGACTCATTTTGCTTAGTCGGCTAAACTTATCCTTGATATTTTGTTGATCTATGTTATTAGATGAACGTCTCAAAAAAACAAATCACATAAGTTTATCATTTTAACTTTCATTTTCTAAGTATCGGTTCAATTTTATGTTGTGCTATTTTACAAATATTATACACCACTTTGCAATAGCCATAAACCATAAGGTGAGAAACCAAAAGAGATGCTGGACCATGAGGGTGGGATATGGCCTTGAGTTGCCTGGGGGCATCAGATACTCGTGGACTGGCTCGGACCAAGCATATGCATTGATCCAAAATTAACCACCTTCCTCCTCCCTGATCAGGGAGTTCAAAAGTCTTCTTTTGCTCCAGGAAATAGGCCAAAAAGCCATTCGTACAAATTGTTCTGTTTATGGCAGCTGCAAATTGCCACTACCTGACTTTTTACCTCTACAATTAGTAATTACACATATAACCTGTTAAATTATAGTCTTTACTCGACTTTTGTTCAATTGAGTTTGAAACGAATGCCATTTGCCTTGCTAATGCAAAGTTACATGAGGACTGTCGCATAAGCAGTACAAATTGACACTTTTTCCCAAAGGAATTGACAAATTGACAACTCATCTGTATATGTGTAATTAGCCACAGAGGAAAAGCACCTTAGTAAAAGGAGGTGTAATGCAGGTGCATCCAGAAAGTGGTAATTTCCTGAGTGAAAGGAGAGAAGAGCAAAGTGCTTGTTAATGCGTCCTTTATATCAACCCGTCTGCTTTTGAGATTTTCTGTAAGAAGAAGGAAGACTTGCTTCAAATTATTTTATTTATCTAAAAATGTATATATACCATCTTTATCACACAAAATTATTGAAAACGGATTACAATAAAAATAGACAGCGAGCAGAATGGAAACAGAGCTAAAATATATAAATGTACCTAGCAGAAAAGAAAGAAAGACAAAAAAAGACAACCTATTCTACCATAACAGCTGGCAGCTCTATACTTCATATAGCTGTCCCATTGGTGATAAAAACAATATTAACCACCCTTAGGAAGCAACAAGGTTTTCAACCCCTTTCTAAAATGCAATAAATCGGCTTCCTCTCTTAGACACATTGGTAAGGCATTCCATTGTACAGGACCAGCCACACTAAGGCCTTCACCCTCCATGTTCCTTTCTGGAAATGTGCTACTCCCTATATTGCTAACAAGTTCCCCTGCGAGGCCTAACCAACTTTAATGCTTTAAAACCATTGCTAAAAGTTTAAACTGACATCTTTGTTTAATAGGAAACCAGTGCAGTTTTTCCAACAATGGATGTGCACTTTCATTTCTTTCCCCCCCTGGCTAAAATAGCGCTAATGAATAACCTGCATGACCTGTAGTCTTCTTAACCATTTCTTTATTTAGCACATTTTTTTATACCACATACTCTACAAGCCGCAGCGGTTTACAATGAACGTAAAAGGCAGAAAGGGAAATTACAATTAAGTTGATAAGTGAAAGATATTTCAGTAACTCAAAGTAAGAACTCGCACAAAATTTGATAGAAGGTCCATTTAAACAATAGATCAGAAGGTGCTCTTAAGAATAGTATAGTAGTAGTCCTACAATATTCTTCATCTGAGGGGATCTTAACTTGGAAGTTCCGGGAGCATACATAGGGTGTGATTAATTTGGTCAGATTAATTGTATAATAATCTATTGTTATAGTGCCATGTGGGTATGGTGAATTCTTAACGGTATAGATTTATGATTATGCAGCTGAGTTGGTGCCATAGTGCTGTAGAAATAAGTGTGTTTTTATTTTCCGGCAGAAATCCATGGTGTCTTTTATTGACCATACATCATTGGGAAATGAGTTCCAAATTTGTGGCTGCGAAAGGTATACTTGAGATTGGTCTGTAGGAGGCTGGTAGACCTATACATAACACTTTAGACCTATATATAGCACATTACAATAATCCAGTATGCTCAGTAATACGATTGCACAATCGCTCTTAGGTCTAATTTCCCCAAATAGGTTTTAATTGATAGATTACTCGTGGCTTAAAAAAAAATGAGTAAGTTACTAAGGCCACCTGCTTTGCTCCAATCCCCTCACTTTCTGTGATTACCTCCAACGAGCATAGTTCTGTCACCCAAAATAGAGGGGTATTGTCGACAATCAGAAGAGCACCTAACATACAGTACCTATGTAACATACTTACCTACAGTGGTTAAGTAATATACTTAGTCCAAGACCCAAACAAACTGTTTTAATGCCATTCGTTTTTAATCCATTATTGGCAAGCCAAATTCCATCTTCATATAAACAAGCATTCAGCTTTGCCACAGAGGCAGATCTGTCATCTTCCATTGTATTACGAAAGCTATTGTCCCCATTACAGCTTCTACCTCAGTCTAGACAGACAGTCCAATGCCACTTGAAGGAGTGGTTCCATGTGCAGGATGCCTGCAGGCTGAAGCCTTCACAAAACAATTGGAGGAGCTCAGAGAAGAGGTAGTGAGGCTGAGATGCATTTGAGACAGTGAGAAGTATGTTGATGAGATGCTTCTTGAAACATCCAAGCTCTCCGATAGAGGTGAAGATGGGAGGCAACAGAATGAAGAGAGTTGGATACGAGTCACCAGAGCCAGCAGAATCAACAAGCCAACTCCTCCAGTCTTTGAATTGAAGAACCAGTACACAGCCCTGGAAGTGGAGGAGGTGAAAACATCCCACGAAAGGAAAGAAACAGAACTCAAGCACCCCAAAGTTGTGGTATCAGTGACCACAATGAAGCAAAGGGTAGTGGAGGTTGGTGACTATCTTCTGAGGGGTACTGAGGCATCCATCTTCCAAGATGTTACGGAGAGTTTGCTGAGACTCATCAAGCCTACTATTATCCAATGTTGCTCATTCATATTGGCGCATATGTTATGGCTAGATATTCCTCTGAGGGCCCGATTATGCAAGGCGCCTAGCAGGGCTGCATGTCCTAGTGGGATGTGCAGTCCTGCTAGCCATCCTACCTCAATTCCACATCTCTCCTTCCCTGCACGGCCAGAGCCGCAGTACGGGCAGAGCCACCAGGTGGGGGAGGATGTGGAGAGTGGCCAGAATAGAGGTGGGCAGAGGTGGCAGGACATACAGGGCTGATTCAGGCCATGGCCGTATACACCCTGTGACTGGGAGTGAGACATGCTGCTTATTCCACCATGGAGGTGGAGTAAGCAGCTGAAGCAACCCTGATCAGGTCTGGGAACTTCCCTGAAAGCCAGGATCAGCACATGGTAGATCTCCCCACCCAATCCAGGCCCCGGATGCCCAGCCTGGGGTCTGGCAGTGGGGTAAAAGGGGTCCGACAATGCAGTGGTGGGACCAACCTGTGGGAAGGACATCCCCGCAGGGATGCAGGAGCATGCCGGGCTGTCTCAGGGCCCAATCCTGCACCCATGGGAACATCTGGCTCCCAGGGTGCAGAATCAGGTCCTGACAGGCTCGTCCTGCTCAGGGTCATCCAGACTACCCAGACATGCCCCTATTGGAATCGGGCTCTGAGTGTATCAAAAGTGACTTCATGGCATTGGGACAGAGGGTGAAGCAGATGGTGTTCTCTTCAATCCTCCTTGTTGAGAGCAAAGGCTGAGGCAGAGAATCTTGCATCCTGCAGATGAATTCATGGTTGCGTGGATGGTGCCATTGAGAGTGTTTTGTTTTCCTGTACTATGGTGTGATTTGCCATGGGCTGCAGAGCGGAGATGGTTTCCATCTGTCCAAGAAGGGTAGAAGAGTCTTCCACAGCAGACTGGCTAACCTACTGAAGAGATCTTTAAACTAGATTCATTAGGGGTGGATGAATTAAGCTCCCAGATAAATGAAACATTAAATACCTCTGTAGAAACTAATACAAGGGGCAACATGTGGAAAGCAGTGTGTATAAATGTCCATAGCATGGGAAATAAGATTCCGAATCTTGAAGCTTTAATGGAAGAGGCTGACTTGAATTTAGTGGTGGTTATGGAGACATGGTTCACGGACAGCCATGATTGACTATATGTAAAAATAATATTAAAGTTATAGAATTACAGGGCTTAAAAGGGAGCGAGGAGGCACTGTCAGTTAAAATAGAAAGAGGAAAAGGGAAATCCATTTGTACTGGTGTGTTATACAGATTTCACTTACAGGGAGAAGTGGTGGATGGAGATTTAATAGAAGACATTCACAGTATTGCCATGAAAGGAGAAGTGCTACTAATAGGTGATTTTAATATGCCAGATACTGATTGGCACATCCCTGCTGTGGTGTTATCCGGAAGTGAGGACGCTACCATTAGTAATGAAGGCCTGAACATCTTTTTAGTAGAAACTAAGCCGTCCACATTTTGCCTTGCATACAGATCTCCTATACATGACTCTAATACTTTAAGTACTATTCTAGAAACTGTATGCTCTTACAAACCTACTAACAAACAACTAATTCTTCTAGGTGATTTTAATCTTGTCTCACTCCACAATGCTCAAGCATACTCCTTCCTTAAAGCTATGAGTGATATGGATACACCCAAATTGTAAATTTACCAACCCATAACAAGGGAACCATACTAGACCTAATATTCCTTCCAAATAATTTACTTAGTGATCATCATCTCCCCTCATACCAAACTGAACCCATCCTTTGGTCGGACCATTACAGCATCACCTTTACAATCACTCAAAAAAATATAGCACATGGTATATCCCCCCACCCAATCCAGGCTCCGGATGCCCAGCCTGGGGTTTGGCAGTGGGGTAAAAGGGGTCTGGCAATGCAGTGGTGGGACCAATCTCCATAGATCTCTCAGTAGCTCAGAGGTTTGCACCCACATTCACACTAGGATGATGCTCTCCTGTCACGTGACCTCTCTCCTCCATGGCAACAGGGATGCTGCCAGACTGGAGGTGGGACTTCAGGACTATATCCCTGTAGGTCTTGTCTATGTACCTCTCTGTCTTCCTTATGCCCTCCACGTCTGCTACTCTAGCCTCCAGAGATCAGACTCGTTCCCTGAGAGCAAAGAGCTCCTTGCACCTAGTGCACACGTAAGACCCCTCACCAACTGGGAGAAAATCATACATGTGATACTCAGTGCAAAAGAATGGAAAGTACCCACCTCTCTGCCGGACTGCTGTCTGGATCTTAGTTTTAAGGTCGTGTTTAGATATTTAAGTTCTTTACTTACTAAGGGTTGCTGGGGATGCTTATACTAATAAAACTATACCTAATAAGTTTAATGTACCTTGTTCACCTGAAGCTTAATTAATCTCAGGTCCTTAATCTATGCCTGATGAGGATAAACAGCTGCCTCTGAGAGTCAATATGGCACCTTCTTTCCTTTAAGGAGGTGTAAGCACCTATAAAGCTACGATTATCCCAGGGGTGGGTGGTTGTTGGGGATGGAGGGAGGGAAAGAAGACTTATTAAAAGCTGGCTGCTACATAGTACCCTGTCCTGTGCTTCAAAGGTAATCTGTGACCAATTTCTAGGGGGAGTTCCATAGCCCTTGCTTGGTTAGAGGGAGTCTTGGGATCTAAATTTAACCATAAAGCTCTTTTCTGTGTTTTAAATTTAAACTGAAAGCTCTTTGCTGCTACTAGGCCCTGACTGATTTAGCAAATATACTGGATTCATAGATTAATCAGCTTTAATCTAAAGAATTCCTTTTTCCTCAAGATTTAGAAAAATTCCCAGAAGTAAATACTTACAATTGCAGATCTCTCTCCAGAGTAGCAGTCCCCTTTTGTAGTCCTTAAACACCCCCCTCCCCCCCACACACAGTCTACTAGAGGCACAATTTTGCAAGATGGGAGTAGATTGAAGATAGGCCATGTGTGATTTTGAAATTGTGAGGATGTCTTTGTACTGTATTCACTATGTGATAGGAAGCCTGTGTAGTTGTTTGAGTAGCTGGGTTACATGCTCAGCTCTAGAGGCATTGCAGAGAATGTGTGTGGCTATATTTTGAGCCAGTTGAAGTAGGTGAAGTATACGTTTTGGCAGTGCTTGCAAGAGGAGGTTACAGTAGTCGAAGTGGGGGAAGATGAGTGCCTGAAGCACTGTTGGAAAGTCATGAGTATTTAACATAGTCTGAAGTGTTGTACTGTTTTGAGTTTGTAATATATAGTTCTTGTAATTTACTTTATTTATTTATTTTAAAATATACTGCTGATATGTGGAGTTCAGGTCAGGCATTGGTCCAGTGTTACTCCTAGGTAGCAAACTTTGTTTTTTACTTGTAGTTGTGTTCCAGCAATGGTTAAGGCAGGTGGGCGAAGTTGTTGTCTTTGGTAATGTATAAGACATCTGTCTTTTTATGGTTTATGGCTATATTATGTTCTGTGAGCCAGTGTGTGTGATGGCAACAAAACATTTCTTTATGGGTGAAATTATTGGATTGGTTCTGGTAAACGGAGCGTAGAGCATTATGTACATTGTTTGTGTATGTGGTAAAGCATGCTATGTGCTTGCATTATTGCGCAGATTGGTTGTAGGAAAATATTGACTAGCAAAGAGGAAAGTGTGCATCCTTGAGGGACTTCCTGATGTTGCGTGTATGAGGCTGATTTTTTGGAGACTATTTTTTACTTGGAGTTGCCATTCTGTTAGATAAGATTTGAATCACTTTAGAGTGGTGTCTCACAGCCCTATTGATTGCAGTCATTGGAGGATCACGTTGTGGGGAACGGAGTCGAAGGCAGCTTTGATGTCAAGGAAGATCAGAATGAGTATTTTGTATGGTTTGTCAGTTCCTTTTACTAGATTGTTGGTGAGGGCAGTCAAGAAGGTTTTGATTCCATAGTGGGGTCTGAACCTATATTGCCAAGGGTCCAATGAGAAATAAGAGTCAATGTGGTCCTGGAGTTGTATTTGTACAATTTTTTCTATTACCTTTGCCAGGAAGGGCAGACTGGTGATAGGTCTGTATGAGCTTGGTTGGTTTGCATCAGTTCCTGTCCTTTTCTTTATTGGGCAGATGGAGGCGCTTTTAAGTTCCATAGGCATATATTCTTGATGTAGTGATACTTGAGTAATTTTGAGGATCAATTCTGTTCGGACAATTTTGATCGAGCTCACCAAACAAGGATCTAGTAGGAATGTGATAGTGTTAAGGTTTGTGATAATTCTTTCCAACTGTTCAGGTGAGATGGCTGTGAATGATCTCCAAATGATTTTGACTTTTATGTGGCTGTGGGTTTTATGGGTTGGTGTTGAAAATGTTCTATTGCCTCGAGAATGGGTTTGGCTTAGTCTGCCATAGTTTGGGGGGATAGGTTTATCTCTTTTTTGGGTTGGGTCTCTTACTGAGGATTTGACTATATCCCTGGGCCAGTTTAGGGAGCTTTGTCTTAGTTTGGAGTAGTATTCCTTTTTTGCTTTATTTGTGGATGTCTGGTATTCGTGTAATTTGGACATGTATTTATCAAGGTTGTCAGCAGATTTAGAATGTCTCCATTTTCTTTCCAGAAGCCTGAGACTGTGCTTCATGTCTTTGAGTTGGGTGGTATACCATGTTGCTAAATTGTGCCTCTAGTAGACTGTGGGGGAGTATGGTTTTATGGCGATTTTGCCAATTGTTTGGTTCCAGGTCTGGATTAGTTTGTCATTGTCTTCTGGAGTGTGCTAAAGTTGTGGTAGGATTTTCTCTAGGAATTCTCTCTTTTCCACGTGGTGGAATCTATGCGGTGATGTTGGTTTATGAGAGCTTTTTTGGGGGATGTGTGTTGCACGTGGGAGTAGAAAGGAAATTGTTTTGTGGCCAGTAAACAAAATCTGGAATTTCCCAATCCCTGGATTCAGAATTTCAAAATCACACTCCAAACTGTTATCTGTGCTGTCTACTTCCTTCATGTTCCACAGCATTCCTCTTCCCAGTCAATTGAATCAGAGAATCCATTTCATACTACAGTACAAACCCATACAGATAGTAAGAGAAAAACACGGACTGTGCACATTACAACTTGTAAAAGGGGGTGCTTGTTATGAAGGTACCACCATTTTGGCAAGTATGTAAATTAA
The DNA here is from genome assembly GCA_033557465.1 of Ichthyophis bannanicus. NCBI lineage: Eukaryota > Metazoa > Chordata > Amphibia > Gymnophiona > Ichthyophiidae > Ichthyophis > Ichthyophis bannanicus. Next base: position 762,823,724 of record CM066036.1, on the reverse strand, counting down.
CTGTCTTGCAAAGGATTGTGGTTATTGAAGTCCATTCACATAAAGCTTGCCATTTAAATTAATGAAGAAACTTTGTAGTTGGTCGAATGTAAGGCAAAATTAGAATTTATTTATGGAGTGATTATCCCACACACAGATATACTTGGTAACACATCCAGGATAACCTCTCCAGGGTTTATGCAATATACAGAAAGGCTTTCTTACAGCCACTGCTAATCAACTCCTTAGCAGTGCTGAGGTGAAACAAAACCAAAAAGGAAAACTTCTTTTTACAAAAAAACAAAGCTCTCTTTCTCCACACAGAAAAGAACTTTAAAATCCCACGTGTGCTGTGCTGTGCTTGTGCTCTACCAACAGGTGACCATTAGCTGCAATCAGTAGCTTGTTTTCAGCACACGTGCAAACTTTCCCAAAAGCTTTTTCTTTCCAACAAAACCTTATGGGAAGCCAGTATTTAGAATGTTTCCTTTTGATGTTTACTCATATTTTTAGGATTTTCCTAAAATAACAACCTACTCAAAGAACAGTCCATATAAACATTCTCTTCATCAGATATTAAACCTTGCTCCTGAAATTGCATAGATTCACTTTCACTGTCTGGCTCAGAGGGTTTTATGAACTGACCTCTATACAGAGAAAAACTGTTTCGCTGCTGTTTGCATTGCTCAAAGCTAGAGAAACATTCACAGTTCATACCTGAATCCAGGCAAGCAACAGGCTGCTTCTTCTGGTATTCTGGCCAGTATGCAATAGAGCTTCTGTGTCCTGTCCTCCAGTTGGTATCTCTGGACCTCAGGATCTTCTCTCCAGACGTCCTCCAAGAGGTATTTGGGCTCCTTTTCTTCTTAGCTGCAGCAGACCCCTTCCTAGGCACTGCTTGAGGGTCCCTGGCTGTGGATCTCCAGACCTCTGGCTTTCTCCAGTCCTCTGAAGGTTGTTTCCCCCAGGAATCTCTCCAGGCATACGTACTTGTCTGAGCTCCTCTCTTGGACTATCTACTTCCTTGTCCTTGTTCCTTCAGGTTCAGGTTGTTCCTTCTGCTTCTGTTCCTCCTGGTCTTCGTCTGGTTCTCCGCCCCCTTCTTCCTTCCTGAAGATTCCCCTCTAGTTTTAAAGGGCTTAGATTGCAACTCCTCCCTTGCATTCTTCAGGTGTTGTGGATTAAGCTCTCTCCTAGAGGCTGTTTGATTAGGGATGACATAATGCTTTCTCTGATTAGACTCATGATTTTCCACTCTAGCTCCCTTAGGGACTTTCTGCATACTGGTGCATTCTGGAACATGTAGTCTTTTAGGGAAACAAGCTGTCTTATTTCTATAACCTGCCAGCACAGGTCCCTTAATCAGAGTAAATTCACCTCTTTTGTCATTACTCCCTGAGCTTTGATAAGCTTCCTTATCACAAACTGCAGATCAATCATAGAATCTAAAAACAGAGCTTCTAGGTTTTTGTAATTTATTTTTACTCAACAATAATCTGCTGGACCCTATTTCACATATTCTGGTACTTCATGGTAACAAAACATAACAAAACAACAATGATAGAAAATGATCTCCCAGTTCAGTACTATTCCCTGGTGCTGCCTTCAATATTTCCAGCAATAAAATTGACAGCTCAACTTCTGACAGAATTCTGGAGCAACAAGTCAACCAGCCTTCATATATTTTAGGGACTTAAAGAGCCCAATTTTAAACACAATACTTTACTACAACATAAAGCACATTAGTTGCATAAAAAATCAGCATTCAAACTCAATACCTACAGTAAGCCATCAATTGTGCTCACTGTGCATTCTCTAAAACTCCCTGCCAGCTATAACCTTGCTCTGTCTGCCTGCATAGTTTCCACTGAAGTATGTAGACCTCTTATGCTTCTCGTAATTCTCTAATAGCAGTCAGTAAAACCCAATGGTATTTTACAACAGCTTTTCAATCACATCCCTTTTCGTATGCTTACAGATAGCGGTTAAAGTAATCCATCCCCTTCGGGACTGAATATCAAAGTTCTTGTTTCCCCTAACAGGAATTCAGTCTAAAGTGTCAGCTTTTTCAAATGGTACCCCATTTTGTGCTATTTCATCCTAATTCTCAGCCCTATTAGTTCTGTTTGTCCATTCCTTCAATACTCAGGAAAATAGTCTTTTATTCTCACCTTCCAACTTCTCTGCTTCCTCAACCTGATTATTCAACTCAAATCCCACCCTTGTCACCAAATTTGTCTCAGAAATAAAACTTGACAAGGCCAATTTAGGACTGAGCCACACTTATTATCCCTAAGACTAATAAATACAAGAGAAAGGTAGATAAAAACAAATATACAGGTAGTAACATAACAGAAATACTATAGAGTGCTCATCTTTCCCTTTACATATTCATTAGAATGACACATCCCTTCACATTATTAAATTACCTTCACCAGTTACTGTCCATCAGAAGTACATCTTTTTCACTTTCACACTTCTCATCACTTGCATCATTCAACCAACTACATACATAGAACTTTTGTACCCTTATATTGTAAGGTTTCTAGAAACATCAAACAACTGTTAAAACTTAGTACTGCTTTTAAGTGAACTGTAGGTAGAAGATATAAAATGTATATTCTTAACAATAAGCAAAACAGAGTAGGATCAATTCTGTACTGAGAATAGCGGGGATGGATGTCCTGTTGAGACGTCCATCCTGGCTATTTTCCCCCTTCCGTCCCTGGCAAAAGCCTCCCCATATGAACAAGGAGCTTGTACAGGGAGGCTTAGATGGGGGCAAGAGGGAGTATTGCGGAGGCGGAGTAAGAGTGGGCAGCCTGACCCTGGCCATGGAAGACCAGATCAGGTGTCGATATGCAGGGAAAGAAAATTGTGGTCTGCGGCCAGGGATCGTGGCTCCTGAATGGAGCCATGGTGCCATGGCAGTGGGACATCATGGAACCACGGCTCCATTCTGGAGCCTGACTGAGTTAGCCGGGTTAGGACTGTACATGCAGGCTATTCATAATCGGGTCCTGGCCTGCACATACAGGCCCTAGACCCAGTTCTGATCCAACAGGATATGTCTAGCGCCCCACAGGATCAGAATAGGGTTGGCCTCTGTGCGTCCCGATTCCGATCGGATGCACAGGGGCCTGGACGCACAGACATTAACTAAGGCTCTAGGAAGAGCAATAAGTACAGCAAATTGAGCACTAGCAACTCCGGATGGAAAGGAAGGCAGGGACACTAATGGGCAAAAACTGCCAAAGTTGCTACATCTGCCTAATAAACAGGAGGAGCAGAAGCAGGGCACATCGTCATTTTCTTTATTCTCTGGCTTTTTACATGAATCATTATTCACTTTTTCTTCTAATACAAACAACTTGTGCTTAAGATCTTGAACTTCAACTTTTTATTTCTCTTGAGATTTTTCATATGCATGTCATCTCCCACCATGTAAGGATGACCCACTCATGACTAGTATGCACTCTCTCTAAATCACTGACCACTATCACATATTCCAAATATTGAAGATTATCTTCCAAAAAAGTCCCTCCCAGGGGAAATTGTAGTGCTTCATGTCCACTAGTCATTGAGTGCCATCATGCTGTGATGGGCTTCCTTTCTTAACTGCTAAAGCCTGTGCCTTTTTATGCCATTCATGCAATTTAGTTTACTCTGCCGGCAGCTAAACAAATTACCTATCATACTTATAGTTCTCCTGATACACTTCTGACTTGCCTTGGAAGTGCTTGCCTCGGAAGACACAAACTGTTGCAAGTTTGAGTTCCTAGCCAGGGGGCAACAACACATGGATCCTTCCTTGGCTCTTGTCTCCTTACTCTGGACTCAGTGCAAGTGAGAAAAAATAAAAACACATCACACAGTTATATAATAACAAGTTCTGCTAAAACTTTAGGGAGGCAGTCATGGGGCTGCAGACTTAAACCATCACCTGTACCTCTCTCCGCTCTGCTGTCTGCAGCACTTCCTTTTATTTACAAAAATTGCCACATTGTACAAATTTGCCTTATCTTCTTGTGTCATGCTTCACTTTGCTCTTTGTTAATTTACATCTACTGTATATGTTAACAAATTAAGCATTGCTATTACAGATCAAGCTTTATAGAAACATATTGATCACTTCTAATCATGACACGCATCCTGCAAACATAAGCTCTCTGTCTAGCTGCTTCTGCAAGATATGACCTTGACTATCTCACACATTTCCACACATATCCTCTGTAATACTGCCATCACATTCCAGGCTGTTTTCACTCTCTATACATCTGAATCTTTCTTCTTGAGACCCTTGTCCCCCTTTAAGCCCCTTTCTACAATTCAAGGCACCTCAGGCATGGTCGGCAGGCAGACAATCAGCAGCTAGAGGATCCCAGAAAGGACAGTGGAAAGGAGAGAACAAAGACTGGTCAAATCATCTTTCACCACCACCACACCCTCTCTACTCTCAAGTTCTTGAGCTTGCTTCATAAATTGACCTGCTGTCTTGATCTGACTGAGGTGAGAGGTGAGTGAGGCCAGGAAAGGAGAGTTTTTCTATTCATCAGTTGCTTAAAAATGTTTTACTATGGTTTTATTATTATAATTTGTTTCTTTATTGTTTGAAATTGTATGAGCTATGTATATTGTTTTGATATATATGTTTTAAATTTTGTTCAAATGGTGGTGATTTTTTTCCCATTGTTTTACTAGTTGCAGAGTCTGGATTCTTTCAGTCTTCAGTTCACTTTTTGCCTTAGTGTTTCTATCTCTAATTTCTAATCACTTATTCTGTATTTGATGAGGGTCAATCTGTTTTGTTTGTGTGTGTATGTATATGTGTATGGGTGAGGTGAGGTATTCTGCTAATGTGATGTTTTTGTGATGATCTATTATATTATAAAATAAATGTGTTGCTATTAAAGCAGAGGCTCTCATATTTAAAGGTAAATATCTGGATAACTGTGGCAGTTATCTGGATATTTCTCTTAGGTGGCACTATCCGTGTATTTTCAGTGACATTATGTGGACAATGACTACCTCGGCACTGCTGAGATAGAGCCATAGTGATACGTGGTCAAAGCATGCGTAGCCTCAGAAGTTATCTAGAGAGCAGAAATATTCAGACCACTATCTAGATAACTATCCAGATAAAGTTCAGACAGCAAAAAAGCTGTTCTAATATTATTCAGATAGTTACCTGTATAGTGGTCTGAATATCATCGCTATCTGAATAATGGCAGTGCTCACGACTCTATTTGGATATTCATCAGCCACAATCCAGATCCTAGCATTGAATATCTGCATTTTCTTTAGCAGTTGTTTAAAAAGAATGCCAACCATGACCGTTGAATATCAAGTTGAGAATTTCTATTTATACTAATACTACTCTGTGTGAATTTTGCTAATGGATCACCTAGAGTACCCAATACCCTTGCACAGGCCCTGATGGAATGTTCCAGTGGCAAAGAAGGCAAGGGTAATGTTGACTTTCAGGTGCAGGACTTGTTCCCTCCAAGCAGTTCTTGATCTCCTTACCATACCTAAACCAGCATACGCATTAGACCTCCGGTAAGTCTGAGAATTGTGTCTGGGTCTGCCTAGACTCTGCCGAGGATATCTCCTCCTCCTCCTCTACTGCCTTTCCCTCCTCTGAACCTAAACACTGAGGAACTGCAGGTACAGAGCAGTCATGATAGATAGCCTATCCCCACCAGACCCACACAGAGAGATAGCCAGCCACCCACAAACACATGCAATAAGTCCAAGTAATAGAAAGGAAAGGACAGAAGGTAGGGCTGTAGAAATAGCAGGTAGAGAGCAGGAAGTGAAGAGCACTGCAGAGGAGAGGGAGAAGAAAAAGGTAGAAGGAATGAGTTTTAGGTGTGAAAGTGTAAAGGAAGATAGAGGAGAGTAGAAGAGATGAAAGTGTGCGGAGAAAGATTGACTGACCAAGAACTGAAACACCGTACAGCAGCACCAAGCACCAACTAATGCTGCATGTCCCAAAAGACAACGTGCCCAAAACACATCCCATTTGCAGATGTGTACAAACCTTTTATTCTCTTATAAAAGAGAGCTCAACATGTACCACTGATATACATGCCTTTATATCTAAATTACATGTGTATCTTGCTTTATCTGATTCTTGCTTCAGTAAAGTCTATTTTTCTTGTTTGGAACAATACTCAATATGTAGAGTTTTTCTTTCTGAGCCTGAGTGAGAATCCTCTTGAGCCTTATATCTCAGAGAGTCTTCCATCACAGTATCTGTGTTTCAGACAGCACAACTACTTGGGGTTTTTCAGCCTCCAAAGGTACCCCCTAGAGTTTTCAAGCAGTGCCCTGACAATGGAGGGTTACTCCTATATAGAAACAGAAAAAGCAAGCAGATGAAAGAAGCGACTGAACTAAGACACTGTAACACAGTAAAGAAGAACTGAAAGCAAACCAGATCATAAATCAGCGATTATTACAAAGTAACGTGATTGCTCAGTCACATCTCACCAGGTACTACAGAGACAAAAGCAAGCGTGAATTGTCCCAGGAGACTTATGGCTATACAAGCCTACACTACAGATGGCAGATGAAATGATATCAACCTCCATGCATAGAGAGACAGAACATTTGAAAACGTAGACTCATTTTCTTGATGAACAGGACTTCATTGATGACCTCTGACTGAGCATTTGTATAGCGTTACAAGTCGTACGCAGCGCTGCACAGACATGTAAGAGACAATCCCTGCTCATCAGAGCTTACAATCTAGTCAAGACAGACAACACAGAAGGTGAAGGCAGGGATAAAACAAGGGGGAAAGAGAAATAAAAAGGAGATCAGGTGAGTCAAGATCCAAAGGCAGCAGAGAAGAGGTGAGTTTTCAGTCTGGATTTGAAGATGGTTAGAAAAGGTGTCTGGCGTACAGACACAGGTAATTAGTTCCAGGCATAAGGTGCAGCAAGGTGAAAGGAGCAAAGTCTGGAGTCAGCAATATAAGAGAAGGGCACAGATAGAAGCCATTTGCTAGAAGAGCAGAGTTCCCGAGGGGGGTTGTAAGGAGAGATAAGAGAAGAAAGGTAGTGAGGAGCTGCAGAGTAAATGCATTTATAGGTCAGCAGAAGAAGTTTGAATTGGATGCGGAAACAGATAGGGAGCCAATAAAGTGACTTGAGAAGGGGAGTAATATGGGCATGATGAGACTGGCAGAAGATTAGCTGCACAGCAGAGTGTTGAACAGATTGAAGGGGAGAGAGATGATTCAAAGGGAGACCAGCAAGGAGTAGGTTACAGTAGTCAAGACGGGAGGTGATTAAGGAGTGGATAAGCGTCTTAGTAGTGTGTTCAGAAAGGAAAGGGTGGATTTTGCTGATGTTATAGAGAAAGAAATTGCAAATCTTAGCTATCAGATGAATATGTGTGGAGAAAGAGAGAGAGGAGTCAAAGACAACCCCAAGATTTCGGGCTGAGGAAACAGGAAGGAGTACAGAGTTATCCACAGAAAGATTTTGGCGTCATCATGGATAACACGTTGAAACCCTCCACTCAGTGTGCAGCGGTGGCCAAGAAGGCAAATAGAATGCTAGGAATCATAAGGAAAGGAATGGAGAATAAAATAAAGGATATTATAATGCCTCTGTATCATTCCATGGTACAATTACACCTTGAATATTGTGTGCAATTCTGATTGCAATATCTTCTGGAATTAGAAAACATACAGTGAAGAGCCACCAAAATGGTGGAGGGAATGAAAGGATATCCCTTTGAGGAGAGGCTTAAAAGGGCTCTTCAACCTGGAAAAGAGATGGCTGAGGGGGAGATGTGATAGAGGTCTATAAATTAATGAATGGAGTGGAACGGGTAAACAGAGATTGATTGTTTATTCTATCAAAAAGTAGAAAGACTAGGGGACATTCAATGAAATACAGTGTAACCCGTTTAAGACTAATAGAAAATATTTTTTCACTCAACAGGTAATAAAATTCTGAAATTCGTTACCGGAGGATGTAGTAAAAGTTGTTTGTTTAGCTGGGTTTAAAAAAGGTTTGGAAACATTCCTGGAAGAAATGTCCATAAAACATTATTAAAGAGGACCCAGGAAATCCACTGCTTGGGAAACTGCTAGGTACTTGTGATCTGGATTGGCCACTGTTGGAAACAGGATACTGGGCTTGATAGATCTTGATCTGACCCAGTATGGCATATCTTATGCTCTTTTTTTTTAAAATTTCTTTATTTATATTTTCCAACAAAATACAAACAAAAAAGCAGAACATAAAAGAAAATAACCAGGTTGCAGCAAAAGTAAAATACACAAATCTTCTCTGTGACATTATTTATTTATTTAAAGGCTTTTCTATACCGCGCTCTTTATTATCAGTGCGGTTTACAGTTAACAGTTTGACACAAGGGCAGCGTAATTGTCCAGTGTTTACATATAAGAGGGAGGTAACATGGAAAAGAACTGGGGGAACTATGTACAATTTAAGTGGTGATAGAAGAACATGATAGAAGCACATTGGTATGTCATTACCGTTAAATTAAAAACATAAGATATTTAAAGACAAAACACAGCCCACCCCATCCTGTCTCTCACATTATCTTACGATCATCAGGAGCCAATTGAAACTACAAACCTATAAGGCCAGCAAGGGCTATAAAGGAGCCAGAGCTCCATTACGAAGAATCATAGACATAACTGCATCATCATGAATATCTACCAAACTCAGTAGTATGTTTCCAATTAGAAATAATAGGAAAGGGCCACTTCCCAATATGGAGCTAATTCAAACTGGCAGTTCCTTTATAAATACGAAATGCCGATTCGCTGATTGAAAAACGACCCAGATCAGGAAAGCGTGACCCCGAATCCCAGCACAACCAAATACGATTCTATGCTTAAGCACAGTGCAACTGAATGTTAAGTCAATCCTATGTCAATTTTACCAATTTGTTGATATCTCCTTGATGAGAGCAACATTAATTCCCATTTACATATTGAACATGTACCTATGGCCCCCTCCACCCATCGTGAACCTTATACTGACAAAACCGTAATATAGGCCAGTTATTCAGTGAAACTCCTTCTCCACTGTCTTATTCATACCCAAGTTTCCCACGAGCAAATTTAGGTGGTTATTTCTCCCTGAGAACTGAACTAAAGTTCTATCCATATTAACAACTTGTTTTTCTTAAAGGAACACTGGTGGTATTCCTATTATATAATTCACTTTATGAATGATAGACATATTTATATCTTCAAAATGACCCCACCAAGAATTAGACCGACGACCACATTACTATGTATAATTAGAGCTCGTTAAATCAAAGAGGTGAATGAGATTGCAACATGGGCAGCAAAAAATTCCTTTGAAATCAAGCTGGCGAGCCAGATTTTAAAAACATCATCACATTCAGATTTGTCTCTTGCAGTAATGAGATGTCAACAGTTTCTATCCTACTATATAGAAGAGAATAACTCCTCATAACAGTGAATGTTAATGCCCTTAACGATTAGGTACCCAATCCCAAAAAGGAACATACTAAATATATCTCTGAAGAAGTATTCATTACTTACAGAAATAATTCAGTATTATAGCCTTTCATTTAACATTATAGGACAGCTTCTCAAGCACTTTTCAAGTATGGCTACATCTATAGCCCAAGAAATGAGGAAAGGCCCCGTCATATGATCAAACGCAATGAAAACATCAACTTTAGTAAAAAAAGAAAATAATTAAAAAGAAAGACAGAAAACATTCCAGGGGGCTATATAAAACGCAAAACTTAGCGGGTGAGCCCGCTAGGACAAGATGGACACGGAGGGCTCAATGACCCAACACTTCCACTCTCCTACAATACTCCGAATATCACATCTTGCCCACCTCCTATCTTAAAAGTAGAAATAATGTCTTATAGACAAAACAGTACAAATGTCTCAGGAGATATCAGTGTAACACGTTTAAGTGTTGCTTCAGCATGGATACTTCGCCTTCCCACGATCTCAGGCCAGTCGTCCACTCAGAATACAAGCACTGTAAAACTGTGGCAGATAGAAGATACAATATGTCCTTCACAGCATCACCGCCGACTCCATTTCTTCCAGAAATGCACATAAATCTCTAGGATCATCAAAAGTCTTGGTCTGGTTGTGCAGCGTGACTTTCATGCAAGCAGGATATAGCAATCCAAAGTGGGCCTTCAGTTGTATCAAGCGTAGATGCAGCTCCAAAAGACTCCTTCTCCAATCCACCATCGCCCTCACAAAGTCTGGAAAGAACAGGAGTTTATGTCCCTGATATTACAAAGCTGAGAGTGCTCTGGCAGCTCCCATTATCTGCAACACTTGTTGAAAGCGTAAAACATTCAGGATAATTGGGTGTGGACGCTTGTTTTTGGCCTTGAATTGCATAATCACTCTATGGGCACGTTCACTCTCAAACGGCATAGTGAAGTGCAATTTCAACACATCTGGAATCATAGCTTGCAGAAAGGATATCAAATCATGCCCCTCTGCTCCTTCAGGCATTCCCAGCACCCTTATGTTGTTTTGCCGCAAGCGAATATTGCTATCTTTCACCTCTCTTTGCGGTGAGCGAATCAATTTGGCCTGCTTCTCGACGGCCTCAAGCCTCTCCTCATGCGACACCACCACCTTCTCTACCTTCTCCAATCGGACTGTATTTGCCTCTAATGAAGATCTCAAAGTGTTGATATCTTCCTGCACTTCCCTTAACAATTTTCCATTAGTTTTGACCATTTCTTTGACTACCCGAATCTCAGCCAAGATCTCCTGCGAGGTCTCAGGGCCATCTCTGATGACCGCTATCTTGTGAGGTGAGAGAGGTTCCATCTTGGATCTCTTTGCACTGGCATTTTGAGAAAGTTGGAAATCCAACCGCATCTACTTAGGACCTGACATATCCATGATTGAATGGCAACCATGTAGGTAGCAACTATATGATCAAATATTGCAGAAAAACAGGATTATTGTCTTTGTCCTCCAGAGCACTGCTCTTACACGTCCATCTTGACCAGATATCAGGCTCCACCCCATATCTTATGTTCTTATGTTCATATGTTCTTATGTAATCTCACCCTCGTACACAGTCACTTCTTAAGGAGATTTGTATCACCTTTTCTCCCAACTGCTCCTTATCCCTTGATCTTTCTCTTACCAATCCTTCAGTCATTTCTTCTGCCTTCTGCTTTCCTCTCCATCTTTTCTTTATGACCCCACATGTTTTTTCTTCCTATTATTAACACTCCCTAACCTTCTCCCCTTATACTTACATCCTCAAACCCCTCTCCTTATCACCCTCTCTCTACCTTTTCCATTTCTTCTCTCGTCTTCTATCCTTTCTTCAGCTCTTGAACTCAATCATCCCTCTCCTTTCTCTCTGAAAGAATCTCATCCTCATTACTGCCTTTCTGTCTCCTCTTTGCCTTGTACTCATCTGCTCCTTCTTCTTCTATCATCCAGAGGCATTAATCTCAATCCTGGACCCCTTAGACGTTTCTCTCACTCCCATGACAGTTCTTCACTTATGTACTCCAATCTCATTCATATTCCTCTCCTTTTTCACTCCTCTCTACCTTTCCCATATGCACAATGGAATGCTCATTCCATATCTAATAAACTCCCCTTTACTTATGATCTCTTAATCTCTAACACTTTCCATCTTCTCACTCTTATTGAGGCCTGACTCCTTCCTGATGACATTGCTTCGGTCGCTGCCCTCTGTCAAAGCGGCTACCAATTCTTCCATACTCCTCGTGTCACTGGCTGTGCAGTGGTGCTGAGCTTCTGCTTTCTCCTTCCTGCAATTTCAACCCCTCTTTCTATCTCCCTCTCACTCCTTTTCCTCCTTTGAAGTCCATTCCATCTGCCTTTTTAATCCCTTACCTCTCCGGATAGCTGCTATTTATTGACCTCCTAACAAGTCCACCTCTACCTTTCTCACTGACTTTGGCTCATGGCTTTCCTTATTTCTGGATTTTTCTTCCCTCTCTTATGCTTGGTGACTTTAATACTCATGTTGATAACCTTTTGGACTCCTATGTTTCTAAACTCCTTTCCCTTACCTCCTCATTCAACCTCCAGCTTTGCTCTTCTGCCCCACTTATTAGCATGTTCACTGCCTTGACCTTTTTTTCTTCTCTAATTGGTTACTCTCTAATTTCATTACTTCAGTTTTTCCCTTATTTGACCATCAACTGCTAAGCGTCACTCTCCATCACTCCCTGCCTCAATCTTGCCTAGTCTCCTTCTGCCATTTTAGGAATCTTCAGTTTATTGATCCATTGGCTCTCTCCACTATTGTCTCATCACCTCATTCCTGGTAACAGAACCCACACATGATGGGGCCATACTGGACTTAGTGCTTACCAATGAGAAAAGTGACCACATTACCACAATATTGAAAGATCTACATTGACTACCAGTTCCCACCAGAAACAAGTACATATGAACTATGAACATATTCAAAATATTACATGATCAGTCTGCAACGTACTTAAAGTCTCTCATTCATACACCAACAACCAACAGAAAAAGGCAAAAATGCAATGAGAATCTTCTTGAGCTACCAATGTAAATAACAAAGATGCAACAAAATACCCACCTCAGGGTTTTCTCCACCTATGCACCAGATCTTTGGAACCCACTCCCCAACGACATCAGAGAAACACACGAAATAAGAAAATTTTACAAGGATCTCAAGACTTTACTATTCAAAGAGCATTTCATCAACTAAATGAGATGCACCCAGGCACCAGCAAAACCAAGGACACATATGTCACAACCACCACCCCTCCAAACCAGTATTTTGTACCATATGCATGTTGATGTTAGGATGGAGTGATCGATTCTTAACTCCGGATATAGAAGGACTGCAGGTCACCACATGACATGTCTGCTGTGGTTACCAGGATAGGGTTAACCCACCAGTACCCATGATGCAATGCACATGCAGATTAGCAGTCTATTGCAGGTCACCATATGGTGTATGCCTCTTGGCTGTAACTGTACAGGAGGGCATTGAGAAGGTGGAGAGAGAGGTTCAATGGATGGGGAGTGGGTGGGGAGTGGGTGGGGAGAGGCCCCTGCTGCACTAATGATGTCACATTAACGCTGGAACAGTACCACGAGTGAAAACCTGTCGGTAAATGCACATTTGTAGGAGAGAGAACTCATTTCCTGTCAGCAATGTCTGTAACAGGCAGAGAGCCCAAAAACAGTGATAGTAGTGCTACATGTGCAGTAACAGCATAGTGCCTAAGTATGAAAGGGCACTATGGTGATACTGCAAAGGGGGCTGCAGGTGGGACATGTAGGGGGGGGAGGTGGGGTACAGGGCAGACCAGGCAGCCACCTAAGTAGCACAGAGGAGTACCAAAAATGGAAAACAGCAAGACAGCAGCTGTCCAAGGTCAAACTTGCCCAGTAGTCTGTGCTCCACAGTGTCCCACCCAGGGGAGACGTACCCTGCAGGTACCCCAAACGTCACACAGGAAACACAATGCCTGTAATGGGGCAAGCAGTGCACATCTGGGAACCACTCTAATAGGTGTCCACGTATTCACCCCAGGATACATCCCAAACTGTCCGAATATCCAGCTATACGAACACCTGTCACACCAGCCCCTGGGAAAGACAGTGCAGGGAGCAGCCACACATTGCCTGACACATGTATACACCCAGCAGTCCAAAGTAACCACCTTGATTACAGGAGAAGGTGGTATATAAATCCTTTTAAATAAATAAAATAAATAAAGTGGATACACTGTACCCGCATTGCATACCCTAGCCTGTCCACAGTCTGCTGGCAGAACACAATCTATCTACCAGGCCCACCCTAGCCAATAGTTGCTAGATCACTGACCTGCCACCCCCAACCATCTCCCCCCCATGTGGAAGGGCCATAATACTGGAAGGCAGTGATGGGGGGGAAGTGTGGATGTCCATGTCTGCCCACTCACCCCAGACCCCACACCCTAGGCACCCACCTACCTGCACAGTGGATGGCCTGGGACTGCGCACCAGCAGCACCAAGAGCATATGAGCACATCAGCATGATGGGGGAGGGGGCATTGGTTGTGGAGGGGGCCGTGACACCTGCCCACAGCGGACCAAAGCCGTGCCCTCTACCAGTGCATGGTGTGCATTGCAGCAAAGGTCTGTTGGATGAACAGCAAAGGTAGCTCAAGGGACTACCCTGTTTTTGTGGCAACAGTGTGGTACAGTACACACAGACACTGTGTCTTGGAACAAAAGGTCACAGCTGTGGCTCATGCAGACCATGTTCTTACATTTTACCCTACATTGCAGATTCAACATCGTCATGTGCACTCCCCAAAGCATCAGCCAACAGGAGCAAAAACACCAACACCCACACCCACAGGCTCCACTATCCAAAGCCCCATGGATTGTCAGGTTGTTGGCCCCGGCATGGAGCAGCAGTTTCTAGCAAAGCAGCACTACTAGCACCTGCATGCCTTAGCAATGCCTGCACTGTGCCCAGGCCAGTGTGACAGGCAGGGCTGCCAACCACCCCTAACTTTGCACAATGCCAACATAGGAGTGGGAGTGCACGTATGTCTATCCATTGTTTTGTGGTTGCCTACTAATCACTGGGCCCACAATGCTTACACTGATTCCAGCATTAGCCTGTCAATGTGCATAATGTGGAGCAAGGTATTGTGGGTATGGTGTGGACAAGGCAGACTGGGCACCTGCACACGGTGTGAGGTAATGGCTGGGAGATTGTAGTGCCTGACCACCACCTGCATGGACAGGGTGGCCACAGCATGTCATGCTCGGAGGTCACTCTCACTCTGACTGAGCAGTGACCATGGCATGTCTAGGTTCCCATATAGTACTATACAGTACTTCTCTCAAGTGATATCTGTGTGGTCTCTGCTCTGGGGCCCAATCACTGAGATATCTGCTTGGTGTCTGTGAGTTCCCCTGGGAAGATGTGCTGTGGACTGTCTGCATTTTGCATGTGTGTGTCTGGAATGCCTTGCAGGGTGCAGATGGAGTATGCCCTCTGCTGGTGGATGTCAGTTTGTGGTGTGAGGCAGCTGCACCCTGCCAGGCCAGTGCCCTTGTGACAAGTGCATATCTACATTAACAGCCCTGGTTGCTAGTCCCACAGCCCATCATCATGTGCCTCCTTTGCAAAGATGTGGAACATGAGCCTTTGGGAAACCAGATACTGACCACCACCCTGGCCAAGTGAGAGCAGACTGGTAGGTGGTGCTGCATAATCTGCAAGTGGATCCAGACTCCCCCCTGCCCATGTAACAAGCAACTACACAAGACAAGTACCAGTCTGGGTGCATCATGGTCTACAAGGGCCAGACATGCAAATGGACCCAAGAGTATCCTAGGTATGTCTACAAGGAATAACTGACATACAGCAATGCCCATCTTGTCCAACCCTGGTACTGCGGACCTGGTGCTGGGCACACCACCTCACCCTCAGGGTGAGTGCAGAACCCACAAAATGGCATGGTCTGTAGCTACTCTGTGCCAGTAACACACACTACTCCATGCCAGTAACACACATGGTCAGTACCCCCTACCACGGTGCGGTGCTGTAGAGGTGCATAGCCCATCTGGTGACCCGCTGTAGACTTCTAATCTACATGTGCATTGCATCATGGGTACTGGTGGGTTAACCCTATCCTGGTAACCACAGCAGACATGCCGTGCAGTCTTTCTATATCCGGAGATAAGAAACAATCACTCCATCCTAACATCAACATGCATATGGTAGAAAATACTGGAGCACAAAACAGAAACAGAATCTGAGAAGAAGAATAGGTCTCAGATTAATACAGGACTGCACATCAGCCATGGGAAAGCCCCTCTAAGCTGCTGTCCCAACACATCATCCTTCTGTATCCAGCCATTGCAGATCAAAGAGCTGTGGAGGTGTAGCCTATTGGTTAGTACTAATACCTCCCAAGCTGAGGGTCATGGGTTTAATTCCCTTTTGTTCTTTCTTTTATTGCTTTGTTGTTTTGTTCCTTTTTTTTATGCCAAACAGCCATGATGACGCCCATTGACCCCTTCTCTCCGCCCTCTCTCCACCCTCTGTGGGACTTACTGCCACCGGCGCGTTAACGTCACTTAACACACGATAACATAGCTGCTGCTACGTTATCGCTGTTTATTAAACATACCCCATAGTGTATTTGGACTTTCACAAAGCCTTTGACAAGGTCCCTCATCAGAGACTTTTGGCAAAACTAAAGAGTCATGGTATAGGAGGCAGTGTACTATTGTGGATCAGGAACTGGTTAAAACATAGAAAGCAGAGGGTAGGGCTAAATGGCCAATTTTCCCAATGGAGAATGGTGAATAGTGGTGTACCCCAGGGATCTGTGCTGGGTCTGCTGCTTTTTGACATATTCATAAATGACCTGGAAAAGGGAATAATGAGTGAGGTTATCAAATTTGCAGATGACACAAAACTATTTAAAGTTGTTAAAACCCATGAAGATTGTGGAAAATTTCAAGAGGATCTTGATAAATTGGAAGACTGGGCATCAAAATGGCAGATGGAATTTAATGTGGACACGTGCAAAGCTAAGCACCTAGGGAAGAACAACCCAAACTATGGTTACACAATGCAGTGTTCCACATTAGGAACCACCACCCAGGAAAACGATTTAGGCGTCATTTTGGATAACATGTTAAAACCCTCTGCCCAGTGTGCAGCGGCAGCCAAGAGAGCAAATAGAATGCTAGGTATCCTAAGAAAAGGAATGGAAAATAAAACAAGGGATATTATAACGCCTCTGTAAAGTTCCATGGTGCGACCGCACCTTGAATATTAAGTACAATTCTGGTCACCGTATCTTAAAAAGGATATAGCGTTATTAGAAAAGGTTCAGTGAAGAGCCATCAAAATGGTAAAGGTGATGGAAGGATAGCCCTATGAAGAAAGGCTAAAAGGGTTAGGGCTCTTTATCCTGGAAAAGAGGCAGCTGAGGGGAGATATGATAGAGGTTTATAAATTAATGAACAGAGTGGAACGGGTAAACGTAGATCGATTGTTTACTTAACAGAATATAGAAAGACTAGGGGACATGCAATGAAGCTACAGGGTAAACTATTTAAGACAAATAAGAGGAAATATTTTTTCACTCAACGTGTAATCAAACTCTGGAATTTGTTACCGGAGTATGTAGTAAAGGCTGTTAGTGTAGCTGGGTTTAAAAAATGTTTGGACAAGTTCCTGGAGGAATGGTCCATAAACCATTATTAAAAAAGGGACCCAGGATATCAATGTGTGACCCAATGCAAGCATTGTGGAGCCTGTGTGTTTTGGGGAAACTGCTAGGTATGTATGACCTAGATTGGCCACTGTTGGAAACAGGATACTGGGCTTGATGGACCTTGGTCTGACCCAATATGGCATATCTAATGTTCTTATATTAGGGTACCTTATTTCTCCTTGGGACACCTTGTCTCTCCTTAGGGCACCTTGTCTCTCCTTAGGATGCCTTGTCTTGCCTTAGGATGTCTTGTCACCTTACCACCTTGGTCCTGTTAGCTCATGTTAAATGGCCCAAGATGCTCTAACATCAGCACGTTCCCTATCCGCACACTGCCTTATATGGCTTCAGCACCTTAACGCTGTCATTACCGCCTGTGACTTTATAAACATATCCCTATATCTGAATTCAAGAAAGAATAGGACAAACACAAAAGATCTCTAAAGGGAAAAAAAGATACTGTATTAGTTGGTATGGAAGGACAGACAGGATAGGCCATATGGTCTTTATCTACCATCATGTTTCTTTTTTTTTTAAGACGTTTATTTTCATTTTACAACAAACAAAAGTAACAACACACCAAAAGATACAAATACACACATACAATAAGAAAACAACCCCAAGTACCCCCCACCCCTATGCTTCTTCTCTAAACTAATAAGAATCATCACATAAGCGCTTACACACAACAGTTATTGTACAGCAAACAAGCAGAAATGGTATTGATGATACAGGCTGATCCTGTGGCAGAAATGTATACAAAGTAAACAGCCAAATGAGAGCAGTTAGCAGTTAGAACATAATCATGGAACACCTTCCTTTTAAACAAGCAGTGAAGGGCTTGAGTGGAAGAGATTGACAGACTAGGTAGTTGCTCATAATTACAGTAAAATGGACATAATTCCACCAATCATTGAGGTTCAGATGGGAGCCAATTTCCAGTATTTCGTAATAGAGGAGATAGAAAATAGCTATGCCCAGTAAATGGGCCTCCTGAGAAAACACTAACTCAGAATAATCATGATTAAGAGAGTTAGGGATCGTCCCTCCTTGGAATGGACTATTGATGCCTTTTACAGTCAGTAGTGATAACGTACATAAAGCAATGCCAAATAGTTAAACAATCTGAAAAAGAAACATAATAGCGCACAGAGGTACACAATGTCGCTCATAGTACCAGTAAATGACTGCAGAAACAACATGATAGGAATTAAACTAAGGAAAACCATGAAGCGCCCCTTATAACAAAATAAGCACCGGAGTGCCTAGAGAAGAAGCAAAACCCCAGAAATCACTGGCGGCCTGATGTCTGCGGGGAGAAACCCCAGAGAAGGCCTGAATTGATACATAAATCCTACAGTGCTATACAGGCTCCGAAGGCTCCGAAACTAACCAAGGATCTCATCGTGGAAAGAAAGGAGACCAATAAGGTATATATAAAGAGAAAGAAAGTCCAGGCAGTCTCCGTTTCAGGCAGCAATCACCGCATCGGGCCATTCAAAATGGCGGACAGTTCCAGCGGATTCCATCCAAGCTGTTGGGTTAGCGCATCTGGTCTGCTTCTTTAGAAGCTAGAAATGTTGCTAGCAGATCAGGATCTTCGAAGGTACGAGTTTGGTTATGGAGAGTCACTCTAAGCTTCGCTGGATATAAGATGCCGAAGCGAGCCTGTAACTGTTGAAGTCGAGGTCGAAAAGCAAGGAGTCTCTTCCGACGGTCAGCTGTGGGCTTAGCCAGGTCAGGGAAGAAGGAGACTTTATGATTTTCAAACTCCAAATGACGATTCGCCCGGGCAGCATTTAGAATTTGCTCAACTTGCTGATATCTCAGTAGACGAAAAATGATGGGCCGGGGGGTCGTCCGATTGAGCGCCATGCTGGTAGGAACACGGTGTGCTCGGTCAATTTCCAGATCTCTGTGAAAAGTAATCTTCAGCAAGGAGGGAAGAGTTTTGACCAGGAATTCTCTCATATCTCCTGCTTCCGCGCCCTCCGGTACACCAATGAGCCTTACATTGTTGCGACGGGCTCGATTATTGCTATCCTCTAGCTCTTTTTGTAGATTCTGTATCTGACGCTCAGCCTCATCCAGTTTCACCAAGCGCACCACGTGCGAGTCGAGGACCCCCGCCATATTGTCCTGCCGTAATGAAAGACCTTCAAAACGATCCTGAAGCACACCAAAATCTTCTCTCAGGGCTCGGAGCGCTTCTCCGTTAGACTGCACCAGTTCCTTCACACCACGTATTTCCTCCAAGATCTCCTGTTGCATTTCGGGGTTATCCCGAAAAGGCACCATCTTTTGTGGGGAAGGCAGCTCTGTCTTGGAACGTTTTCCGTGTGAAGAAGATGGAGATCCGAAGTCTAAGCGCGCTGGTTTATGGGCCGCCATCTCCCCCGAGGCACCCCGGTAAGTTCGGAGCAAAATATCAAGTTAATGTAGGTAGTAAGTCAGGATTCTGAGTAGGCCCCTCGGGAGCTTCAGCGCAAAGCGTCTAACCCGCTGGACATCAGGCTCCGCCCCCCCCTACCATCATGTTTCTATGTTACCCAGGCAAATGGTTTTAGGAAAATGACTTCAACTTTCATACTTTGGACACATCATGCAGAGAGAGATCATTAGAGAAAGACATCATGCTTGGCAAGGTAGAAGGTCAACGCAAAAGAGGAAAACCAGCAATGAGATAGATCGATACAACAGTAGCTATGGATGCCATTCAATCAACAATGAGCCACCTGACTGAAGACCGAATACAGTTTAGGTCAACTATCCAGAGGGTTACCATGAGTCAACACCGACTTGATAGCACTTAACAACAACACAAGGCTGGAAGTTTCCACTACACAGTATAGGCAACTGCCTAAGGGTGTTGGGCTGAAAGGCGTAAACCTATAATTAACCAAAAACCCTCACAAGAAGCCAAAGAATGTCAAACAACAACCACAAACTCCTTAACTGATAATTCTCTTGGCCTAAAACCTATCACAAAACTACAAAAACACTCAAACAACACTTTACTAAACCTACTTGTTGTTGTTGTTAAGTGCCGTCGAGTCGGAGTCGACTCATGGCGACCCTCTGGATAGCTATCCTAAATTGTGTTCGGTCTTCAATCAGGCGGCTCATTGTTGACAGACTGGTACCCATAGCTGCTGTTATTGTATCGATCCATCTCATTGCTGGCCTTCCTCTTTTGCGTTGACCTTCTATCTTGCCAAGCATGATGTCTTTCTCTAATGATCTTTCTCTTCGCATGATGTGTCCAAAGTATGAAAGGCGAAGTCTTGTCATCTGAGCTTCTAAAGAAAGCTTAGGTTTGATCTCCTCTAGTACCGACTGGTTTGTTCTTTGGGCAGTCCATGGTATACACAGTATTCGCCGCCAGCACCATAATTCAAAGGCATCAATTTTCTTCCTGTCTGTCTTTTTCACTGTCCAGCTTTCACATCCATATGATGTTATTGAAAATACCATGGCTTGAACAAGTCGAATCTTTGTATGGAGAGAGACATCTCTGCTCTTGAGAATCTTATCTAGGTCTTTCATAGCTATTCTGCCAAGAGCAATGCGTCGTTTGATTTCTTGACTGCTTGTTGCTTCTTTATTGATAGTTGATCCAAGTAGGTTAAAGTTGTTCACAATTTCAATTTCTTCTCCTTCAACGATGAACCTGTTGATTATGCCAGTTGTCATGATCTTTGTCTTCTTTACATTAAGGTGCAGGCCCATTTTGAGACTATGTTATTTGATTGTGAGAAGCAAATGTTTCAGATCATCGTCACTTTCAACCACTAATGTAGTATCATCAGCATAGCGAAGGTTGTTGATGAGTCTTCCACCAATCTTCACACCTCTGTTGTCTTCATACAATCCTGCTTTTCTGATGATTTGTTCTGCATATAAATTAAACAGGTAGGGGGAAGTATGCAGCCTTGTCTTACACCTTTGCTTATTTTAAACCATTCTGTTTCTCCTTGTTCCGTTCAAACTGTTGCTTCTTGATCAATGTACAGATTGCGCAAGAGAACGATCAGGTGTTCTGGTATACCCATGCTTCTTAATGTAGCACAGAGTTACTCATGGTTTATACAGTCAAAAGCCTTGCTATAGTCGATAAAGCACAAATAGATATCCTTTTGGTATTCTTTAGTCTTTTCAAGGATCCATCTCACATCCGCAATGACGTCTCTCGTTTCTCGCCCTTTCCTGAACCCTGCTTGCACTTCAGGTAGTTCCTGTTCCAGGTATGGTTGTAGTCTCTTTTGAATAATCTTCAGTAGAATCTTGCTGACATGTGGGATCAGAGCGATTGTTCGATAATTTCCACAGTCAGTTGGATCACCTTTCTTTAATATTGGTATAAACACAGATCTTTTCCAGTCACTTGGCCATGATGTTGTCTTCCCTATTTCTTGGCAGAGTCTTGTAAGTATGGTAACAGCTGCATCAGATTGCTGCAATACTTCTATAGGAATGCCATCAATGCCTGGTGCTTTGTTCTTTGATAAGGCTTTCAATGCTGCTTCAACTTCTTCTTTCATCATCAATGGTTCCCGATCATAAGGTACAGGTTGAAATGGCTGTTGGTCCACTTGATCTTTTTCATATAAAAACTCTGTATATTCCTTCCACCTTTTCTTGATCTTCTCAGCATCATTCAACATAGAACCTTGAGCATCTTGTAACATTCCAATTCGAGGCTGAAACTTTTTCTTTAACTCTCGTAGCTTTAGGAAAGCCGATCTTGTTCTTCCTCTAATAGTTTCTGCTTCTATTTCCTTGCATGCGTCGTTGTAGTACTTTTCCTTGTCCTGTCTTGCTGCACATTGGAAATCTCTGTTGAGTTCTGTGATTGTCTTTCTTTCTCCTCTGGCTTTAGCTTCTCTGCGTTTCTGGGCAATTTTCAGAGTTTCTTCCATCATCCATTTTGGCCGTTTTTGCTTTTTCACCTTTTGTAGAGACTTCTCGCTTTCTTCCAACACAACCTTTTTGATGTCATTCCATAACTCTTCTGGAGCTCTGTCATTTGTATTTAAAGCAGCAAATCGATTTTGCAGGCAGTCTTTAAATTCCAGTGGTATATTCTCAAGGTCATATTTTGCTGCATTCATGAGTGGTTTGCTCTTTTTCAACTTTAGCTTGAGTTTGCATACTAGTAGTTGATGATCTGTACCACAGTCAGCTCCAGGTTTTGTCTTTGTTGATGTTATAGAGCTTTTCCATCGTTGACTTCCACAGATGTAGTCAATTTGATTTTTATACAGTCCACTGGGTGAAGTCCATGTGTCCAGTTGCCGCTTGTGTTGCTGGAAGAAGGTGTTTGAGATGAATAGATCATTGGTCTTGCAGAATTCTATCAGTCTTTCTCCAGCTTCATTTCTGTTGCCAAGTCCATATTTTCCAACTACTTTGCCTTCTTCTTTGTTGCCAACTTTTGCATTCCAGTCACCTATGACTATCAGGATATCCTGTTTGCATGTTCTGTCAATTTCAGCTTGTACTTGTTCATAGAACTCTTCAATTTCATTCTCTTCTGCAGCTGTTGTTGGGGCATATACTTGAATTATAGTTGTGTTGATAGGCAATACTCATAGACGAATAGAGATTAAGCGTTCGCTGACTGCATTGTATTTCATTACAGTTCTTGCAAGTTTCTTCTTTATTATAAATGCAACACCATTTCTTCTTTGTCTTTCATTTCCAGCATAGTAGACCATGTGATCATCTGATGCAAAGTGCCCGATGCCAGTCCATTTCAGTTCGCTGACACCCAACAGATCAAGTTGTACACGCTCCATTTCATTCGTGACCACCTCCAACTTCCCTTGGTTCATGCTTCGCACGTTCCATGTTCCAATGTGTAAGACATCTTTACAGCTTTTGACTCTCATTTCACGCGCAGCTACATCAGCAGTCAGACTTCCCGAAGGCTTAGATCCAACCACATCATAAATGCTGGCTTTACTCTGAAAAGTCTTCATCTCTTCCCCAGTAGCTAGCTGAGTGCCTTCCAACCTGGGGGTCTCATCTTCCAGCACCATAGCACAATTTGTTTTGTTGTAACTATCCATTGGGTTTTCATGGCAAGATACAGAAGTAGATTGCCGGGCCTTTCTTCCGCACAGTTTAAGTTTGGTGTTGTTGCCGTTGTCACAAAAATGTGATCCTCCGCCGTCAACACTATCCCATTCTGCTGCTGCCCATATGGGTGGTTTGTCTTGGTCTGGCACCTCAGCTGAGACCTGTCCATCTTGGGAGACCCTGCCAGTAGTTAAACTACCGATAGTTTAGCTCTCAGCATCACTGATGCACGCAAGCCCTCACAGCACGACAAGCTGCAAACCAAGTGAGAGAAACCTACTTACAAGAGAGGAAAAAAGATCTCAGTATCCCTCTGGGCCCTATCACAGCCCTAGTATCTTGGAGGGTGAGTCTGACCAGAATACAGGCAACTCTAACCAGCACAGACTTGGTATATCAAAGGTCAAGAAAAAAATCCTCTCTATGGGATCTCAGCAGAGTGACCCACAATTATAAACAGTTTCACCATTAAACACCTCTGCATTTAATCTCCCTCCTAGTACTTAATTCATCCAACTTTGTCATTCCTTATGTCCAATGTGCACTATATGTATTACAAACTCAAAATCCAGACACTGTGGGAGCTCTCAAAATATTATTATGTCCAGGGGCGGCTCAAGGCAATCTGCTGCCTGAGGCGAAGTATGAAAAAGGCGCTCCCCCCCACCCCACCTTAGAGGAGGGCAGGGCTTTTTCAGAAATCCAATCAGAGACTGAACCAAACCAAAAAGCTGATCAGATTATATGGAGGAAATGCAAGATTTTTGCACACAGGGCCATATTGAGCTGCAATCACACCCTATGAGACTTGCAGCTTGGGCGCACACCCCCCCTCCCCCCATACCTCCGTCCAGCGCTGCCTGCTCTTTCCCTGCTGCCGCTGCCCTCTGTTTTTTTCATGGAGGTGCCAGCAGCAGGGAAAGAGCAGGCAGCGCTGGATGGAGGTATGGGGAGGAGAAGGGGGGCATGCGTCCGATCTGAAAGGCACCGGCACTTTAAGCAGATCTGTCCCTCATTGACATCGAGTCAGAGGAGGAGGGACCAGACCTGCTTAAAGAGGCTTGGGGAGCGCATTTTGACTGCCTGCTATTGTCCTGCCAGCGGCAGCAGGGCAACAGCAGACAGAAGAAATACGCCTCCCAAGCCTTTCTGCCCTGTGCGTCTGCATCACTTGCACAGGGCTAGGTACGGTCCCATTTGCACACCAAGGAACTAAAAGACAGCAAGAACTAACAGCACAGATTATAAAACTAAATTATAACTCATTTTTATTTTGTTGTTATAAACAGCGTTATGGTTCTTGCTTTTTCTTTTTCAACATATATTTTGCATCCACAGTAGGTGCAGAGCAGAACCAGGACATTCACCCACAGAACTCAATATTTTTAAAAAAATCTGATTTTGATCATCTCACTAACAACAACAACAACCACTATTCTCCAGTATCAGGCATATTGTGAACCAATACAAAACCCTACAACAAAGAACAAACCTATCATACCGTATTAGCAAAAACTTTCAAAACTCACGTAAGGAACCCATCAAAAAAAAGCATCACTGTAAATACTACAGAGGGCCCTGGAACATCCATACACCTATTTGAAAAGCTGAACAAGTCAAATTACTACAGTACATTATAGATCTTTATGTACAAACTCCATGTTAACAGAACACCTGCCCTCAGTCACACACTCGCAACATCGACTCTCACCAAGTACAGAATAAGTAACCACAATCTAAAGTAAAAATAATAATATGTAGACTAAATTTAAATTGAAACCCCAAGAAACCAGAGTCCACATGCAGTGCAACATTAAATAAATAGATAAATAAAAGATGCAGTTCCTCAGTACTGTGTAAAATATAAAAATAGCACAAAGTCCAATCACTAAAATTAAATAGGGGTTTTTTTCTACCTTTGTTGTCTGACCATTTTATTCTCTGATCATGCTGGTCCCGATCTGAGGCTTCTGCTTTCCTGTCTTCTCTTAGCTCTCTTTCTGTGGTCTATGGTCCATCTGCCATTTCTTATCTCTTCTTTTGTTTTCTTCACTTCCTTCCAACAGCCCATGTCCAGTTCCAGTAACCCTCCTCAGTATCAGCCCCCTTTCCAGTCCTTCTCTCCCAGTACCTTCCGGTGTCAACTGCCTTGCATTCCCACAACGGCAACTGCTGTCCATTCCCTTCCAGTCCCCCTCCTTCCCCACTGTCCAGCCCCTTCTAGTCCAAATACCATCCCAGATATTAGCTCAGTCCACTCTCAGTGCCACCCTCCAGGTCAGCTCCCTTCCAGTCACCCTACCCTCTGTCCATCCCCCTTCCAGTGCCATTTGGCTGGACCCTATCAACAGGGTCCTTCCCTCAAATCCTAAAATACACGTCCATCCGTCCTCTGTTAAACAATAGTAAACTTAATCCATCTAAAGTGAGTCCTTCAGACCAATTTCGAGCATCCCTCTACTTGCCAAAATCTTTGAGAAGGTAGTCCAGCGACAAATTCAACACCATGTCAACATTGAAGCACCTCTGGACTCATCCCAGCATGGCTTTAGAGAAGCACACGGTGTTGATACCATCCTTACAACCCTCTTCAACAATCTAGTCACTGGACTTGGCAACATCCGCCAAGGATATGTCCTCATCTTCTTGGACATAGCAGCCGCTTTTGATTCGGTGAACCACCAGACACTCTTACTTCACCTGAAAGAAAAAGGAATACTAGGCTCAGCGCTAGCCAGGTGTAAATCTTATCTGTGCAATAGATGGCAACAAGTCAGAGCAGGATCCACGACCTCAGAACCATTCCTACTGAAACAAGGTGTACCTCAAGGATCATCCCTATCTGCATTGATGTTTAACATCTACATGCAGCCCATCTGTGCATTAATTTGATCATTCAATGTCCAATGACTAGCCTACACAGATGACATCCTCATAAGAACATAAGATATGCCATACTGGGTCAGACCAAGGTCCATCAAGCCCAGTATTCTGTTTCCATCAGTGGCCAATCTAGGTCATATGTACCTAGCAGTTTCCCCAAAAGACACAGGTTCTGCAATGCTTGTACTGGGTCAAGCATTGATATCTTCGGTCACTTCTTAATAATGGTTTATGGACCTTTCCTCCAGGAACTTGTCCAAACCTTTTTTAAACCCAGCTACACTAACAGCCTTTACTACATCCTCCGGCAACAAATTCCAGAGTTTGATTACACGTTGAGTGAAAAAATATTTTCTTTTATTAGTCTTAAATAGTTTACCCTGTAGCTTCATTGCATGTCCCCTAGTCTTTCTATATTCTGATAACGTAAACAATCGATCTACGTTTACCCGTTCCACTCCGTTCATTAATTTATAGACTTCTATCATATCTCTCCTCAGCCATCTCTTTTCCAGGTTAAAGAGCCCTAACCTTTTTAGCCTTTCTTCATAGGAGTATCCTTCCATCCCCTTTACCATTTTGGTGGCTCTTCTCTGAACCTTTTCTAAAATCGCTATATCCTTTTTAAGATACGGCGACCAGAATTGCACACAATATTCAAGGTGCGGTCTCACCATGGAACGATATAGAGGCATCATAATATATTTTGTTTTATTTTCCATTCCTTTCCTTATCATACCTAGCATTCTATTTGCTCTCTTGGCCGCCGCTGCACACTGGGCCGAGGGTTTTAACATGGTATCCACAATGACGCCTAAATCTTTTTCCTGGGTGGTGGTTCCTAATGTGGAACCTTGCATCGTGTAACCATAGTTTGGGTTGTTCTTCCCTAGGTGCATAACCTTGCACTTCTCCACATTAAATTTCATCTGCCATTTTGATGCCCAGTCTTCCAATTTATCAAGATCCTCTTGCAATTTTCCACAATCCTCTTGGGTTTTAACACCTTTAAATAGTTTTGTGTCATCTGCAAATTTGATAACCTCACTCGTTATTCCACTTTCCAGGTCATTTATGAATATGTCAAAAAGCAGCGGACCCAGCACAGATCCCTGGGGTACACCACTATACACCTTTCTCCATTGGGAAAATTGGCCATTTAGCCCTACCCTCTGCTTTCTATCTTTTAACCAGTTCCTGATCCACAATAGTACACTGCCTCCTATCCCATGACTCTTTAGTTTTGCCAAAGGTCTCTGATGAGGGACCTTGTCAAAGGCTTTCTGAAAGTCCAGATACACAATATCAACCGACTCACCTTTGTCCACCTGTTTACTCACTCCTTCAAAAAAACATAACAGATTAGTAAGACAAGATCTTCCTTGTCTAAAGCCATGTTGGCTGTCTCCCATTAGGTTGTGGCTATCTACATGCTGAGTAATTTTATTCTTTATGATGGTTTCTACCATTTTTCCTGGTACTGACGTCAGGCTCACCGGTCTGTAGTTTCCCGGATCACCCCTGGAACCCTTTTAAAAATTGGTGTTACATTGGCGATCCTCCAATCTTCAGGTATTAGAGATGATTTTAATGATAGTTCACAGATTACTGATAGCAGGTCTGCAATCTCATATTTCAGTTCTTTCAACACCCTTGGATGTATACCATCCGGCCCAGGTTATTTGCTACTCTTCAGTTTATCTAATAGTTGTAAGACATCTTCCCGATGTATCGATAAATCCTTCAATTCTTCCGCACCTTTAAATACCACTTCAGTCATGGGTAACATCCCTACATCTTCCTCATTAAAGACCGAAGCAAAGAATTCATTCAGTCTCTCCGCTATCGCCTTGTCGCCTCTTAGTGCTCCTTTAACCCCTTTATCATCTAATGGACCAACTGACTCTCTCATAGGTTTTTTGCTACGAATGTACTTGAAAAAGTCTTTATTTCGCGTTTTTGCTTCCGCAGCAAGCTTCTTCTCAAATTCTCTCTTTGCCTGCCTTCAAGATTGATCAACCTGACTTCTCTCCAATATTAAGATGCTTTGAAGCAGTGGCAGACTGGCTCCTCTCTGAAAATCTACGAATTAACCACAGCAAGACGGATGTTCTATTTGTCACGAGAAACCAGAAGTTTATGCCACCTCCCTCACTACAAGTCAACAACACAGAACTTAAGGCAAAACCCACAATTCGCTATCTAGGTATTACCCTTGACCAGAGGCTAGACATGTCAGCACATATCAAAAACACCACAAAAGCGATTTATCACAAGATAAGATCACCACGCCATCTCTGACCACTACTGGACTTCCCTGAATACCGATCAATCTTCCAAGCTTTAGTTATCCCTCATATCGACTTCGCTAATATCATCCTTCATGGATTTCCACAGTCGACTCTAAGCCCGCTCCGACTTGCCATGAACTCTGCTGCAAGGGTTCTGGTAGGGCTATCAAGGTCAGACCATATAACGCCAGTCCTGAAGAACCTACACTGGCTACCCCTGCAGGCCAGAATCCACTACAAGACTCTCGTCTTGACATTTAAAGCTCTCAAGAACCAGCCACCCACGTCCATCAGTAAACTTCTACACAGCACTCCAGCCAACAGAATTAGGAGATCTACATTGATGAATACCCTTGAAGTCCCTAAGTTAGTGACAAAATATACAAAGACAACAGCCAGTAGAGCCTTCTCCATTTTCACACCTATGGCCTTGAACACCCTCCCAGCAGAAATCTGAGCTATCTCTAACCTACCGTTATTCAGAAAAGCTATCAAACACCACTTGTTCCTGCTACATTACCCTGATAATAACTCCGGAAAGCACACAGCCATCTCCTTACCCTCCTACCTAACCCGCCCCATTGATCAGCCTCCCTTAGAGAATGGTTAATCACCTGTTCCCTACCTTCTCTCCCTGACCCAGGAGCATAGGCATCTGTTTACGATCCTTATATGTCCTTAAAGAATGTCCTTAAAGAATGTCCTTAATCTGTATATAGTTTTCCCGGTTCTTCCAAGTTTACCACTCCTGTTCAATGTAAACTCAATGTGACCTGATGCATTGTAGTATGTTTTGTTCAACTGTAAACCACACTGATTATAATAGCGCGGTATATAAGAGTTATAAATAAATAAATAAATTTGCATATCAGCTCCCTTCCAGCCTTCTCTCCATTACACAACCACCTATCACTCCCATCCCCAAGTGTCAGCTCCCTTCCAGTCCCCCTTCAGTACATCCCAGGTGTCAGCTCCTTTCCAGCCCCCTACTTCCCCCTTGTCTGCTCCCTTTGTGCCCCCTCCTTCCCCTGGCAGACCCTCCCATTATCTGCTCCCTTCTAGTCCCATTCTACAATTCTCCCGCATCAGCCCATTTGTAGCCCTAGCCCCTAGTTTTCTTCCAGGGCCAGCAGCACTCCCCTCCCCTCCCCCAATAGCCCATTTCAAGTTCCAGCCCATTTCCAGTCCTATCCCCCCATCAGCCCACCTCCAGTCCTAGCTCTCCATCAGCCCATTACAAGTCCTAACTCCCCCCATCAGCCCATTACCAGTCCTAGCCCCCCCCCATAGCCCATTACAAGTTCTAAACCCCCATCAGCCCATTTCCAATCCTAACCCCCCTCAGCCCATTTCCAGTCGTAGCTCCCCCATAGCCCATTACCAGTCATAACCCCCCATCAGCCCATTTCCAGTCCTAGACCCCATCAGCCCATTTCTAGTCCTAGCCCCCCCATAGCCCATTACAAGTTCTAAACCCCCATCAGCCCATTTCCAGTCCTAAACCCCCCATCAGTCCATTTCCAGTCCTAGCCCCCCATAGCCCATTACCAGTCCTAGCCCCCCATCAGCCCATTACCATTCCTAATCCCCCCATCAGCCCATTTCCAGTCCTAGCCCCCCCCATAGTCCATTACCATTCCTAACCCCCATCAACCCATTTCCAGTCGTAGCCCCCCCCATAGCCCATTTCCAGTCCTAAACCCCCCAACAGTCCATTTCCAGTCCTAGCCCCCCATAGCCCATTACCAGTCCTAAACACCCCCATCAGTCCACCTCCAGTCCTAACCCCCCCCTCATTAGCCCAATACCAATCCTAACCACCCCATCAGCCCATTACAAGTCCTAACCCCCTCCCCCCCGGGAAATATAAAAAAAATAACCTTGCTGCTGAAGCCGCTGCCGCGGCGGCAGCAGGAAGTGCCCCGTGGCCATCCCAGCAGAGCCCTCCTGTCTCCCTCAGCACAGTTTTACAGAGCCGTGAAGGCTGTATAAAGCCGTGCTGAGGGAAACAGGAGGACTCTGCCGGAGCGGCCACGAAGCACTTTCTGCTGCTGCAGCAGCTCCTCTCCTCAGTTTTTTTTGTTGTTGTTTTTTTTTTAAGGCCGGCAGCAGAAAACTCAACCTCCGTTTCCAGGCAGCCGCTGCTCCCTGCCTCTTAGAGAACCGCAGCTGTGCTGTGACTGCAGTTTTAAATACAAACGAAACCGGTGTAGAGCCTTCCCGCATCTGTGAAGGACCCCTTTGGAGCTTTGTCCTGCCCCCAAGGGAACTTCCTCCTTTGGGGCGGGACAAAGCTGCACGGGGTCCTTCACGGAGGCGAGAAGGCTCTGCACCGGTTTCGTTTGTATTTAAAACTGCAGTCACAGCACAGCCGCGGTTCACTAAGAGGCAGGGAGCCGCAGCTGCCTGGAAACAGAAGTTGAGTTTGCCGCTGCTGAGAAGCAGACTCGGAAGCAACGTGCATCTTTTTTGGGGGATTATTTTTTAATTTTGATGGTGAAGTGAGGCGGCTGTTTTGGGGGACATTTTTTGCCGCCCTCAAGACTTTGCCACCTGAGGCAGCCACCTCACTTCCCCTCATTATAGAGCCGCCCCTGATTGTGTCCAATGTATGTATCCAGCAGGTGTAGAACACTGAGGCAAAAAATATCCAATGTGTGATGTTCCACTGCAATGAAATACGATGCAATATCTTCATGGAGCATGTCCAGTGGCATACTTATAGTGCTGCTACAAATTCATTTATACTCAAGTTCAAAAGCCCTAATCACAGTTCATGTCCTACCAAAGGAATCAACAGCAGACATACATTACAAGACATATTTCATTATGGAACCTTAACAGTAGAAACAGTTAAGAAACATAGGAAGGGAACAGACAAGGCAAAACCATAAAGCACAGCTTAATCATACACTGTAATGGGAGCTCCCGCGGCAGTGTTGATCCATACACACTAACTCACACGAACCGCTATTAGCCAGTCTGCTGAAAAAATATAAGCAAGTAGAGTCACGTCAACACAGAACAAAACACAATAATGTCTTCATAGCAAACAACAGCAATGTCTTATACAAAATCCCAACTTAACTCAGGCTGGTCAAACACCGCTTCTCCTCAGCACGTCATAAAATCAATCAGACACTCTCTCGGTACCCTGATACTGGGTGTTTTGCAACCACAACCTTCTTCAGGGGGCTGTGGCCAAAGGGACCATTTGACAGAGAACACGTGATCCTATATTCCAGCACTGCTATAACAGCTCATCTTCAACCGACCAGTGGATGAAAGGAGTGCCACCTCCTCCTCAATCTCAGAGGCACTTTCTTCTAAGCACTGTTCAGCATGAGTAGCAGGGATTCTTTGGACTCAACCCCCTTAAAGATACAGGATCAGACTAAGGGGTATGTTTACTAAACCGCGGTAAATTCACCGGCGGTAAGGGCAGTGCTAAGGTTCCCAATGACATATAAGGCTATGGGCGGCTGGGGGCAGTCCAGCGTAAAGGGAGCTATAGGCCATGTAATGCACAGAACAGGGCACCCTGACCATTTAACTTGCGATAATGGAACATCTCATGTTAAGGTGACAAGCATTAATGTGTCCAAGGGGTTTAAGGTGCTTCAAACTAAGGTGCCTGAGCTGAAGGCGCACTGAGGGGTTAAGGCGCATGAAGTTAAGGCGCCCTGAGGGTTTTAAAGTGCCTGAGGTTAAAGTGCCCTGAGGGGTTAAAGCACATGAAGTTATGGCGCTCTGAGGGTTTTAAGGCGCCTGAGGTTAAAACACCCTGAGGGGTTAAGGTGCATGA
Source organism: Ichthyophis bannanicus (assembly GCA_033557465.1). NCBI lineage: Eukaryota > Metazoa > Chordata > Amphibia > Gymnophiona > Ichthyophiidae > Ichthyophis > Ichthyophis bannanicus. Next base: position 762,791,411 of record CM066036.1, on the reverse strand, counting down.
AGTTAAGATGCCCTAAGGGGTTTAGGCACCCAAACATAAGTTGGCCATGGGTTTTAAGGTGCTTCAAGTTGAGAAAGATGCATCTAGAGGCAGGAAAATGGCTGTAACACTGGATAGTACACCACAGAAAGTCAATGTAAAGGTGATGGAAGAAAGAACAGATGGGAACTCATGGACCTGCCATACTGGTGGGCATCCTATGTGGCAGCCAGTTAGGTGGATGAGCATGTGGGAGTCAGCTGTACTGATGCACAGGGTGGTGCCAGTATAAAGTGCTGCAATGTCAGTGTGGGGCATAGGATGGGGAAGACATGCCCCCAGCTGAGCCAGAAGCGGCAGGATGTTTGCAGTCACAGGAGCACAGAGGGGGAGTAGTGATGTGAAGATCAGGCACAGGAGAGCCTTGACTATCACAGGCATGAAAATGACCTGAGTAGCACATTCACAAAAAGAGCAAGCAGGAATCAAATCCCTGTCTCCTATCTATGGGGACATTGCACTAACCAACATGCTATACCTCTTGAGCATGCAATGTCTGGAATTGATGAGCCTGCGGGTCTCTGCCTAAACTGTCTGCTATGTGTGCTGGTATAGGTTAATCCCTCCAGTACCCATGATGCACTGCACATACAGAACGGCAGTCTGCAGCTGATCACCAAAAGGAAAAGGGACAGGTACATCACATCAGCTCAGTACGATGCACTGACAGTGTGTACTGCAATCACATAACAGCTACGAACTGTGCTACTGCAGTTTCAGCGGTCACTCTGAGGGCAAGGACTTGCAGTGCTAGAGATGATCTCTGTTGCTTGTGCTACAGATCCCCATCTCTACCAGCGTGTGGCAGCTGTTGTCTGCAGTGTGTTCAGCTAACTACCTTGCTGCACCAGTCACATCTGGCTTTTGGAGAGTGATCCTCTTAGAACAGTGCATATTAATGACCCGTGTTAAACAGCTGATATCACCTATGGTGGGGGCATCTAGGCCTACCATTACTACAGGGAGTAGGGCTGGAATATTTCCTCTCCCAACCACCTAGATATAACAATCACCCACAGCAAGCACCTGCTGCCTCTCCCTGGATTTTTCAGCTATGTATATAACAACTGCAGACAGTCTGCTGGTCAGTACACATTGCATGTGCACAAAGCAACCATGGACACCCAGCAGTTGATTAGGTGATCAGACCTCCAAGACAAAAGATATGCAACAACATTAGAACTAGAGACTATAAAGCACTATATGGATACATAGCCGTGCCATGATCACTGCTCAGTCAGGGTGAGAGTGCCCTCTCAGCAGGATATGCTGTGGTCACCCAGGCCATGCACAATGCAGACAGGCACTACAGCTTTTCAGCCATTGACCTTACCTCTGATGCAGACCCATCCTCGCCAATCTGCCCTTTTTCAGCCCATACCCACAATACTTTGTTCTTCATCATGCACCTTTGGAGATTAACGCTGGAAACAGCTTAGGCACTGCGAGGCTCAGTGAGGTGGACAAAGTCACAAAACAATGGATAGACATACACACATTCATATTGCAATGTTGTGCAAAAATGGGGATGGTTGGCATTCCTGCCTGCCACCTTGCTCCCAATATCAGCTCAAGCATTGTTAATGTGTGCTCCTTGTGCAGGAGCTAGTAGTGTGCTCTGATATTAAAGCCCGCTCAGTGTGCCGGTGCTGTCAGCCTGACTCTCCATCCAGCTGAGGATAGTAGAGCCTGTCTGTGTGGCTGATCAGTGTTTGTACCCTTGTTGGCTGATTCATTGGGGGGTTGCATATGTTGGTGTTGTACCTGCACTGTGGACTAAAGTTTAGTCACAGGAACATGCAATATATAATCCACAGAGAGACCCAAACCTGTGACCCTTAACTCATATACACACCAACTGTGTGCATGGAGCCACAATGCTGCTATATAGGTACAACACTCCCTGGGACTGACATACTTCACATCAGACAGACCTTAGCACATGTTGCATTGTGCACTGTGCACAAGACTAGGAAATGGCTTTGGTCTGCTGCAAGTGGGTGCCACTGCCCCCTCCGCCAATACCCCATACCTTGCTAACATGCCCATGTGCTATCTGTGTTAGTGGTGTGCAGTCCCAGTCCATCCAACATACATTTTGGCGGGTGCCTAGGGTGCAGGGTCCAGAAGAGGGGGCAGAGGCATACATGGACATTCACACATACCTCCCACAACTATCTGCCTCTCCAGGGACTCCCATCACTGCTTGCCAATATTATGTCTCTTCAATCTGGGGAAGAGACGTCTGAGGGGGTGTTAGGTTAGAGGTCTAGGAAATATTGCCTGGAGTGGAACAGGTAAACGTAGGTCAATCAGAATGTTGAAAGACTAGGGGACATGCAATGTGGCTACAGTGTAACCCATTTCGGACTACTATGTGAAAATACTTTTTCCTACAATGTGTAATCACATCCTGCAATTCATTACCGGAGGATGTAGTAAAGGCTGTTAGTGTAGCTGGGTTTAATAAATGTTTGGGCAGGTTTCTGGCGAAGGTCCATAAACCATTGTTTGAGAGGACCCAGGATATGCATGGCTTGCCCCTTTACAAACATTGTGGATCCTGTGTGTCTTTTGGGGAAACTGCTAGATACATGTACCCTAGATTTGAAACTCTTGGACACAGGATATTGGGCACGACAGGCCTTGATCAAACACAGTCTTGCATATTTTCAATTCCTATGTACTTCTGTGCCACCTAGGCAACTGCCTGGTCTGCTCTGTGCAACAGAAGCTCCCACTGCAGGATCCACATGCACCCTCCTTTGCCCCATTTGCACCATCAACATAGTGCACTTTCATATTTGGGCACTATGCTGTTGCTGCAAGTGGATCACTACTAACACTCTTTTGGGCTCAGCTGTCTGTGCAGCACATTGCAGATGTTCAAATAGGCTCTCTCCCCTCAAAATGCACCATTACTGACAGGTTTTGATATGCGTTAAAGTTCCTGACATTAAGGTGCCGGCGTTAGGGAAGCATACCTTGTTCCCGCCCACTTCCAAGCCATTGACCCCTACTCTCCACCTACTCTCCACCCATAAGGGAATTTATGCTGCTGGTGCCGTTAACAAATGCTAAGGTGACATTTAGGACGCCCTAAGGGTGAAAGTGTGCCATTAGTGCATGTTAATGGCACACTTGCTCCTTTACCGCCGTTTAGTAAACATACCCCTAAGATTAATTAGGGGGATGTTTACTAAACCATCCTAATGTTACCAGTGCTAGTGGCAGAGTTAACGTGAAGAATGCCATATAATGAAGTGGGTGTTCCGGCATCAAGGCAACAGTAGCAGGTTATCGCACGATAGAGAGCGCCTTGCCGTCATCGTGCGATAGTGTGCGTGCTGTGGCTCATTAGCATGCAGTAACCTTAATTACGTAGCAGCACCACAAAAACAGTTAAAGTGGGGTAGCCGACTGGTTACTACATGACTGTGGAGGCAGAGGTTATGAGTTCAATCCCACAGTGGTTAATAAGGCTGCCTGAGGGATTTCCTTTTAATTTAAATCAGTGCTGCCAGCAAAAATACCCTCACAGTGCTGTAACCTAAGGCACCCCATAGGGCACATCATAAAGTGCCCTGTCCGCCAAGGCACCTTACAATGTGCCTTATAGGGCGCCTTATGAGGCACCTTAGGTTACGGCACTGTGAGGGTGTTTTTGCTGGCAGCACTGATTTAAATTAAAAGGAAATCCCTCAGACAGCCTTATTAGAGAACAGCACAGCAGGATTTAACTCTTGACCTCTGCCACCACAATCATTGTAATAACTAGTGGGCTACAGCTCTATAGCTTCTAATACAGTGCTGGCTGGCTACAGAAAGACTGCAGGTCACCGCACAAACTGTCTGGTGTGGCTATGAGGATAGGGTAAACCCAGCCATACCCATGATGCACTGCACATGCAGATCAGAAGTCTACATCTGATCACAAGATGGGGTATGCGCCTCCATAGCACCTCGGCCTGGTAGGGGGAACTGACCGTGTGTGTTACTGGTCACAGACCGTGACATTGTGCGGTTCCTGTGCGCACCCTGAGGGTGAGGTGGGGCGCCCAGCACCAGGTCCGCAGCACCTGGCTTGGCTGCAATAGGCTGTGCTGCAGGTCCCCATCAGTGCCAGTATATGACAGGTAGTCCCTGCAGACACACCGAGGATACACCTGTGTCCATCTATATTTCCCAGTCACATTTAGCCCTTGTGGACTATGATATACCCAAAATAGTGCATATCCTGTGTGGTTGCCATGGTCAGATGTTTAGGAGAAAAGTGGTGTTTGGACCCAAAAGCGGATTATGTAGCACCACCCAACCCACTCTCTCTGGGTCAGGGTGGGGGACAGGATCTCCCACCAACAGATCCACATTCTATATCTCTGCAATAGAGTGGACCATCAACCCCAGATCTGCTGGGGAATAGGCACTCTCCAGGGCAGTCAATGCACATCTGTATGTATCGCATAGGACACTGGCAGACAGGCAGTAGGCCTGGAAAAGCCCAGCTGCCCCCTACCACAATCTGACATTCACCAGCAGAGGGCACAGTCAGTCTCCACCCACTGCACACTGCACTCTGCAAGATGTTCCAGCCCTACAGATGCTAACTGCAGACAGTCTCCTAGCTAGTACATAGTGCATGTCCCTGGAGGAACTGTGTGCACCCAAAAGTGGGATGTAAGCTCACACACCAAGCAAGTAAGCAAGTCAGTGATCAGGCCACAGACAAGGAAACCCAAAAATATCATTTGAGAGAAACACTGTGTAGCACTATGTGGGAACCTAGCCATGCCTTGGTCACTGATCAGTCAGGGTGAGAGTGACCTCCCAGCATGACATGCTTTGGCCACCCTGTTTGTGCAGGTGGTGGTCAGGCACTACAATGTCCCAGCCATTGCCCTATGCCCTGTGCAGATGCATCCTGCCCAGACCGCCATGTCCGCGCCATACCCACAATACCTTGCTCCTTATTATGCACATTGGCAAGCTAACTTTGGAGATAGTGCAAGCACTGGGGGCTCAGTAATGGTAGGCAGTCACAAAACACTGGATAGACATACACACACTCCCACACCTATTTCAGCATTGTGCAGTGATAGAGATGGTTGGCAGCCCTGGCCGCCACACCAGTCCTTGGCACAGTGCAGGCATTGCTAAGGTATGCAGATGCTAGTATTGGTAGCTGCTGCTCCGCGCAGGGCCCAACAGCCTGACTCTCCGTGAGGCTTTGGATAGCGGAGCCTGTGGGCACGAGTGTTTGTGCCCCTGTTGGCCGATGCTCTAGGGCAGAGGTTCCCAACTCCGGTCCTGGTGGGCCACACACAACTCAGGTTTTCAGGCTGTCCTTAATGATTATGCATGAGATACATTTGCATACAATGGGGGCACTGCATACCAATGCATCTCATGCATATTTATCAGGGACAGCATGAAATCCTGAAGGGTGTTTGGGCCTCCAGGACTGCAGTTGGGAACCTCTGCTCTAGGGACTGCACATGTTTATGGTGTATGTGCGCTGTAGGGTAAAATATAGGGACATGGTCTGCAGGAGCCACAGCTGGGACTTGAACTTGTGACCTTCTGCCCATGAACATACTAGCTGTGTGTACGGCACCAAACTGTTGCCACAGAGGCAGGTCATGCCCTGGGGATACCATTACTGTTCATCAGACAGACCTTGTCTGTTGCACTGCATGCCACCCACCTGAACAGGGCTTGGCCTTGGTGTGTTGTGGACAGATGCCGCTGCCCCCTCCACCACCAGCACCCCTCCATCACCATGCTGACATTCCCTTATGCCGGTGGTGCTGGTGGTGCGGCTGCCTATGATGTGGGGTGCCTACATAGACATCTACGCTTCCCCCTGGCACCGCCTATCAATGTTATGTGCCTTTGGGGTACCTGCTGGGTAATGTCCCCTGGTACACTGTGGGACACACACTCGTGGGAATGGTTGACCTTGGTCAGTTGCTGGCTTGCTGATTTGCAGTTTCTGCGTTCCTATGTGCCAGCTAGGCATCTGCCTAGTCCACCCTGTGCTCCAGCTGCCCCACTGCATGTCCCGCCCTTGCAGCCCCCTGTACCCCATTTGTAGCCTCACCATAGTGCCCTTTCGTACTTGGGAACTATGCTGTTGCTGCATATGTATCACTACTATCACTTTTCTTGGTTTCCCTGCCTTTGCTGTACATTGCTGACTTAAATAGTTTCTCTCTCCTGCAAATGTTTATGTTTATGTTTACGTTTATTTTATTTGATATACCGCCCTTCCATGACAAGCAGGGCGGTTTACAACTCATAATGTGCCTCTAATGCAAGGTTTTGACTGGCGTTATGTTTCAGACCTTCATTCCACAGCGTTAGTGTGCCTGGAGCCTCTCCCCGCCCACTCTCCGCCCATTGACCCCTTCTCTCCGCCCTCTGGGGAGCCTTACTCCACCCTCTGTGTGCCTTAATGCCGCCGGAGACGTTATCGCGCGAAACCTCACGCTATCGCACGTTGTTACTTTATAACGTGATAACATTATGTATCACGTGGTAACATTACATATTGCGTGCTAACTGCGCCGCTGCAACGTTATCGCTGTTTAGTAAACATCCCCCTTAGAGGATAATTTTATAGAAGCACCTATTTTTAGGCATCAACAGAACACATAAAGGTTGGTATTTAGGCATTGACCTCTTATAAAATACTGGCCAGCGTAAAAGTGCACACATTGCTTGCATGGTGCATACTTTCACTGTGGGTGTGCCATTGGGCAGAGCATAGGCAGAGCAAGTAAGGTCACGCATTGATTATGAAATATGATAATTTATGCATGTGCTTACACTATGCATGCATATTCATTTACACCAACACTAGGACTTTATAAAATGCACATAATTTAGGAATGTTAAAACGTGCTCTGACAAGGTGCCCTGTCACCCTCTTAGAGTACTGTGATATTGCTGCCAGCCCGCCCTGGTACCTACAAGCGAGCAGGTCAGACAGGGTGCTGCTCTTCCAGACTGAGTGATACTTGAGAGAGAAGATTGAACTGTGAAGGAAGAGGCACCTGTTTCATCATGTTGTTAATTTTGGAGGTAAGGCACAGTCCTTATCAGGGACAGTGCAAGGTTATTAGGTCCCTAGACAAATATTCAGACATCCTCCATTTTTCAAACCACTATTCTCCTATGCTGATATTTTGATAAATAACCCAACATCAACCTTCCCAGAATGGACAATTGAAAATGGCCATCCTTTAGTATATCAATAGATTTTATTCCACAAACCAACACAATAGACAGCAACCTTGGGCCGGAAGGACTGGGGTTTCCAGTCCCACAGGTGCTCCTTGTGGTCTTGGGCAAGCCACTTAACCCTCCATAGCCCATGTTCCCTGTAAAATAGTTATCTCCAAGTTATAATGCCCTGTTCAATGTAATTTCAGTTTGTTCAATGTAAACCGCACTGATGCAGAATAGCGCGGTATATAAGAGAATATAAATAAATAAAAAAACAACACAGAGAAGAACCTGATGGACAGGTCAAAGGAGAAACAGAGGAAAATTAATTAACCTGGTGTTTCAATTCCTAAAGTGAGACTGGCAGAATCAAATGTGATGTTCCAGTCTCGCATATTGTGTGGCCTCTTTTGTAAAAAACTTTGTGAAGCATCAAAAAGTGATATGATGAGAGTGACATTTATGAAAAAGAGTCATCAGTAGTGTATCCATTATTATACTACTGCCATCAACATAAGCTTTAATCATTTTTATAATTTCCCAGTACCTTGAAAATATGTTGGTTGAAGATACAGAATTTTTCAAGTTTAGGTGACCTTTTTTAAGCTCTTTAAACTTGTCTCCTATCAATTAAAATATAGAGCATATAACGCATTCATACTAGGAGTTCACCACCCCGTTTGTCATTACTCTTATGACATATTGCAGCAGTATATCATGGAGAGAGTACTTAGATGATGTATTGCTATAATGCATCATTTTGTAAGAAATAGCTATGAGCAGAAAATTATTAAATCTGAAGGACAAGTCCATCTTGAAAACTTTACCCAGACCATGCTTGGTGGTGAAAATCTGGCTGTACTGTTGTTATGACTAAAATATACTGATTTGTTTATAATCAGTTGATATTCAGCAGTGGCGGTCAGTGCTTTTGAATCATCTAGCCACTGCTGCTTTTATTAAAACTGGATATTCAGTGCCAGAACCTATCCAGCATCCAGTGTTAAATATCCGGTTTCACCGGCAGAGTATAACTGGATAGCAAAAACCGGATAAAGTCAGGACAGCTATTGACCTTTCTTAACTTTATGTGGTTAGGTATCCAGTTAGAAGTTGAATATCAGTGCTAACTGAATAGCAGCTGGGATCCGCTCCCGCTCAATCCACAGACCCACTCCCGCTCAATCCACAGATCCACTCAACCTATTTCTAACCCAATCAGTAACTTTAGGGTACATCCCTAGGGTGCACACAGTCTGTGCAGATATTCAGCCATGCTATGGGCCTGATTCTGTCCCGCACATTCAGTTCCTTTGTATGTCTGGTCTGAGCCGGACGTACAAAAGGGAATGCGATTCTGATCCCATGGGGCATTTCTAGCCCCGCAGGATCAGAATCGCGATCAGGCCTGTATGTGCAGGCCGGGACTGCAAATCAGTCTTGCCTGCATGTACAGGCACTGCCCGGATAGCTCAGTCAGGCATTTAAATGGAGCCACAATGCCATGGCATCATGTTGTCATGGCAACATGGCTCCATTTAAATGCGGCGATGCCGGCCGCCAGAAACTAAAGTTTATTCCCAGGAGCCTGACCCCTGACCTGGCCTCCTAAGGTCAGGGTCGGGCTGCGGGGAATAAACCCTGGCCCCACCCCCCCAGCCCCTTCCTCCCCCAGGCTGGGAAAACAAACACGACCAGGGAAGTTATTCCACCTCGGAGGTGGAATAACTTCCCCAGCCATTTCGCCGGCTCTGGACATACAGGGCCAACATTAGAATTGGCCCTGTACGTCCAGGGCTGGCGACCGCCCACTGCCCTCCTACTCTCCGCCTCTGGTCTGCCTCTTCTCCGCCCCCATCTAACTTCCCCTCACAACCAGTGGGGGAAGTTAGTCAGAGGCTGCCGCCGGCATGAATAGCAGGGATGGAGATCCCATTGGGATGTTCATCCCTGCTATTCATGTCTCAGAATAACCCCCTATCTGAACAGTGCCGCTGAATATTAGAATTGCCATGGTTTAGCCAGTTAGTAGGTCCTACTAATCATCTAAACCCTTTTCAATATTCTCTTCCTTGTTTCTAGGTGGGGGGGGGGGCAATATTTAAAGGCATGAAAGCTCTAATAATCAGGTACTTTGTCTAACATCTATATGTACAGTGCTGTGTACACCTTGCAGCACTATAGACATGATAAGTAGTAGTAGTGGCCATGATTTTTGCAGTTCGCAGAGCTGAAAACTGGGTAAATGCTGCTCACTGGGATGTCCAGCAACATTAAGCTGGTTAGTTCTACTAGCACTGGAGAATTCTGGGGACAGAGCAAGGGTGCACCGCGGGTTAGCCAGGCTTTGGCAATATCTAGCTAACTTTATCCAATTTTGCAATCCAGCCAGTCAGTTCCTGGATATGGCCCCGGCACTGAACATCGGAGGCAAAATTAAAGCAGCAATGGCCAGTTGCCTTAAATGTGCTGCTCACCACTGCTGACATTCCCACCATATATTTCGAATTGCATTTGTAAGTGACCTTTCATACACATAAAAATGTGTCCATTAGATCCATACTCTTTTAGTTGGAATAGTGCAAGAGTATCTTTGAAATAAGTTGTAAGTTGCAATGATAAAACAAACATATTTTATTAGAATGCTAAAAAGCCTTATGAACCTTTTAATAAATCTATTTTGCAGAAAAGTAATACTCACTATTGCATCGTTAATTAATTAGTTAAACTGAAAGAAGAGCAGAGGACAATCCAGAGCTTCCTTTATCCGACGGCCTTACAGCTCTCTCTACATGGCGATTTAGAGGAATGTGATAAACTTTCTGGTGAATGTTCAAAATGACTTATCTGTATAACTTTTAAAGATACATGGAAAAGGTCTTTGCTTTCAAAATTCTACCTCTCTGATTGGATAACCTTTGGCCATATACATCGTATAGCTCAAAAGTTATGTGCATAAATTGGAATGTGATTAGAGGTGTGCCAAAAATTATAGCAACAATAGACACAATGAGGTATGTTTACTAAAGGGCGCTAAAGTTGCAGTGGTGGAATTAGCGCACGATAAGGTATGTTATCGGACGATGAAGGTGCATTATCGCACGATAACATACCTTATCGCACGATAACGAGCCTGCGGCGTTAAGGCTCCCTAACGCCGTGAAATACGGCGCTGAAGGGTGGAGGAAGGCTTCCCAGAGGGCGGAGAGAAGGGGTCAATGGGTGGAGAGTGGGAGGGGAGAGGCTACAGGCACATTAACGCTGTGTAATCCGGGTCTGATCACTAACGCCAGTGAAATCCTCGCATTAAGGCACATTTGCAAGAAAGAGAAACCATTTCCGTCAGCAATGTACAGCAAAGCCAGGGAAACCAAAACAAGTGATAGTTGTGATATATGTGCACGGAACAAAAGGGCAAATAAACATGGAAAATGACCTGAAAAAAAATTTAAATCACCATAACCAAGCTGGCCAATAGTGATATTAATGGTAAAAATAAAAAAACACTACTGAGAAATCTCCAAAAAAAAAGATATTAATTTTGGAAGGGTCTATGCTCTGTCCCCCTACAAGGTGAATGATCCCACATTGAAAAAGCACTAATCAGGGTTTCCCCTTTTTATTGGACAGGTTTCTTATGGCGTGCACATGTGCGGCAACAGCAGGGTGGGCATGTCGGAAAGGGCAACTGTACAGATGCTGGAAAATGGGATACAGAGAGCTGCATGCGGCACATGCTGTGGTGCAGCTGGGGCACAGTGAGGACTAGGGAGATGCCTGGGTGGCACATAGGAATGCTGAAACTTTACAGCAGCCAGACAGCAACTTATGAGGGCCCAACATGGGCACGAGTGTGTTTCTCACAGTGTCACAGGGGATAGTACCCAGCAGGTACCCCCAAGGGCACAGAACATTGGCAGGCGGTGGTGGGGGGGAAGCGTGGATGTCTATTCAGGCACACCTACCCCAGATCCCGCACCATAGGCAGCCACCTACCGGCACCCTGGATGGCCTGAGACTGCGCATCACCAGCACCACCAGCATAAGGGCATGTTAGCATGGTGGCGGAGGGGTACTGGTGGTGGAGGGGGCAGTGGCATCTGCCCACAGCAGACCATGGCCTAGTCCTGTTTAGGTGGGTGCTGTGCACTGCAACAGACATGCTCTGTATGATGAACAGTCATGGTATACCCAGGGAATACATAGTCCCTGTGGCAACAGTGTGGTGCAATACACACAGCCAGTGTGTTCAGGAGCAGAAGGTCACAGGTTCAAGTTCCAGCTATGGCTCCTGCCAACCTTGTCCCCATATTTTACCCAGTACTAAACCGTGGTAATAAAGACAGAACCTTTATGGCAGATAACATAAACATGCCTGAAACACCTATATTTTACCCTACAGAGCACAGACACCATAAACATGTGCAATACCTAGAGCAGAGTTTCCCAAATGCAGTCCGGGAGGGCCAAAAACCATTCAGGTGTCATACTGTCTCTAATAAAGATGCCTGTGCTGCATTTCTATGCGCCGCTCCCATGGTATGCAAATGTATCTCATACATATTCATTAGGGGCAGCATGAAAACCCAAACAGTGTTTGGCCCACCAGGACCGGAGTTGGGAACCTCTGCCGTAGAGCAGCGGCCAACAGGAGCAGAAACACCCGCACCCACAAGCTCCATTATCCAAAGTCTCATGGAGAAGCAGGCTGTTGGGCCCTGTATGCAGCAGCATCTCCCAATCCTAGCACTTGCATACCTTAGCAATGCTGCCCAAAACCTGGGAATACGTTACACATATATCAAAAGGTTGCTATGATTAATGGCAGATAGCAATTCCTAAGTTCAGCACAATTTGCTGATTGAGCTGCATCATAGCAACCTTTCTGATGTCTGTGGAGTGTGTTTCAGTTCTGGTTTCTGACAGTGTTTACCACCCCAGGGAGTGACCCCAACAGTATTACGTACCATAGCCATGCCTGCACCGTGCCCAGGACTGGTGCGGTGGCCAGGGCTGCCAAAAGCCTCTATATTTGCACAATGCTGGCATAGGTGTGGGAGTGTGTGCCAACACCTTACTCAGCCAACACTGCTTGCACTGTTTCCTTTTTTTTTTTTTTTTTTCCCATTTTAAACCTCTTTATTGAAGTAATTAAAAGGTAATACAAAGTAATCATCAACAAAACAATTTTGTTCTTACCAAAAAATAACTCCCAGCCCACAATATGGAGTGTGAACATTACAAAGAAAAGGAAGTATAAAAGAATAATACAAATATCCCAGTATGGAATGGAAAATATAGCAGACTCCTTTTAACTTAGCAAGGCACCCAGAAACAAAAGCCAAATTATAACGAATTATTACAAAGCCGACCCCTTCAAAAAGGTCTCCAATTGTAAAGCATCAAAGAAGATGTAAGTTTTACCCTAATAAACTACAACACATTTACAGGGATATTTTAAGACAAAGGTGGCACCTAAAGCCAAAACACGAGATCTGAGTACAAGAAAAGCTTTACGTTTTACTTGAGTAATGCGACCAACATCGGGAAATATCTGAACTACTTGCCCGAAAAATTTCTCATGGCGGTATTTAAAATAAGTACGCAAAATTAAATCTTTATCTTTTTCCAAAGAAAAGGTTACCAACAATGTGGCACGAGAGGGTATTTCCTCTATAGAAGTCTCCAAAAATTCGGATAGATCTAAACTTGGCATATTCAACTGATCAATTTCTCCCCGAGCACCACTACCTAACTCAGAATCCAAAGCGGGAGTTTCTCTTACACCTGCCGGTAGATAATACAGTTTTGACAAAATTATGGTATCAGGATCAGATATTTTCAATACATCCTTTAGGTATTTAGAAAACAGAATACAAGGGGAGAGGTAGTGTGTTCGGGGGAAATTTAACAATCGAAGATTTTTAACTCGCAAAGCATTCTCAAAAATCTCATCACGTCGATGTAATAAAAGAGAGTCTTGGACAGAAGATGCCAAGACTCCCTGTACAGAGGAAATTGAACCCTCCAATTTAGTTTTAGAACATTCCAAACTACTCAATCTAGTCTGACAATCAGTTAATGCAGTCACAGTCTCATGGGTAAATTTAGAAAGTTTCAACAAAGATGAATTCAAGGACATCTCAGTCCGAGAGACAACTTGCCAAATATCTTGTAAAGAAACTTCTTTCAGTGGCTTAGGTGCTTCAACAGTAGAAGGATGGGCAGGATGCATCTGCACAGGGCATAGGGCAATGGCTGGGACATTGTAGTGCCCGGCTACCACCTGCACGGACAGGGTGGCCACAGCATGTTCTGCTGAGAGGTCACTCTCACCCTGACTGTGCAGTGACCACGGCATGGCTAGGTTCCCCCATAGTGCTATACAGTATTTCTCTCAAGTGATATTTATGGGTTTTCTTTGTTGGGGTCCAATCACTGACTCATCTGCTTTGTGGGTGTGCTCATATCTCCTCCAGGAACATGCACTATGGACTAGCTAGCAGACTGTCTGTAGTTATATGTGTATGGTTGGGACACCTTGCAGGGTGCAGTGACTGGAGACTCACTGTGCTTGCTGCTAGAGGGTGGCGGGAGAGCATTTCCAGGCCTACTGTCTGTCTGCCATTGCCTTTGGATGGGTACAGATCTGCATTGACTGCGCTGTAGGGTGTCTGTTCCCCAGTAGGACTGGGGTTGATGGTCCCCTCTACTGCCACCATTGCAGGGAGGTAGGTAGAATGTGGATCTGTTGGTGGGAGGTCCTGTTTCCCACCCTGAGCCACAGCAAGCGGGTTGGGTGGTGGTACATAATCTGCCTATGGGTCCAAACACCCCCCTTCACCTACATCATGTGCCCATGGCACCAACACAGGATATGTACTATTCTGGGTACATCATAGCCCATAAGGGCTAAATGTGACTGAGAAAAACAGATGGAAACAGATGCATTGCTTAGTACATCTGCAGGAACTACCTATCACACACTGGCACTGATAGGGACCTGCAGCATAGCTTAGCTCATTTATGAAAGGTGCTGTGGACCTGGTGCTGGGCGCCCCACTTCACCCACAGGGTGAGCACAGTACCCGCAGAATTTGACGATATGTAGCTACTCTGTGCCAGTAACACACGCAGTCAGTACCCCCTACCAGGCTGTGGTGCTGTGGGGGTGCACACGGTCAGTTCCCCCTACCAGGCCGAGCTGGTGTGGGGGTGCATACCCCATCTTGTGATCATCTGTAGACTGCTGATTTGCATGTGCAGTGCATCATGGGTACAAGTGAGTTAACCCTATCCAGGTAACCACAGCAGACAGTTTGTGTGGTGACCTGCAGTCTTTCTGTAGCCAGCTAGGAGGCTGTTAGTAGCTTTAGAGTTGTAGCCCACTGGTTACTTCACTGTCTCTGGAGGCAGAGGTCATGGGTTTGATCCCACAGTGGGGTTATTTGATAGGTCTGTCTGAGGCATTTTGTTTTTCTAATTTAAATTAGTGTTGCCAGCAAAAACACACTCACAGTGCTGTAACCATAGGGTGCCCCATAAAGCGCCCTATAAAGTGCCTTATAAGGCACCCTATAGGGAACATTATAGGGTACCTTGGTGGGCACCCTCTGGCGTGCCTTATAGGGTGCCTTATGCGGCACCATAGGTTACGGCACTTTGAGGGTGTGTTTGCTGGCAGCACAGATTTAAAATAAAAAAGAAAATGCCTCAGACAGCACTGAGTAAAAGTAAAGGGTAATGCCTCAGATAGCCTTATTCATCAAGCCCACTGGGGGATCAAACCCATGACCCCATACCATCATTCAGTGTATTAACCATCGTGATACTCCTCTGCTGCTATGTTTGAAGTTCAGCGCGCCTACTTAAGACTAACGCGCGTTAACATACACGGCTCCCTCTATCGCCCAATAATGTGCGCAGCACATGTTAGCGCGCGCTTGCTACGTTTAGACTGGAAAGCCCACTCCTTTTATTTCATCCTGCACATTATCACCAGGCGCACATTAAGACTGTTTAGTAAACATACCCCAATGTTCAACTGTTATTTTGATTGGTTTACATTGGGTACCAAAAAGATTAAGATGAGCTCTGATATTATGTACCTTGGAGTCTGGCTTGATTCGTCATTCTCAATATCAAATGAAGGGGTCCTTTTACTAAAGGTGTGCACTTTTCATGCAATTAGCAGCATGGTAACTGCAACTGTTGTGTGCAAAAAGGCACATTTTACAATGGGACATCCAAGTGCAATCTGGGATGTCAAAGCCAGAACATCTGAAAAAAAGAAATAGAGCAGCTTTTAAACTAGATAATAGGGGAAAGCCAACAGTCGCACAAGAAAGCATGGTTTGGAATGATGTAAAGGATACTAGCAAAAGATTGAAGTTAGTCAAGCTGACTAGTTAATATAGGTATATCACAATGTAAATAAGTTATGTTTTCTAGCATGTCCCTCATGCCATCCTTACCTACCACAAATTCTATGTAAAGTTAGTTGAGCTATACTGTAAACCATTTTGATTTTATGAGAAGACAGTATAAAAAAACATGTTAAATAAAATAAATAAATAAATATCAACAGAGAGGTTCCAATAAAGACAAAAGTAAGCCAAATGCCCTTGAGTACAGAGCAGACAAAGCTTAAAGATTCCAAATTAACCCTGTCTACCAAAAACCACATAAATATGAATAAAATACAGCCTCTAAAATGCTTGTATGCAAATGCTAGAAGTCTAAAAAATCAGATGGGAGAGTTAGAATATATAGCACTAAATGAGAGGTTAGATATGATTGGAATCCCAGAGACATGGTGGAAGGAGGACAACCAGTGGGACACTGTGATATCTGGGTACAAGAGCAGATCAAATTGGTGGAGGGGTTGCACTCTATGTTAGAGAGGGCATTGAGTCACAAAGGATTAAAGTTTTGACAGAAACAAAATTCACTGTAGAATCTCTATATATTGAAATTCCATGTAAAAAGGGGAAAGGGAAGGCAATGACAGTAGGGGTGTACTATCGACCGCCTGACCAGAATGAACAAATGGATGATGAAATTCTCAAAGAAATTAGGGAAGCTAACAAAAGTTGCAGCACAGTAATAATAAGAGGTGATTTCAATTACCCCGATATCGACTGGGTCAGTGTTATGGCAGGACATGCTAGGGAGATAAAGTTTCTAGATGAAATAAATGACTGCTTCTTGGAGCAGCTGGTTCATGAACCGACAAGAGGGGAAACTATTTTGGACTTAGTTCTTACTGGAAAACAAGATCTGGTGCAAGAGATAAGGGTGTTGGAGCCACTTGGCAATGGTGATCATAGTGTGATCATGTTTAATTTAATAAATGGAGGAAGGATGGCAAGGAAATCCACAGTACTACCTTTTAACTTTCAAAAGGGAGACTATGGGGCATGTTTACTAAACATTCGTATCGTGCGGGTCCGCGGTAGTGTGCCTGTGCCATAAAAGGAGTGGGCGGGTCAGGCAGAAAAAGGAAAAAACCCGACCGTACGTGTGCGCGGCGCGCACAGTTGCGGGCCCGACATTAGCGCGTGGGAAGGCTAAGTGGGGCGCTGCTGGGCACATATAGGAACAGAGCCGTAGCACAATGCTGAAGACACTGACCAGTGGTGCAAGGATCAGGGGTTCAATCCCCCATCGTGCACCAGGAAAAAGGCTGGCTGAGGCATGAATTTTCATGGTTAAAACTGCTGTAGGAGGCATAATAATTTTGGGCGTCATTAGGCGTTGCGCTGTTAATTGTGGGCGGCAGTAATTAAGTTCGTGCGGCATTAGGCGTTGCGCTGTTAATTTTGCGCGCTGTCCATCTTGTGCGTTTTGGCCGGCATCAGGCGGTGCGCTGTCAGTTGTGAAGGGCATAAGGCGGTGCGCAAACATCCAGACACAGGAACGGAGCTGTAGCACAATGCTGAAGACACTGACCAGTGGTGCAAGGATCAGGGGTTCAATCCCCCATTGTGCGCCAGGAAAAAGGCTGGCTGAGGCATGAATTTTCATGGTTAAAACTGCTTTAGGAGGCATAATAATTTTGGGCGTCATTAGGCGTTGCGCTGTTAATTGTGGGCGGCAGTAATTAAGTTCGTGCGGCATTAGGCGTTGCGCTGTTAATTTTGCGCGCTGTCCATCTTGTGCGTTTTGGCCGGCATCAGGCGGTGCGCTGTCAGTTGTGAAGGGCATAAGGCGGTGCGCAAACATCCAGACACAGGAACGGAGCTGTAGCACAATGCTGAAGACACTGACCAGTGGTGCAAGGATCAGGGGTTCAATCCCCCATTGTGCGCCAGGAAAAAGGCTGGCTGAGGCATGAATTTTCATGGTTAAAACTGCTTTAGGAGGCATAATAATTTTGGGCGTCATTAGGCGTTGCGCTGTTAATTGTGGGCGGCAGTAATTAAGTTCGTGCGGCATTAGGCGTTGTGCTGTTAATTTTGCGCGCTGTCCATCTTGTGCGTTTTGACCGGCATCAGGCGGTGCGCTGTCAGTTGTGAAGGGCATAAGGCGGTGCGCAAATGTCCAGACACAGGAACAGAGCCATAGCACAATGCTGAAAACACTGACCAATAGTGCTGGCATCATGGGTTCAATCCCGTGCTGTGCACAATAAATAAGGCTGATTGAGCCATTACCTGTTATGAGGAATAGCAATCTAGGAGGCATGTCACATTTTATTGTAATTTCTACTGTTAGCAAATGCACTATCAAAAAGCACTGTAATATAAGGTGATGCATAAGGCGCCCTACAATGTACCTTAAAGATCACATTTGAAGGTGCACTCTCCACCAAGGCACCCCACAATGTTGCGTATAGGGCGCTTTACAGGGTGACGTATGTGGCAGGGCAAGGTCGAAGCACTGTCTGTGCTGGCATCACTGTGCATTGTAACGCATCGAAATCGTAAGTAGGTGAGCAGACGTGCAAGAAGGAACAGCAGTGTAGCACAATGGTTAGGACAGTGACTGATGGTGCAGGCGTCATGGTGTTAGATGAGCAGTGATTACCGTTGGCTCAGGTAAGTCTGTCTACGTCATGCACCTGTACATCAATCTGTGCTGCCACCTAAACAGAAGCCCACCAGAGAGTATTGCACCTATCAGGGTGCACCAGAATGCACATCATAAACAACCACGTCAGCAAAGGTGATTTATAATGCTATCCATCGTCCATGTTCACATGTTGGCAACTCCCAGGGCAGCATAGTAGATCCCCATAAACTGACTGAATGGAAGGTGTGCCATAAGATGCTCAATCATGTATAGGTCAACCAAAAAACGTTTCCCAGAAGCACTAAGCTCCCCAAATGTGAGGGGCAGCAGAGGTATGTGGCAAACACATATGTAACCTAAACACGTCACAGAGCTGAAAGGAAAGGCAATGCAGAAGTAAAACAAGAACAGAGATCACAGGTGCTCAACTACAAAAAGCAGCCCCAGTCCATGTGGCAGCTACACAAATGGACAAACATATTGGAGATAGGTGTAGCTATGTACAGAGTGATGGCAATGTACCATGCTGTAATGAGAGTGTGTGACATAGGATGGGAAGATGTGTCCAGCACAGGAGACTGAAATGGCAGGATAGGTGAAATATCTGGATGACAGTGGAGTAGCAGTGCTATGCACAGCACACACACGAGAGGCAACCATGGGGACATGAAATGCAGGAAGGTGTAGGAATGCAGGACGTGTCGTAGCAGCATGCACATCAGGGTAGGATGGCACAACAGCTGGCAGACAGAAGATGGACAGAAGCATGGCTCACAACTCAGATGAGGGTACAATGTGCTCACAACACCAATCTGCTGACATATGACCGTAAAACAAATCGAAACCACATCTGCAGGACAAGCACACACATCCAAGGGAACAGAGAGGGATCACACCTACGACCACTACCACAAATGCAAATGGAAAAAACGCCAGGACACACCACCAACGTGAGCGCAGTAGCAAAGGCTGCATACAGAAATAGTCCAAGCCATCACACAAGATGCATGCTGGTTATAAGGACAGGAATCCCCCCAAGAAGAAACATGAACAAATGCACATGCAGATCTGGTGTTTACAGATCAGATCCCAGTCTGTATTTGGCTCCATGGGCACATGCACACACACACAATGAGATGTTATGCAGTCGATAAAGCATGCAAAAGAGGAAAGAAAACAAACCCCAAGGGTAGCAGAGGATGCCTGGTGGAGCTGGGTAGCAATCTCGGGCATGACAGGAGACAACTCAACATGACGACAACTCTAACACACACCACCAGAACCGCAACACAACAAAACCCCCAGGTGCACTGCACTGTAAAGACCATCACGAAAGAGACCTATGTAACAGATAATATATGATGGCTAGGGAGCACTGAGTGCACACCTTGCTGTACAATGACGACAGACAAGGGTGTGTGTATAGGTGATGAACCTGCTGCTTAATGATGGCTCAGTTATCATAATCGAAAAACTATAAATACAAATGTGGGGATAAAACCTGCAAACCAATGAGTTCAAACACATGCCTCCAAACACACCCACAAAGAACACAATGAGCACAAGGCAGAAGTAATAGTCCAAAGGGAGGGTCTATATGGGAACGTATCATACCCAGTGATGTGCCAAACAGCAGACACATACACAGCTGCCATTGTACAAGGATGTGAGCACAGGTGGGCTGTGGACATGACCAGCAAATCAGTAGACACAAGTGTAAATGTGCACAAAGAGTGGAGGAGTAGCCTAGTGCGCACAAAGCTGTCTTGGACACAAACCAAACAGGCCTCATCTCACACTGGCACTACATGTACCTTGTTCAAGTCACTGCAGGGACACCGTCAAGGAAACCATGGAGTCCCTGGGGCACAAGGAGTCATGATTGAATCAAAGGCACCCATTGTGTTGCATGATTGTCACCATGATCAAGTAGTAAAAGAGACAAATGTCTGTCAAATACACATATTTATTATGGTTGCTCCTCACACATACGTTAGACACTGCAATCATAATATCAAGGTGAGTCCCTCCATGGTGAAAGATGGAAACATATGTAGCAGGTTAAAAACCCACATGCAACATAAAGGTCACTGCCCTGAGCACACATGAAAGACATGAGACATAATGTGCATCAGGTGCATGCTATGCCCTGGGTAACAGGCCCACACACCCCACTTGTTGCAGCATGGCTCAATTGTGTGTCGCAGATATCAGTGCATGGAGACTGTAGGCGTTGCATGATGACGAAATGACAAAAATCACCGGACCCCCGAAACATAGCCATCACCCAACACAGGAGGCACACAAATGAAGAAAACAGATGCTGGGGCAATGTTGTAATGTGACAAAAAAAGCTCAGAACGTAATGTTCCAGAACCACATAATGGCTGATCCTCAAGACAGATATGCTACAATGCACACCCCAAATATCATCACAAGCAGAATGACCATATGCTAACAGGTAGCAGAGGCACATGAACACAGAGAGACTAGACATCAAAAACCCTTCAGAAAGCTACAGACATAATACCATGCAGGAGGTACACCCTGCATGTTTATGTGGGTAGACAGTGTCTGGACATATATAGCATGGTACATGGACTGCAGAAGTGCAGGAGGACAATGGACACCCACACTGACACACACCAAATGTAATGGTGCAATGAGATTGACGTTACTGCAGGGGACAAACAGGACTGTGCAGACGTGCAATGCAAGGTGTGTACACACATGCAGAGTGTCACGTCTGCACAGTAAACAAAACACAATCACCAGCATGTTCATAAGCAAATGATGGCCAAACATCTTACAATGAACCACACAGAGGCCATAGATCCACATTCTGTGTCTCACAAACATAGTTAGTCACAAGCACAATCACCATTCGCACACAAACATGATACAGTGATGCCACACATGCATGTAATCACCCTTGCCACCCCAAACATCAATCAAGGATGGTGGTGGCCATGAACATGTGGTTGTGTCAAAGCCTGTATCATGTCCAGGTGGAGGGCAATTGGACATAGACAAAAGGACTGCTCCATCTGTGCCTCTATGCCACAAACATGCCTGTATGCTTTAGTTAAAACAAACAGATGAGCGTATCCTGTGTGCCCTGTCACACACATGGCCAAAACCAATACACCAACCAACTGTGGAGAAATGTCCAAAATACATAGTGAATGTCAGTCCCTGATGCGCACAGTGTCCCAAAAGCAAGGTGTCTCTGCAATCCAACTGAGCAGTTCAAAACATCCCTTGCAAACATGGGAATGCATAATAAGGTGGCACATTCCAATATGACACACTCCGTGAAAGGTCATCTGTGTCCCTGCAATCAGCATGACTCTCAGCCACAGCATGGCACAAACTGTGTGTTGTACAGGTCAGTCATGGCCAAACCAGCAGTCCAAGAGGAAAAATGTCCATCACAGGCCTGTGTTCCACTCTCAAACGTCAAACATCCAATGGCAGATATCTCCAGAAACACGTACATGGTGGTCTGTCCCACAACAGGTGTTGGATGGCGAGCCCAGGTGCACCAGAGGAAAGGGGTCCATTATGTCTCCTGTCCTGTGTCACAAGAGGATAAGTATGGTCTTATTAGACACTGTGCAAAAACACCACAAATTGCCAAAATCCAAAACGCACAAAATAGGGAATAAAGGGATGCAAAGGCAAACATTACAGGATATGGACATCAAATCTAAATCAGATTATAGCCATCAGTAAATGTCAATGCATACACGGGTCTTACATGGCTATGGTTAGTTACAATTCCATGTCACACAGCCATTTCACAGCAACACACTATATGCATCTGTATGTGTCCCACAGAGATGCAACATGACATGTCCATTAGATGAAACGAAACCCAACAACAGGTACAGCCAGATTTAATCCCCAAATAAGAAAGGTACAACATACCCCGTTTGTGCATCATGTGTATGTCATCAATTCCTTCAGCTACTCCATAGCCACATCTGGTCACAGTGAAGGGAGACAATGTCAGCCAAACATGTAGAATCAGCATGTAAAGTCACTTGTGATGCATCTCCACATTATGCCTATATATGAGAGAAAGAAAAGTTGTTCAACACTCGTCCCACCAAACACACAACAGAGTTCTGCTCACAGCCCACAACCACATGTTGACCATGATGACAAGGTAAACAGCAGTACGGTAGAGGTAGCATACCCAACAATGCCCCCCGGGTACCCACACACCCTCAACCCACATGATAATGTACCATGCCAGGACACTGCATCACCACTTAGTTAACCCAGAAACACACACCCACACAGTATGCGTAGGTCAGCGGGACAGCTGTAATACATGGCCTGTATGTGCACAAGTGCAACATTGTGCACATAACCGCCCAGTCACATGCATAGATACCCTATTGATGTCTGATCGAACTATGTTGCTGGAGGCAGCAAGTGTTGGATTCAGCAAACAAGATTAAACACACACACATGTAGCTCTGCTGTAAATATGGCTGAACAAGTTGTCCAGTGGATATACTGTACACAAACACATGGGGAGATGTGTGACAACAGCAAGATATGGGTCAGGGAGGCTCAAGGAAAATAAATGAACAACAACATCTGCACAATATGACACATCCCAGATGACATGTTCTCCCCCTGACCTCACACACATACAATGTAGCTGAAGATCCACATACCCTGGACCACAGCATCTTGGCTGATGTACCGTCACGTGCAAATGCCACACAGGAACAGCATCCTCAGGAATGATGTCCTGTGGAGTGGACAAAACACCAGACAGAAACAATATGACATGTTCTAGCTGTGAATCCCACACTGCAAATCACTGTCCCCAGCTGTCAGACACCCACAAACATGGCCTGCCGAATGACTGTTCACTCTCACACTGTACTGATATCTCACATGGGAGGGCAGCATGTAGATGTCTGATGCTAAGTGACGGTCCCCAGAATCCCACTTTCGCCTCCCCTCCCCCTCTGTTGTTCCGCGCACTGGTCCAAAGACGTGTCTGCACCCACCATGTTTGGGGCGCATCCCAAGGTGACACTATTTGACTGTGTCACCCATGTTGACACCAATACCCCATCTCCATGTGTAGTGTTCTCCAAATGTTGTGTCATCCCCGTCTAAATAGCTGTGACACCCGGAAATATGCATCAACACCTCCTGTATCCACTGTGCAAATGCATCATCTGCAGTGTACATCTCCTACACCAAATAATACTGACAGTTGTGTGCTGCGCATGTGTTGACAAACATGACAATGTAAGCACCATGCCTGTCAAACAATACCCCCATGTCTGTTTGTCACCTGACCATGATGGCTACATCTCATCCCACTGTGTGACAGTGAGAATGTTAAACCATGGATAGGCTATATGTGCATCTGCTCTAAATAACTCCCATCTAGGTCGGGGTGTGTATGCGGACATAACATCCCTTGCTAGTGTCCACAAGGTATCTGTGGATGTGGACTGTGCTATCCTGCCCTACACACAACATGTCCCAGAGCCAGGAGGCAAATGTTGAGATAGTATCACCTACATATGCCATGCGGCAAATGAAAAAACTGCAAACCGCAAACATCACCCACACATGCAGTGTCACCATTGGCTACAGTCATTCACCCTTTGGTGATCTGACCCGCTGAACCTCTGTATGTGTCGACATGTAAAATACTGCAATGAATGACTCATCTCCAAAAAAAACAGTAGCAATGATATGGACCCCTGGCTCCACACTGCACATGTCCACATGACTCACCATATCCATGTCTGTGCTACGTGAGGAGGTATTCCGTACGGGACAATGTTGTGTTTGCACCAACACCCGTCCCAAGTAAGCAATCACATCATGGGAACGTAGTCATGCGCATGTGTACTGGGCTATGTCTGACACGTTGCACCATACCTAACAAACATACACACATAGCCAGCGCACCGGAGCATAACACACACACAAGCACCTACAGATTGTAGGAGATGAACAAAGAGCCCACAGGAAAGCTCTCCACAAACATGTGCCTCCCTCCCACAGTGAACCCCGTACCATATGCCTGACACCGTGCTCCACACACACACGAAAAAGACATAAATTGGTTAGCACAGCAGTTGTTAACACAAACAGCCACTGACTGGTACTGTCAGCCCAAAAAGATCCGAAAGGTGTATCCACACTGACCCACACAATACACCAACAGCTGCTGTTGTGCCCTGTGCACAGTGTCCATCACACACTCATGGCTATATGCTACCATTGGATGTTCAGTGTAATGACAATGCAGTGTTGCAGCAAGATAGCTACATGGTCAGAAACATCACCCGTGATAACCATCACACGCACACAACAACACATATATGTGGGAATATATGCAATACATACCAGTGAATATCTCTGCAATCAACCTCTGCCTGACCGCTGTGCCCGCCTGTGTGTCACCACTGCCATGTACAGGGGGGCACGGTGGATCCTCCTCCAGATCCTCATTAATCTCTGCAGGAATATCATGCCTGAGAGCAATGTTGTGCAGGATGCAACAGGCTAGGGATTATCTCTGCAACAGTCATTGGCTCATACTGTAAGGCCCCACCTGTCCTATCCAGACACCTGAAGCGACTTTTCAACACGCCAAAGGTGCGCTCTATGACAGAGCGGCTGGAGGCATGGGCCTCATTGTACATCCGCTCTGCACGTGTCTGTGGCTGACGCACAGGGGTCAGCAGCCAGGGGCGACACCCATACCCTGCATCACCTGCAAACGAAATGTTACAGGTGAATACATGGACGCATGCCAGCACAAATTGACACAGGTATAGACGTAAGAAACAAATGCATAACACCTCATGACAGAAAGCTCTGACAGCAGAAATGTACATTTGCCAAAATAAGACCTCTGGTGATAGAAATGGAACAAAGGGCCTCTTGATTCTGTGCAGACATGCCAAACAACACCACAGTCCCATTTGTGCCTCCACAGATACGCTATGTGTAGCACATGCGTCTTGTTATGCAGTTAATGTTATAAGCACTACCACCACCAAGGTTTAGACTACCCCACCAATACACAGATAACATGTGAAATGTATATGTTAGCAAACTAAACACCACAATAATGTGTTGTGAGGCAATGTAGGTGCCAACACACAACATGTCTGACCTGGAGGTCTGACAAGATCAACACAAGCTCACCTCCACACCCCGTGTCCTGAAAGGTCTACATATCTACATATAGCAGCCTGACGCCATATGCTGTTGCTTGTTGACCACCAACCATGTTAGTAGACAACCTGGGCATTGTCCCCATCATGTTCCCATCCGTGTTGATCAGCGCTCCACAGAATTGCACACTGTAGCCCACATGAGCCTACCAATATCACAGTTTACTGAGTTTGACTACATTCCTGTGTATGTGCTACCAATACCTCTCTGTATGGCCCCAAGTTGGCCCCTTGCCCTTGCTGTCACCCTTACCAAATGCTGAATACAGCAGGATAATCACATACAATGATGCCTACGTACCACACATCTCCGTGGCCCAAGGTAATGAAAACCCTAGACTTTTTGCCCCACCCTGCCATGTCACAGTCCTTACAAATTTACATTCGGATGCATACAGGTACTCCCATTTGCAAAGCGTCAGGAAAATTACATCATACGTCTCAACACCCCACCCACACACACATTAATGCTAACATGAAATGGCTAACAACCACAGTACTGAGTGAGTGTGTTGCCGTTCACACACACATGGACAAAGTGTTAGGTGCATTGATTGTCAAGGACATAAATGTTACCGGACATACCGCAGTTCTAATCCAAAGCCCACGTGTATGCACAGCTGGGTGAGAACGGACACTAAACCCCCTCCCCCTCCCTGTGGCCACATGGAAAAATACACCATCACAGGTAGCAAAATCTACAAACCAGGATATACACATCTGCACAGGTGCATAGTTCCCCAACACCACATCAGCACGTTTTATACAACAGATATTGTTTTCTCACAACTGATGTTACATGTACCAATCATGTCCCCTGTATACTCAAAGTGTACAACCTAACCCCCTAAGGATGTAAACTCAGAACATTCCTCTGTCTGACTGAATGTGAGTTTAATATCCAACTGCACATATAGGCAAACGGCGCCACTATCTGAGAGATGTACTCAAACACACATATCTGAATGCTGTCATGATATATTTGGGAAATACTCACCCAGCAATATTACCAGTCCCCATACTTGTCCCCTCCTCAAATTGCTGAAATAGTTGCTGAGCGATGCAGGATATAGGAGTGCGTGGGTGGACCCTGCAAACCTTGGGACAACATTCAGAATATGCAGATTAGCATCACATACAACCTGATACATTCAGGGAATGGTAGTGTTTGCGGTTGCGGGAACAGCCACCTCCCTGTCTCTGGGCGGGGGGACCAGGGCAACAAGTGTGTGCAATCAATAGCTCCCATCACGATGTGGTATCCCGGCTAACGCCGCAAAGGCTTGGTTCAGGTGTCCCCCACTGTTCGCCTATTGTGGGGAAATGGCCTCTATGTAATTCCCCACCCGGCTGACCCATGGCACGCAGTACCTCGGTGAAGACAGCGTGAGCAGGTGGGGCGGCTCATTGCCCACCCACTGCGGCCACCAGATGACTGGAAACAGCCAGAGGCAAAAAAATGTAAGGCAGCAAGGAGCTTGACCTAATTGCAACCCGGTTTATGGCATGGGACCCGGTCAGTCAAGGGGCTGCCAGGTCATGGTCTTAGTCCTCATAGAGACACCTAATAATGCCCTTGTGCTTAAGTCGGGCTTAAAGGGAGATGGACCTTGTCCCTCGACGCCATGCCCTGGAGCTGGGCCCTGGAGCCTGTAGAGGCGAGTCTGCCGAGCCTGACACCTCGGTCACGCCGTCTGCGCCGTCTACGCACAGACACATCTCTGTGCCGACCTCCACAGGAGCAGGTCTGATTTGCTTGCGGGTCCACACCCATGCCCTGTGCCACAGCCACCATGGACAACCATATCCCCTTTCCAGCAACCCCGCAGCACTTTGACCCACGTCTTCGGGCCATCATGCAACAAACATATATCCTCCTCCGCCATCCAAATCCCTCCACTGTGGTCACACACACACACACACCACACACCAACACACACACCTCCCGAAAACACTGGTAGACCTTACAAACACAATTTACAGGAATCATCTAGCCACAACAAGACCAGGGACAGTAGCTACAGACAACACAAACAAAGAACACTACCATGAGCACTACAATCACTACAGTACCACAATACAACACTACAAAACGCTACAGAAACCACTACAATCAGCAGTACATGCACTACCAAGACACAACAGACAAACCAGCAAAACACTACATACACAACTGAAAAACAAACACTAGTAACAACACCTGCTCTCCAGCCTCTCTCTATCGTCCCAAACAACACTCGCCGCGCCTACAAAACAACCCTCAATGTTGGGCCAAATGTTCAGCATCATTTTATATAGGTAATATGGATGGTCCGTAGAGTGCGCATGAGCCGTTGTTGCGACGTTCGCCGCTTGTGGCCAGGCAGCCCCTGTAACAAACAGTTTGCGCCAATGTGCCAAAATCCGATACGCATGGGCGTTTGCCTGGCGCAAGCCGCAAACACGTCAAATGAAGTAGCGCATGTGCGTGGTGGCATGTGTGCGACGGCGCATTGTGCAATTTGACTGCTTATGTTGTTGGTTTGTGCACTGGCGCCCATGTGCATCTCGTTATTGCACGGTCTGGATGCGTTTGCACTGTGCGTTGACGAATGCACACACAAACGCACATGCGCAAAGAGTGTTTGCACATGGCGTGCCTCGCACAACAACCAAACTCCCACCAACGAACGCCTATGCGTAAGTTGCAGTTACGCACCGCGCACAAGCCAGTGCACCGTCGCACAATGTCGCTATGCGCAATTAACCAACGTGCAAAAACAAATATAAAAATCACTACAACGCACTGGAAAACGTTGAGGGTTGTTGGAGGGACGTATTAGTTTGTGAAGAGATAGGTTTGTGGAGAGGAATAGGTGGTGGTGAGGGTTCATAGTAGGAGGTGTGGTGTCATCTGTAGACAACTAGTTTTGTTGTTGTCCATTTGTCTCTGTACTGTTGGGTGTATTGGTTTCGTCCTTTACTGTGTTGGTTTAATTGCTAATTGACGTGATATAGCTGTTGTGTCTGTGTTGTACGTGGTGTAGGAGGAGGCCAGAAGAAAGGGATGATTGTGCGGTGAGGAGGGGATCCGTGGGGATGTCGGGAAACATGTGAGAGGAGGGTGATGGATGAGGCCCAGAGTGAAAAGGGGATAGAGAGATGGGATAGAGAGGGGGACAGATGAGAGGGGAGAGGGGGAGGATAGCGGAGACGGGAGAGAGGGAGAGAGAGAGGGGGAGGAGAGGGTTGGGATTAGAGAGGAGGGAGAGAGAGAGAGGGGGAGAGGAGGGGGGGGAGGGATAGAGAGAGGTATAAGGGGGAGCGGCGAGTTTGGGAGAGGGTGAGGGTGGAGGAGTGTGGGCCCACCAGTGCCACTGGGCCAGGACCTGCAGGCCCTATATCCGGAGGGGTTGAGCCCAATTCAGCAACGGGGCCAGCCTGCTCCCAGCAGGTACAACAACCTGGGAAAAGGAAGAGGGTCCCGTGTGCCTGAAAGCATGGAGATGAGAAGGAGGGCCACACGGTTCACAGATGGGGAGGGAAACCACAACCTCCTATCCATGGTGCTAGAGCAATACGCAGGTTCTCTTTGGCAGGCTGAGCACTACGGACAACATCAAACAGCAGGGTCGGACATGCGGGTGCGTGGGAGGGGAGGGGTAAGCAGAAGAGTGGCTGCTAGCAGGGGGACACCCGCGTGACATAGAGAGCCTCCAAAAAGAGGTTCTCCGACATCAAAAGAGGTGGGTGCTGCCACGGCACATGTGTCTGAGGACGAACAGCATGCACGTGGCACAGGTGGCGGCGGCCCCCTACCAACCATGCTCAGCCCCCTGGAGCAGCAGCTTGCACAGAGACTCGGTCCTGTCTACACATATGGGCTGCCTACGGCCCTGGACACCGCACACACACAGGCAGGTATGTATGCTATGCATATCCATTACGACTCATGACCCCCATGGGTTCACCATTGTGTAGATAGTTATGTGAGTGCAGTTGGGATTGTCTGCGATCTGCGAGAAGCATCTACAGGTACAAGCAGGAATGAGCCATCACATATGTGATGTCAGTACCGACAGAGCCTGCACGGGAATGCTGCCAGCTAACGATCATAACGTATTTGGCAACATCCCTTGCGCCTGCGCGCTGAACTGCCTCCTTCTCCAGGAGCCTCCCTTCAGTGTTGAGGCCTCCATGGAGCCCGAAGGACGTCCTCCTGTCACCGCAGAAACCTTTGTGTGAAAATGATGTCAACACCTATCTCCCTTGTTATCGTGGTGTGCGGCTGTATGTGCCACCGACACAGGTACCCCTGGGGGTGTATGTCCAGAATCGTGATAAACATTTTCCGCATTCATCATGTCCCAACCTCTTGGGGCACAAGGCTTGTGCATAATGGAGCCAACGTCACTGAGGGGATGCTATGACTGTGGAAACAACGTTTCCTGCTTAAACTCCATTTACTGTTGTCCAACCAGTATAGGGTCATGACCATTTGCCGCCTGCATTGCTTGTCCAAACACGGTGCTGGAAGCATGACGGTCCAGGTTCTCCCTCCGGATAACATTTGTTCGCACCATTGCAACATGGTGGTACAAGCTGTCCCCGCACTCTACAGATCAGGGTAAACCCACGACAACATCTCTGAGGACTAGTTAATGCTTGCGTGGCTATCGCCTCATGTGCCAGCATGGGGCATGGGCTCTAGTCCGTCCCTCAAACAAACATTGCCCTCACCTAGGCTGCGGGAGCCACCTGGCGGCGCAAAGCATCAGAAGGGGGTTTTGCCCATTTTTGTTTCTCAGGGCCTGCACCGCCTCACCAGAACATTACCAACAGCCATGCTTGCCGTAGATACCGCTCCCTCCGAAAGCAGACAGTAATCGAGATAGTGTCACTAGCAACGGTATGTATTGCCTCTCCCTCCCCCCGATAGCGCATGTCATTTGCATGTCCTTGTTACACCGTCCAAAACAATGTATATAAACCCAAACTCCAAGACCTGGCGTTCTGTGTGTTGGCATTGCTGATACCGGATGGTCCGTACCATCAAGCGCATACTTCGCGATCGAGGGTTCACCCTCTTAGATGCTACTCCAATGACCGAATAGGTGACTCCTTGAGGATTGGTTTGTCACAGCGATGGTGTTTTTAACAGACTGCACATTGTTGTTTGCAGGATACGCACGTCTACGTGAGACTTGCTATGCCCACGCCAGTCTGTCAACATGGTCGCTGCTTCAGCAGCCACGCTATGACAACTCAAGGTGCTCTACTAGTGTCTGATACCCAGTGTGGATGTAGTTAAATGAATACCCGGCTAAGGTGATCAATGAGCAGTACCCTTCCGGCCTGTCTCCTCGATCGCAAGTGCCTCCACACCACCACTAGGTGTTGTGTTCATAATCGAGTCTGCCACCCTCTGGTGCTTGAGGGGTGTGTACTACTCTGCTGACTGACAACCTGACTCCTTTGCCATTGGATGTTTTGCCCTTGGAATGACCTTCGTCTCAGACATTCCACCCTTGTTACATGGGCAAACCTTCTGGGCTAGTTGCACATCCCTGACCTTCCGCTTTACCAACTGGCGCCACTGCAGGAACGGACAATCGCTTTAACCGTCTCTTATAAATCCTGATCTTCGCAGAGTACCGGCTCCTGGAAAATGGATATCACCTTGGAGGGCTCCTCCTACCACGCAATATGCCCTCAGCAATCTGCATGCTCTGTATGAGGTGGAACCCCTCTCCAGGACTCTCATAACTACTCCGAGACCCCCCACCATTCCTTGGTAGTGGAATCAGCAAGTATGGCGGAAGGTCAAGACGTTTTAAACGGAGCAAGGTCATCCTGGTCTAGCCAGGTCGTGGCTTCCTACGAAGCACATGATGCTTTTGGACTGTCACAACATTGTCCAAACGTCTATGCTAGCCATCGCCGGATGATATCCCCTATGTGTTACTATGAGTCACGCCCTCCAAGGATTGAGTCACACAACACCTGTCCCGTTTGAGGCCACGTCGTGGCTTGCAGATAGTCAACAGGTAGTCTGACTACGCATAACTTCTAAGATCTCCCTATGGACATGGTATATCACTAGATTCTCTCATCTTTAGTGCTTATGTTTGACCCTTGTGGGTCTGTAGTCATATCCACTGGTTCTCCCATTGTTGAACGTTGCTAGGGTTGGCTCGTGGTTGCAGGTCTGATTAGATGGCCTCTAACTACTGTGTCACACATCACCATGTACTGGAGAGGAAAGCCTCATCAACAAGGAGGTTGTACGTCAGTTTAGCACACTGTTCAGCTCTGACCGCCCTAGGGCTACAGGCCATTCCAATCCACCATCAGGGTCAGGGTGGTAGGAAATGTCCCACCTGAACTTCTTTGTTTTGGAAATGAGGAGTTGTCAGGTCTCCCTGACCAGACCTAGCAGATGTAGCACAGCGAGGAACACCTCGCCATGGTGGCTGATTGTTTACAAAGTCTAGGCAGCCGCAGCATTTCACACATACATCATAGGTGGCGGTTGAGACTGCATAACAAATACACGTTAGTTGTATTCATCATATGGTGCCGCAGCTGCCTGTTCCCCAGGAGGACTACACTGACATACCCCATGTTGTCATGATGGTTAAGGATGTATCAGGGATAGACTCACTGTTTCTGGGTTATAGATCTGTCTTCCTCTCATCACTGAGAGGAGGAGTTACAACTATCCCATAATAGTGTCTGTCACAACATGAGCACTGTGCCATCAGCTGACGTCCCCTATGGGTACGTCACCCCTCCGTTACCTACATTCCACACCCTCTCATCCAGGACTTTCCTAGGCTGAGGGTTACCTTACTAAGATGCTCCTTAGCCTCCTTTTCAGGGTATTGCTTGTCCTGCCATGAACATATGTGCTGGATAACTCAGTAGACAGGGACAGGACCATCCCCTGTCCTTTGTCTCATTGCCCATGTCCGCCACCCATCTATTTCTACAGCTGCTGTGCCTGCAGGAGGCACAGTGATTGCCTTGCAGACACATCCCACATGTTCCAGTTTCTCTATCTCACAGTTCCTGTTCAACCGTAGTAGTGGTTCCAAGCTAGTCCATGGTTATTTTCACTCATTGTAGGCTGAACACCTCTTATCTCTGGACAACTCCTTCCAGGGGATATGGCACTGTATCTGCTTACAGACAGTTCATTCAAATTCAACCTCCATATGCTCTCTGCACTCTCAGAGAGCCCATCCACTATGAGGGCCCTGATATAGAGCGAACACCATCCTCATAGGGCGACGCTATATGGCTAGACAAGGTTTATGACCCCATCAGAGGTCTGTGTGGGTTTACTGCAACCTCTGGTTTTGTATTGTATAGAGGGTGGAACGTTCATGCATGACTATCCACGGCTACTGGGAACGCATAGTACCGCCATATCCCTCCAGTGTGTCCCCTTGGTATCCGTCGGCTGGATTTCTGTACCTTTGCCATGTTAGATATCTAACAGATGTTAGCCATGTCCGCACAGACTGGGCTTATCCCCTGTTGTCACCCAACCATCCTGGTGATTCGCTGTTTGCAATACTGCATCCCTGTATGCCATGGAGATTGATGATCATTGTATCTGTCAGGTGGGCTTGGCCTCCTGTTACGAATAGAATGTCTCACACTCACATACCCCATCCCAAACTAACTGTGGGGCTCAGTGGCAGACATGTGTCGTCAAGAATATAGTCATGTATGTGAATAGGTCCTCATAACTCTACATACATATGTCAATTTGCTGCCGGTGCATATTCATGGCCCACATATATATAGAGATAAATGTGTGTATATATAGATATAGATATAGATCTAGCTATACATAGATATATATGGATATAGAGATAGAGATAGAGAGAGATATAGATTGATAGATAGATAGATAGATAGATAGATAGATAGATGGATACATATAGATATGTGTTTTATTATGAACATTATATACAAACATATAAATATAGCTGCCTATGTATATATGTCCACACATGTCTCCAAACATATCCTGAAATACAGATATGTGCGTATATCTGTACCTAGATATGTGTCTGTGGGGATACCTCGTAGGGATTGATATATGTTACATACGTTGTGATAAGGAAGCTTATCATAGCTCAGGTAGGAGCTATAGAAAAGATGATGTGACTCTGAACAAGCAACCTGTCAGTTCTGGTAGAAGTGAGAAAACAGAGTTTTCACATAAAAGACTACCAGTCCCAGAATGCACCAGGTTTCCAGCAGCCATGAGAGGGGCTGAAGTGAGAAAATGTGTGTGCAATCAAGAGAGCTATGAGGTAATCCCTAAGCACTCATCTCAAAGGGCAGGGCCTGATTCAAGACAGCTGCGCTGTGTTAGGGAGCAGCACACATTAGAACAGGATAAGAATAGAGCTTATTCTTCAGATAACAGCTTCAGGAAAGGAGACAGCAAAAGCTACAAGAACAGCTTCAAGGAGAGTTTGAAGAACAGCTTCAGCAAAAGCCAAGCAGATAGAGAGAGAAGGAAACTCTC
Organism: Ichthyophis bannanicus; assembly: GCA_033557465.1. Lineage (NCBI taxonomy): Eukaryota > Metazoa > Chordata > Amphibia > Gymnophiona > Ichthyophiidae > Ichthyophis > Ichthyophis bannanicus. Next base: position 762,757,373 of record CM066036.1, on the reverse strand, counting down.
TGGAAGGAAGAGAAGAAAGGCCATTGGAAGGTCTGGGAGATTCCAAGGCAGTACTCATACTGGGAGGTATTCCAAAAGCCAGCAGAGTCCATTGGACTGGATTCAGCCAGAGGAATGGAGTGGCAGAGATAGGAATCACCAGTGGCTACCTGGAAGAGAGAAGACTGCATGTGGAAGGGACTTTCAGACCAAGGCCAGAAGGTATGTGAGAGAAGATCCAGTGTCCAGGGATCAAGATTGGAAGGCTGGACATCAGAATTGGATTACATATTGGCCAGGCTATACAGAGAGGAATAATGATAGCAGGAGAGGCTCAGGTATGAACACTGATCCAGACCCTATCTATAATAGAGAATGGCAGCAAGGGAATAAGCATTCTCATGATAGTGCCTTAATGAAAGACTCATCTGTGCCAATGTATGATATTGACCATATGCTGAGTGATGCAGGGGGAGATACAACAAATGAAACTATTTATATGGACTGTTCTCTATCTAAATGCTATTGCTAGTTTTCCGTGAGCAAACACATCAGCCATCACAAAGAAACCTAACTTTGTTCTTTATTTCCACTGCAAACAGCTCTTAAAGCAGGATTTGGGCTCACACAGTAGCAGCCAGCCAGCTAAAGGCTTTCAGCTGGTCCATTGATAGTAATTAGGGCTGCACCTGATTGTGTGTGTGAGCAAGGGAGAATCACTGCTGAGATCGGCGTGGAAAATAAGCAGAAGTTAACCTAACCAGCAAAGTTTATTCTTTACTTTGTGCCTTTGTATTTGGTAATTATTTGCTAAGAAAACATTAGCTAATTGCCTGACAAGCTGAAGGTTGTTTCTGGTTTACTTTGTGACTTTTTGTTATCCATTTTAAACACTGCAAGCAAGTAACCTCATTTATAGTGCTATCAAGCATACATGTGCTGGGTGAATTAAACCCCATCAATAAAAGAAGTATTTTATTGATCTTACCACTTGGTTTCACAACTCAAATTATTGTCATCAGCTGTGTTTGGGAGTGAATGAACTACAATACCCACAATACCTTGCAAGAATCATATGAATATATGCATCGTCAAGATTGTGTAAGTTCTCACCCTAGGCAGCCGTCTGACAAATGGCGTAGTTTTCGGAGTGCTCTTGCACCAAGAGGATTTACTTGTTGTGGATTACAAATAAAAGTCAAGTTTAAAGCTGTAAGAAGATTTTTTTTCCCTCATCTGCACTTTGGAGGAAAAGTGGTTGTTCCAGGAAGCTGTCCCAGAGGAAAAGACCCTGTGCAAAGCTGGATTCATCACTGAGACAAGGTAATATGTACCTGGGCATGTCTAGTGGTGGATGTGTGTAAGCACAGGGGGTAATTGAAAAAAAAAAAAGTTGAAAAAAAAAACACACCTGGTTGGAAGGTGCTGCTCTTTGGTTTTTTTTTTTTTTATATTTTATTGCAGGGGTCAAGATGGATCCGAGGGAGATGGCTCAGTGGATGGCAGCCCAATTCAGCAAGCAGCAGGAGCTATCACAGCAGGCCCAGGACACTGCTATGAAGGCCTTAATGGAACAGCAGAAACCAGTGCTTGATCTGGTGCAAGCTCTAGTTCAGCTGCAGAGCCAAAGTGGAACAGATGCAAGACCAGCAGTTAGTACTGGTGCACCACATGTGGACACTGTGGGACTCAATCAAGGGATTGGGGCATTTAATTTTGGGAAATTAACTCCAGAAGATAATGTTGATGATTTTCTAGAGTCTTTTGAAAGAGTGGCACAGGCTTTAGCATGGCCAGAGACCCAGTGGGCAGTAAGGCTGGCAGCCTCATTAACTGGTGAGGCACTAGCAGCTTACAGAGCAATGCCAGCAGCCCAGGCTTTGATTTATAAGGATGTAAAGGCAGCTATTAGAGATCGCCTAGGGTTGTCTATTTCAGAGTATAGGCGAATGTTTAGAGCTGTTACATTGAAAGTGGGTGAGACACCCAGGGCTCTGAGTCAGAGAATCAGAAGTTTAGCTGTAAAATGGTTGGAGCCTGAGCAAAAGACAGTAGAAATGTTATTAGATATTATAATGCTGGAACAATTTATGCTTGGGGTACCTAAAGATTTGAATGTTTTTCTTATACAGCAAAATTGCCAAAATCTTGGAGAGGCAACCATGCTAGCAGAGAGATTCTTGGAAGCCACGCAGGCTGCCATAGAATGGGTGGCCCTTAAAGATGGATGCTGAGGCTAGATGTGCTGTATCAGAAAAGAGAATAATTAAGAATGTTTCTGAAAATGAATGTACTGTATCAAACCAGATGACACAGTGGAATAGAAAGAAATGTTTCAAGTGTGGAAAATTGGGACACTTAGAGAAGAGATGCCAGACACACACTAGTTTAATGGGTCTGGATTTAAAACAGCCCAAGGAAGGATTTTTTGATGGTTGATGTGCAAGGAATTACCACAAATGCATTATTAGACTCTGGGGCAGACCAGAGTATGATGTCAAAAAGGCTTTGGAAGAGGATAGAGGCCCAAGAAAGATTTGTGCCTAGAACCCCTGAAAGCCAAGTTCACATCAGATGCATTCATGGTGCTGCATCATCATATCCCACCTATAGGCTAAAGGTTAAGTGCCTAGGGAAACAAGAGGAAGTCCTATTAGCAGTGGTGCCTAGGCTACCCTTTGATTTGGTTCTAGGAAGAGACTGGCCAAGATTTAAGCAGGGTCTAGTGGAAGGACTAGGAAAAAAGGAGGGAGAAGGTTTAATGGTAGTAGCTCCCGGGCCTTTATTTGGAAGTCCTCAGACCCCAGCTAAAAAGATGGTTAAGCGTCCAGAAGACCAAGCTACCCCAAAGCAGATATTCGTCCTAAAGTACCATAAGGTCTCTGAGAAGGCCCAAGCTCCTAGGCGGGCAACCCCTCAGTCTGCTGGGTTTGACCTGTGCAGCATAGAAAATGTGATTGTACCTAGCCAAGGGAGAGCCCTGGTTGACACCGGTCTCCAAGTGGAAATACCAATTGGATGTTATGGGAGAGTAGCCCCAAGGTCCGGATTAGCCCTTAAATATTTCATCGATGTGGGTGCGGGAGTAATTGATCCCGATTACAGGGGCAATATTAAAGTTCTGTTGTTTAACTTTGGACAGAATGAGTATCATGTGAAGACAGGAGACAAAATTGCCCAATTGATTTGTGAGAGGCTGGGTTTTCCACCTGTGGAGGAGGTCACATCCCTAGAGAATTCTGAACGTGGAGCCAAAGGCTTTGGTTCTACTGATGTCAAAGGGGTTAAAAGCTTAGCTGCCACCTGTGCCCGAGAGAGGGAGGTGAGTGAAGAGGAAATTTGGGACCCCAGGTATCTGATTGTAAAGAAAAATCAGAGCCCCAAATAGGTGAGGACCTGACAATGGTACAACAGGAAGAAATTAGGAAGTTGCTTAAGGAATTCCCAGATGTGTTGACACCCATACCTGGGGAGACCCATTTGGTGGCCCATGAAATAATAACTCCACCTGGGAAATTGGTTCG